>CM031862.1:11130296-11317307 GCA_018697195.1 Certhia americana
AATAATAATAATAATAATAATAATAATAATAATAATAATAATAATAAAAACTACAGCTGCTCTGATACATTTTTTAGAATCTCACAAAAAACACAGCAACCGAAGCAATGAAACATATAAATGTGCTGGAGTTCAGCTAAGATCAGCCAGTGCTGCAAATGTCAAAACAGCTACATTATAACCCACTGTGTAAGTAACTGAAGCTGGCACTGCTTGTTAACGAGAGCACCACATCGATAGCGAGTCCACTCACAACACTCTGAATTGTGGCCAAAAGATACCAGCACAGGAAAACAAAGCAGTACAGGCAGGGCTTTCATCATTCCACTCACAGTGAGAAACAGTCTGCTCCTTAATCGCTACCATCAGTTTCAGGCTGATCCCACAAGGAAGAAAGTGCTGTCTGTTGCATCTGGTAAGGATGCCAGAATGAGCCTGAGTTCCTGCAATCATGCAGTTAATTACTGGGATCAAATCTTCCCAATATATGGACTCAGTTGAAGTAGCGACAGTGACAGTAAGATACACAGAAATTCCTTTAAATATCAGTGAAAAATATTATGGTGTGCTGCAGTATTAGTCCCTAACGTATATAGAAAGCAACCTTTCTAGCCCATAGCAGAAGTTTTCTGCCTTTTTCAAATGAGTAGCACTAACTGCTGTAATTTCAGTCATTCAGTAACCATCATCCTTGTCTATGACTGGCCAATAGAGACAGAGGTACATGCTTACCATCATATCTATTCATCACAACTTAACAAAACAGAGTGGTCATTCCAGCACTTTGAGGTAAAGGTTGGAACACTTTAGGGACTTGCCCTGCAGCCCTTACCAACAGGTTTCCTACTTAAATTCAGCCTTAAATGCACTCTCTTGGCATCCATCCTTTTGGAAGCCAGACATCAGACTCCTGAGAGCCATTTACTGTGTCCTGACACCATAATGTCAGGTGGCTTCACCTGAGCCCCTGACATCCTCTGGGTCCTTCCCCTCGAGATGGAGGGGCATTGTATCTCCCCCTGCAGCAATGGGGCAAAACTGTTCCTGGCCCAGGAAATAAGACACTGTAATCAGTCTGCCACAGTACCATTTATTATAAAAGGGACTGTAATTAGAAGAACCTGAGTATATCCTAACAAAATCCAGAATACTCATTACCATTGTGCATTTGCATACACAAGCTCTGTGGATCTATTCATAATGTCTTTCAAGTCTGCACCAGGGAATGAGAGGGATCTCCTGAAACATGTCATTCTAGCTTGAAGTTCCTTTCCAGTGCCATCTACTTGTTCCCTTAATTAATTTTGACAAGCCTAATGGTTCTTTTCAGAATAACAATGATGACAAAAAAGGACTAGCATGCAGCACACCCCTAGTACTTCTCTGTTCACCGAATAGTGCACTTCAAGTTGAAGAGCTCACAAAGCTTTCTTCAAACCAAAACCAAGACAGGCTGCTCTATCTGCAGCAGACAGCAAGCCTGAAAACTGATGCACTGGTCCTCCTTCCGTCGCTCAAACCAAGTTGCTCTCTTGTACCAATGACTGATTGCAAAACAGATCCCCAATCAATGCTGCTTCTTCATGCCTCAACTCACATCTGTTCCCACTGGCAAGGAACAGGGCTTGGCTTTGAATTGCTCTGACTCTTGAATTCAGGTATTTTTAGTAAACGGTCTCTCGTCATTTGTCTGGAGGAGCTTTACATGAAGAATGCAAAAAAGTCAGCAGTGGAAAGAGCAAGATATAAATGCAGATCCTGAAGCACAGCTGCAAAAACACACACAGAGACTCTAAAGCTATTCCTTTATCCCTTTATCCTGTTGTAATTCTCCAGCCTTGAGAACTCACTACAACGTCTCAGGTCTGGTAATACAGGAGAAGCAACAAAACAAGAAGAGACACTTTCACAGCCTTGTATTTTCTTACACATTATCTGTCTGAAGAACATTTGGAGGATGAACTGCTCAATATCATTTAAGCAACTAAAACGTCTTGAGGAGAGATGCCAGTACCCCCCTGACATGTACAAACAAGCAAAGCCCACAGAGTGGGGTGGCTGGGAAAGGCTTTCATGGTGCTCTAGCTAACAACCCTGTCCAGAAGCTTGCAAAGACAAGAGTATTTAACACTCAGGAGCCTGAGGTCCTGACCCATGGTCACACAGCTCTGTGCATATAAACTCCAGACAGCAAAATTTAAATCAAGGTTAACAAAATGCACCCATGTATGTTGCTGTCTTGGATGGCCGTAGGGAGTGAAGAAAGGCACCCTCACTGTGAGGAACTGAGCTAAATCAACATCCTCCATATCCCTATTCATTAATCACCCCTCGCACGAAAAAATGCTGAGAGGATGCAGGCAGTAGTGACAGGAAAGGTCAGTTTTTCCTGCTGACATGTTCCCCAACTGCTGCAAAAGCAGTTTTCAAAATGTGGAGCCTGCAGCCAGAATTGCAGCAGGCACAGGATAATTTTCCAATTAAGAAACCAAACTACCTCTGAATTCCATTAAAAGGAAGAATTGTTACTTCTTCTTGTATCTTCTGCTGCTGCTTTTCCTTTCTGTTTTCATGGTAGCTCTTTCACAAGATCTTTCCTCCCTTCTTTTCAGAAGAGAATTGTGCACTCTTGAATGTTGAAGGATGGACACAATCCTGGCAAGATCCTTATCTCTATTCTGAGGGAAGAGCAGTGTGCATGGATGCACATTTATTAGGCCACTCTGCTAATATTTCATCTCTGACTGGAAGGGAGAGCAAGTGAGAAGGGCAAGGAAAACACAATATTCTGCACTATAACTATTCCTGAAATATTTCCCTATGAGGTGCTGTATACTTAAAAATTTAAAAAAATGCCAACACATGCAAAGAAAAGAAAAAAAAGAAAAACAGAGACTCTTCAGGTTACCTGCCTACTGCACAACCCAGCTCACTTTTTCTACCAACTCCATCACCCATTCATGGAATAAAGATTTTTTGCATTTTTTTCCTACCCATTTTGCAGACACCAGGCATTTAAAGGTGAAGAGGAGCATTGAGATATGGCTCCTCTAGCATCTTAAATGAAAACAGCTGAGCAATTCCAACTGCCTCTGTTGATCCTTGCTCCCTAAACCATCAACTGAGAGTTAGAGATGCTCTATTCCTCTATCTCCTGGACCCAAGGGTTTGGGAGGTTTGAGTGAGTATCACTGAATGTGAGCAACGTTTCCCAAACACATCCCTTGTGCTTGGAATTTACAAAAAGGTAAAAGCAAAAATTCAGGTTACAAGAGTCAGCCTTTCAAACTTGATCTGGAATCTGCTGGACTGAGCCTTTTGCCAGGGGTGTGTCTAGTTTCTGACCAGTCAAAGTGGCATACACCAGCTTTGAAAACAAAATCAAAACTTTTGCAACAAACTGAGACTCTTATGATGCTGACTTGAAAAACTCATTTTTGAAGGTTAAGATGTCTGACTGAAGGCAATTGTCAATGTCCATGTAAAGAGATTGAGGAAACACATGGATAATACCTAGCAGGATGTTGTGCAGTAAATAAGGGCTAGAAACAGCAAGGAACAAGGCACATTTACTGTGTAATAATATGTAAACGGGGAAAATCTCATCCTTTTGCTGCAGGCAACTGCAGTTAAATTAGTGAATGTTGCCAATTAGTCTGCTGTAATTTTAATTCTATCCTGGTCCAGAAGTGAATAAACACTCTGTGTGGTACCAGGCAAGCAGTGCATGTTCCCAACTCATCCAAGCAACACAAGGGCCATGCCCATGTGGATATATGGAAGAAGAAACTAAATCATTCAGTTAGTGAATTGAATGAATTACTGATTCAAGATGATTCATGTATTAATTGGTCAAAAATCAGCTCCATCAGACATTAAATCTGAGCACATAACAGCCCACAAATACCCAACCTGCACACAACATCGGGCCATGCCCCTACCATAAACTACCACAGTTAAGAACTGTACAAATGTTGGGGCAAAGAATGTGGTTATTAAACACATAAATACAGTATCATTCTCTGTGGCTGAGCTGGGGGAGACGCTGCTGGATGTGTTAGGATGTGATGAGGTCTCTGAAGAGTTATGGGCAAAACCTCCTTGCACAGCATATTTCAAATGAAGCTTGGGAAAAAAGCTGGGCAGGAAGATACTGTAAGCAACTGTCTTAGCTCCAGGTCCCTGGAGTTTTCTACATCTTTTCCAGTGCTAATTTCTGTGATGCTATAGTTCTGGACATCGGCAGAAGTAATTGTTGTGAGACTTAGCTTTGCAAGATAAGGGGAAAATATTGCCAAGTGTTTATTCTCAGCTAATTTCTTTCAGCAAAGCTAATCCTTTTTAAAATGGTCCCAGTGAATTTTAAGGAGGTTTTTGGCATGGTATCTCAAAAAAACCCAAAACCTAAAGTGTTCATGGCATCTGCATGTGTTTCCGTATGTGCATATATGCATGGGGAATTGCTATAGATTATTGCTTTGATTTCTCATGAAACATGAATCAGTCCTGCTTCAGATCACTTTAAAAAAGCAAAGTACATGTTCAAAGACCCCTCAGCTCAGCCTGGTAGTCCTGTAACCAAATATTTCACTGCAGTTACTCTTCTCCCTCAAAGGAAATGTTTGTCATATTCATCTGAGTTTATTTCCTAGCAGAAGTATCTTAAATGTGACCCATTCAAGAAATGTTTTACACAAAAATAAGGATTATCAGTTCACTGTGTGTTTAATTGCCCTCGTTTTTACAAATATATTCCAACTGTAAATATGACATGCCCAAAATGCTAAGGCTCAGAGATTCAGCTATTCAACTAGACCTGACAGAGGCCTAGGCACAATAAAGTGCCTCTGAAAGGCTTCAGAGCAACAGCATCATTTAATAAATGAATGCAGCAGTAGATGGATTAAAATAAAGCTTAAATTGTCCAAAGAGGGGATGCCAGTATGAAACTTGGCACAGACAATATGTATAGGATTTACTGATGAGCCCCAGATGCCTATGAGCATTGTACATTGTATTAATTAAAGAAGAATGAGTCTCTACATTCCCTGTTGCTGGATATTGTGAAGAATCACCCTGGGATAACATCTAACATTCTGGAAATGAATTTGTGGTTCATTTTGTGCATTTTGGGGAAAAACAATATGAAAAAATAGATTTGTGTCACAAACCTTTTGTGACAGCTGCTTCTCTGCATTTCAGACACTAACCTGAAGAGAACCAATGGCTTATTTAATTCTTTGACTTTTAGCCATCAGGCAGGAAAGGAAGAGGGAAGGAAAGGGATGTAGAAGAAAGGTAAACAGGAGAAATACAGGACAGAATAAACTACTCTGTTCTGGACCAGCAAGCATAAATGCATCAATGTGTCTCCTTGCCCCAAAAAATCACACTCAATTAGCTGCTGAGTGTGAGATGCTCATTTGTCCCAACACCACAGGAGGAAAAGACAAAGAAGCAGGAAACAAAAGGGATTCTGGCAGCAGACAGATATCTAGAGACAGGCTCTGTCTGTAGAAACAGCAAGTCTGTGTGGCTGTGATTTGTAAAAGCAACAGTGACATGAGGTCAGCAGATCACCAAGTGTCTCATGACAAGACAGGTTTGCATTCAAGACAGAAGCATCCTCACAGGCAGAACAGAGAGATGAATAAAATAGACACAGTCACATGTAGGTTTCTGTCAGTGAAAGAGCAACACTGTAGTAGGAGAGACCAGAGAAACCACAGATCTTCTGTGGGTCCTTTGCTCTAAGGCAGGCAGGCAGGCAAACAAACAATAAGGAGATGAGGCTGCCCAGGGGGCTGAGCACTAGACACACTCCCAGCCCTTCACAACAGCAGCTTCCCAAAACATCCTCATCCCTAAAGCATTACCCTGATCAAGTTAGAATGCCCAGGGCAGAGTGCTGCAGTGGGAGCCATGGCAAGAAGCAAAGGTGTATGGTCAAGCTGCAGGTAAATCAAGAGTTTCTCTTTGTTGGGTTCTTAATCCGCTGTTACAGCGGAGCAATAAAAGGAAAGAGAAGTACAAGACTGAATGAAAAGTAATACTTCTACTGGTTTCTACCCTCAAGGCAAATTCCAAAGTGCCAGCACACTCTTCAAATCTAATGATTTGTAGAAAGAAAAAAAAAAAAAGAATTCTGGAGAAACTACTGCAGATCTAGAAATGGCTTTAGGGAGTCACTATTACAGATTGCCCCTAAAATCAATATTGTAATGGAAAGTTTCTCCTTCACTCAAAGATTTTCAATCAAAACCTGAAAACCAAAAATACTGTGGGCAAAACCTAAGAATCTTTCTGTACCCTTTGGCCAAAAGTCTGACAGGTTTTGGCTTGGTTTTCTCTATTTTTTTCAATAAAAATCAAGATTTTCTCCTATGTGAGAAAACCTAGATCTACTGAAATCAGATCTGAAGTCTACAGGTATTATTTCCTAAGTACTTGCTGGCAGACACAGGTGAGTATGTTTCTCTCTCAAACTCAGCTACAGAACTCCTGATACTCCACTAAACATGGAAATGTGTCTACATCCCATTTTTATTGCCTTCTGCCCAATGAAGAACAATTATCTTGCAAGATAATTACAGAGCTATGATAACTGCTGCTATGTCCTATTCCAATTAACTCACTACAAATATGCAAGTGAAACAGCATCACTCACTGGCTTTTCATCCTTGTTCACTACATGATCAGCAAGACACAAGTTACTGAATCAACATTATTTAAAAGAACCTGTAGTGCAGCTAATAAGATGCTCCTTCCTGCTCTTACATTCTGATGTAGCTTCACTGTGCTTAACAATGGCAAAATTAAACTCATCTCATTCTACAGTGGAGACTCAGGGGAATGCCAGGGAATGAAAGGATGGGAGTTTCATTTTCTTCTCTTGCCGAGAATGAATTCTGCCTCATATAACTGCTGATGAATTGTCCTTTTAAGAGAGTTTGTTAATTTACAACAAGCAGAAGACATAAAAACGGACCTCCTTATTTTTAATGGATGTTATTGAGCAACACAAATGGTTCACATTTAAATTAATGCAGAAACATCTTGTCTGTTTTGCCATGATAAGACTGTTTTTTCTGCACAGCATGGGCTCAACTTCTTCTGTTAAATAAAACAACTGATTTTGTTCAGCTTAATGCCAGGAAAATTTCCAGAGGTTCAGCAGCTGAAGTCAGTTCAGGGAAATGAACTGGAATTTACCTGGGTACTTCCTGATTCTTTTTGAGAAAATCTCTCTGAAGAATTTTGAGCTATCTAGTTTCAAGTAAAAAGCGTCCCTGATAGTAATGATGTACATGCTGAGGATAAATCCTCTATTAGATTGCAACTTCTTACAATGCAAGGATGTTTCCAGCCCCAGTTGCTGTAAACAAAACAAGAGCTGTAAAGGTGCATTTCTCAAAATCAAGTGGGCCATCGGCATGAGGTCTGGGGCAAAGGGAGGATGGATACAAAAAAGGTGCTCACTCCTGATGACTGTAGGTGTTTTGCCACTGAATGAAATAGCCAGGAAATCATGTAATTCCTAAACTTCTCAGAACAGTAGTGATTTTAAAAGAATTCCCAAATGTTTATCTTTCAGTCATCTGAAAACAAGAAGGATTCTACCCCACACTGAGAATTCACCCATTTTCCCAGAAACAGAGAGTTTAGGATGATATAGAACAAAGGCCAAATCCTAACCTGAATTCCCACCCCCAAAAAAAAAAATCAATTAAAATGTGTGAGATTATTCCTTTCTAGCCAGAATGCACAAAATATGATGCTAGGATTTCATCCTGGCAGCCCAGCTTTTGATTAGCTTTGCCAAGCTACAACAGTATGGGAGATCCCCATATGCCTCAGAGGGATGCATTATTCAATTTATTAATTAGAGGGCTGGCTTTCAATAATGCTTCCTACAAAGTATCACAAAGAATTACTCTGGGACTGTTCCTGATGGGCTGGAATTAATTTGTGCCTGAGTTCACGTGCATCAGGAGAGCCAGGATGAAGTCAGGCCAGGCAGACTAAATGAGTCAGCAGTGCAGCATTTCAGCATCCAACACCAGCCTTTGAAACACAGTGATGGGGTTTGGACTTCTTTGCTTGATGGGTTTTGATCCTATTTGTTACCTTCTTGCATGAGAAGAGCACAGAACCTCCCACCATGTGCTCTTCAGACAGGCACAGCACTGGGACCCACTCAAGGGATCAACACAAATTCAGAGAAATATTCAACACTCTCCCTTAAAGCATTCCTGGTCTTATTAGTGGTTCATCTAGTCTGCTTCAGTGTCAGACACACAGTCAAAGACAGTGTGGAGGAGGTGGGGGTTATAAAATTATCCAAGAATAGTAATGGGAGAGGTAAGAGAAGAGACTGGCCCCTGGGAGATAAAGAAAACTGATAGATGAGAGACCAAAGCAAAAGGCTTTTTTGATGGCTGAAAGCACTAACTGCAGTGTGATAGGTGACATATAGTGGTAGGCATTAGATTTAAACCAAATGAGCAGAAATATTTCAGCCCTACCTTTCTGAGGCCCTACAGAAAAAAATAACTGCCAGTCACAGAACATTAAAGACATAAATGTGACAGACATCACAAATTGTACTAAAATCACAAAAAATCACAAATTCTAAAAGCCCGATAGTATTTATGTAAGGACATCCACAGTTACATTAGTGGAGAGGGATAACCCTTCCCTCTTCAAAATATGTTGTGCTTCTCAAGCGAAAAGAGGTTAGAGAGAAAAAGAAGGAGGTTAGAAACAAAAGCCCCTCAAACACAACTTATTCCGGAGGATATACCCTTCATTGAAAGAACTCGTTCTTGCTGTGATAGCAGCCAGAATTACAGAGGTGTATACACAAAGTAACACTTTGTCATGTGGCACTTTACTTAGGGTTCACTTATTACGGAGTTCACAGGTTTTAAAGGAGAATTTAAAGTATTTAAAATTATTTCCCTTCATAATCACACACAATCCTTCTAGACAGAATGTTTTTAGTATGTTTTTCTTTTTTCTCACTAAAAGAGTTTCGAGCCTAGGCAGCCTGATTATCACAGCACCCACAGGACTTTTTAAGTATTATTTTCCTTATTTTCCTAGGGAAATAGGGAAATAGGGAGTAAGGAGAGAGCCACCACACAATGTAAATCTAAGTCATCAGCTATGACTTCGATCTTACATTCATAGTGAAAAAGATTAGTTCTAACAAATTTCCTTTGTAAGATAAAGATTGGTCAGCATAAAGATATACCAAACCTCCAAATACCTTTGGTTTTAGTCCCAGGTAAACTAGAAAATAGGCTGTAATACTTCTCCAGTATTGTACTGTGGGTTTTTTCGACCTTCTATAAAGACACTTTCTCAGATCCAACTATTTCTGTCAAACTCTCATAAATTTGTTCAAAAAAGAACATGGACTGTGCTCAGAAAGGGGAATAGCAGTCTGAACATTACACAGACCATGGGCACTAATGGAACTCATGGGGTCTGTGCAGTCTCTATAAAACAGTCCTGCAGCATTTCCCAGAGACAGAAAGTGAAGGATTTTCCTGTTCTTAGGGTCATTTAGGTTTTTATACTTTTAGATATCCATAAAATCTATCACAATGTCCCTGGAAGAGCATTTACCCATCTGTAGTTCAAAACAGGATAGAATTATGTTTAGGAAAAAATACCACACACTTTGTTTCAGACTGCACTCTTTCCCTGCTGCTTTTTTTTTTTTTTTTTTTTAATCATACATTGCAAAGTGAAGTCTTATCCAAATTCAAGATTACTTAAAAAGACCATCCAAAAACTGTCACACATTTCACAATATTCCTGCCTTTAATTTTGGAGAGAAACATTTTGATAATGTTGCCATGAATACTAAAACACCTTTATTGACTTGAAACTTCAACAAAAATAAACACTATTTCAGTCAATAAAAAGTATCCACCTATCCAGGTTCCATTTATATCTGTCACTGAGTCACTGTGTAATTACAAGTTAGTCACCCACAACCTAACATTTGGAAACACTAAATATCTATAGTGCTGATGATATTAACTGTAGGCACACAAAATGAAATAAAATACCTAGCCTCACAGTTACACTTTGCTCCTTTTTAAGTAGAAAGAAAAATAAAATCAGGCTTATTATCACCATGGTGTTGTAGTCTTTAATTAACTAAAGTGACCTTGCAAGGAAATCTTCCAATATATGCCAAGAATTTATGAGAAAATCTCATCTCTCCTGAACTCTTATTATAGAGCTTGAGGCTAGAGTTTGAAAATGTTGTCCTCAGCCTAGTACAGTTCCTGGTCATGGTGGCTTGACTAACACATTCCAGATTTATGTTACTCTCCAGAAGAAAAACCTTCCCTGGGTGTTCTGCCCACGGGGCATGGGAAGCAGGTCCCTAAGCACATCTAAGTGAGTCATTAGCCCAAGGGAGGCTCCAGTAATAGGCACTGGTACATGCCTTGGTGATGCTTGTGGGTGTCATCCATCCATGCCAAACTGGAGTCATCCCTTTTATCCATAGCTCCATGTATGGTATGGTTTTAATTCTGAAAAACTCCAATGTAGGATTATTTAAGCCATTTGACATTTACAAGACTATGTTTTCCTAACACTAAACTTGGCTGTAAAAAATCAGGCAATGTTTCCCCAGCACTGTGCAATGACACCATCTGGTAGTTAATGATTAGTGGGATTTTCAGGAGAGGCAGGCACATATTTGACTAACCATCTCTTTGCTGACAAACTAGGCAAGTAAAGTTAATGTCAGCTGTATCCAAAGGTCACTACTGGCCACTGCTGCTGCTGAAATCTGCGTGGACCAAGACTGGCACTTGGATTAGGAAATATCGGTGCCGTCACAACGATGAAGAAATAAAAACAGACACAAATGTCTGTGTGAAGGCAGATACAAACCCAGATAATAACCTTTAGAAACACTGAGGTAAACCCCTAACTTCTGCCACACTACTCTCAGATATCCAAACCAGCCTCCACTATAGTCATCCTGAAATTCAGGCTGCAAATAAAAAGAAATACACTGGCTAATACATTTTATCTTCTGTTCCTATCCAAAATCACAAAAAAAGACTGAAAACCTTGCTCTCGAAAGGCAGAATTTCTCTCATTCCTCAAACAACTGTGACAGAAGCATAACTTAAGTTAGTGGATACACAGCCCCTTTCCTTCTCTCAGTGAAAGTGTTTCCTTCTCACAGTTTTTAACCCTCAGAGACCATAGTGATTGTGCCTGGCATTCATAGATGCAAAAAAACAAAAACAGAAATCTGGTTGATTATCATGGGAAGGAAGGGGGAAAATAAAATTCTGGGGAGATTTGCTGAGGGAATCAGTAGAGTATTTTGAGAACTGCTCGACACAGCTAATTTTTCTACTTGCAAATACGAACACTGCTCCTTGAAGCCACACTAGTGCATGTCCCATTTTCCTCCTCCCAGTCTATCCTTTCTTGCCTTCTTGGTATTTTCTGTCTAACTTTCACCACTAATATGTATTTCAGTGCCTCTTACTGACTACACTCATGCTGCACACTGACTTCAGGGCTCCAAGTATCCCCAGAGGCACCAGAAATGCTCTGCAGATTTCTCTCTCTCTTCCAGGAAAATGGGTATTCCCCATTTTCCTGCTCCCAGGCTTTGAGAGAATCACTCACAGTCCCAGAGAGCATGAGTAAAAAAATACATGAGAGAAATGAGAGAAGGGAAATGTCTAGCTGTAACAGGCAAAGAAAAAAACAAACAAAAAAAGCAAACAAAAAAAACCCACAAAAATCAAAACAAAACAAAACAAAAAAAAAAAACAGGGAAAATAGTTACACATCTACAACTTCATATTCCTCAGTGATGATGGAAGGCAGGAAACAGGAATGTGTTCTCTAAAAGAGAAGTCTGAGGAGACCTCTAAGAAAGGATGTCAGTTTCCAAAGGAATATAGTGCTGTCCTCTGCTCAGGATGGTGATCCTCATATCTGCTCAGCAAACACAGGCAGGGCCTCCAAAGACAGATGCACAGGGGATGATATTCACAGCTGTTTAGCTGATTGGACAGAAAACGCAGAAAACCCTTGAGAAAATGTATTTTAAAGAATTAAGCCATAAGATGAAAAAAGGATTTCATATGCCACTAAAGCATTTTTTCATTCTCTAGTGTTCTTAATCTACTGCTGTAGCACCTCAAATTACTACATTTGACTACTTCACCCACTACAGTCATCAAGGCACTCTCCTACCCCAGTTTCACCTACAGGGTAACAAGGCAAAGTCAGCTGGAGTCATCCAGGGTGACAGGGAAAAGCTGTGGTCCATCAAAGTGCTTGGTGAATGCTCCAGTAACCAAACTGTCCTGCCCACCTGCTTAGTCCAATTGTGCTGCCACAGAGGTAGTAAAAGACAGAGGTAGTAAAAAAAACTTAAGGACAATTCAAGTCCTACGAGTTTTTATCAGAAGAGCAACAGTATTTAGTCAGCAGAACACACCATGTGTTTTACAGGCGAGGAAGCTTCCCCAGCATTCCTACGGTACAAAATACAGGCTTTATTTTTTTAAATCCTCCACATGGCAGCACAGGTGTCTAACTTAGAGTGATACAAAATGAACAGGGCCCAGAAGGAGCTGCAGAAATGTGTTCTGAAAGAAAAGAACATTGAGTAGGTTTTTAACAAACTTTGCACTCATGCTGGTTCCAGTTATCTTGAGTGATCTTGGAATTTCTGTATCACATTAGCGTAAACTCCCTATTTCCAGTCTTACAGGATCCTAAGTTATTAAAATCTGAGGCCAAGGCACGTGGAGCCAAATCTGGATGCCTGTACATACATCAAGTAACACATTCTGTTCAAGCTCTGCCACTGCCATCAGTGGGTGTAGTTAACAAATGAATCACTACTACCAAAGTAGAGAACTCAAATCTTAGGGGTTTTTTATAACTATGAGTGGCCAGGGGTGAATCTCAGCTGATGCACAAACTTTGAGTGGGCTCAGGAGCTGATGAGAGATGTCCCAGGAGCAGATGGACATGTGACATCCATATGGAATGAGAATACAAAACTACAAACCAGTGAGTAGCACTATCATCTATGACTAAGGAAAGAAGCTGAAAGCAGGAGCCAGGATACAATGCCACAAGTAGGGATTGGAGCTTAGGGCTTTGTTTCTTGACCGGAGGAGAGCCATCACAGATGTTGCCTGCTAGAGTTATACCAAAAAAAGGCTCAGAGTAACTTGTGTGTCCATGACTAACAGAGAGGTTGTGGTTACTCTGCTGAGGGAAAATTCACATCCCAGTCTCACAAGCTCTGAAGCAATCCTGATGTCCTGGGGTGATGTTGTGAGGTTTGTATCCCCAATCGTCTGTTCTGTTTAGGCTGGAGATGTTCTTCAAGACTGGCTCGGGGAAGTTTTGTTTTAGTTTTGTTATCAGTGTACAGACAATAGTTGGAGGGACACAGACATACACCGCTGCTTTTGCCGCTGCTTTTGCTGCTGCTTGCTTGCCTGCTTGCTTGCTTGCTTGCTTGCTTGCTTTTACTCCTGCTTAGTTCTTTAGTTAGTTTAACTAGACAGTCCAAGATTCTTCTGGACTGCTTTCCTTCTCCTCTCTCCTTCGTGGAATTATTCAAGCCTGCTCTGGACTGGGACCTGGGAAACACCGAGAGTCTGCACTCTGTCCTGCAGCAGCCTGCCCAGCGCCGGAGAGACCGACAGAGCGACCACTCCCCAAAGAAAGACTGAACTGTTATCCCTTCAGAACGGTGATTGTCCATCTTGTGTGTTGGGGGGTGCTCTGTCTGTTAAATAAACAGGTTTCTTTCCACTTCTCTCTGAGGAATCCTTCCCGAACCGGTGGGGGTGGGGAGGGGCCGTGGGAGTTTGCTCTTTGAAGGGGCCCCTTTGGAAGTTTCTCCCCAAACTTGCCCTAAACCAGGACACCTGATTCTCTGCTGGCTTTGAGGTCTCTGTGTGTGAGGTCTCTCAGGGAAGGTATAATATTCAGAAAGTTCTCAGAGAGAAAAATAAGATCTTTCTTTGTCAGGTTGACTGATCACATGAACCAGGTGAAGTTTATAGTCTTCACAAGCCTATTCAAAGCAGCCTGAGAGATGAAAGTCATGTTTTGAAGGCAAACTCATTCAGCAAAGCCTGCCCCAGATAAAGCCAGATGCATTCCAATCAGATGGAGACCATCCCATTTCATGAAGGATGCTTACCTGAGCCTCTGCTAACAAACAATGCAGAGCAGCACAAAAGAGCAGATCACCTTATTTGGGGATCTCCCTATCATTACGATTTCAACTTCATGGAAGTTTTAATTCAGAGGCTCAATAATGTAGTGTTTGATAGACTGATGACAGGGACAGTGATAGGCTGGTGATGTGCAAGCTTCCTACAGGCAAGCTGAGAGTTGTACTTGACACACCTGAGGGAAGGGATGCCATCCAGAGAGAGATTGACAGACTTGAGAGCTGTGTCTGTGTGAACCTCAGCTCAGCTACAACACCTCTTCAGCAGCTAAAGAGAGGGAGCTTTTACAAGAACATGCAGTAATAGGACAAGAGAAGTGGCTTTAAATTTAAATATGGTTGGTTTATTATTGACAATGATCAGTTCTTTATTGTGAGGCTGACGAGACAATTGAACAGGTTGCCCAGAGAAGTTGCAGATGTCTTATTTCTGGAAGTGCTCAAGGCCAGGCCGGATGGAGCTTTGAGCAACCTGGTCAAGTAGAAGGTGCCCTTTGCCCTGGCAGGGAAGTTGGAATTAGATGATCTTTAGGGTCCTTTCCAACCTATACTATTCTATAATCTAAGAGCTTCACAGAGTAGTGGCTTACTTCCCTCTGAAACTTACAGCTATACTCACTTTTCTCTCTCTTCCATAGTGCAATAAAAAGAATTCTGAAGCTAAAATGTTCTTTTTTGTGTTTTTTCCAGTACAGATCTTACAAGCCAGAGCTTGCAAGCCATCACAGTTTTCAGCTTTAAAAGTAAAGGAAGGGAAAAATGGAAATAAATCAGCTAAGGAGAGTTATTATGTTCCACAATTTCAATACCTCTGATCCCTCCACTAAGGATTGTTTGAAATCCCTCCCACTTTGGAAAAACCTAATTCACTCTCTTGGGAAGCTTATTCTCTGTGGGACTGTGCTGTTTCTGAGTGGAATAAAGATTTCTAAGTCTGTGTCTTATGAGTTTTAACTATAGAAGACTTGTACATTTCCTCAGAGAAAAAGGCACCTGAAACAGAGACGTTATGTAATGCACTGCTAAAAAACAGGGTTCAAATTGTGCAGCCAAAAGATAATGAAACATCAGGTAGATTGTAGAAAGACAATACACATTTGGGTGTCAAATGGATAAACAGGCAATTTCCATTAACCATTATTACATGAAAACAGAAAGCAAGGCACAACATCACAACCTGTCCTTTAAGAAGAGGTTCTGCTTTGTTCCCAAGTCAGATTAGCCCTTGCACATTATCCTCCAAGAAAGCCTCTCCCCTAAGCTCACTTGTGTTATTTTAAGAATAGGGTAAAATTATTCCAAGGATCAGCTACTCTGCTCTACAGAAGGATACACCTGGAGAGGATCTACACTCACCTTTGCCATGTGCACCCAGCATGAATAGTGAGAGCAAAGGATTTTTGATAGTTAGACCAATCATCCACCTGCCCCCAGAACCAGAAAAATAAACCAATTCCTTTCCTACATTATGGAATTGTAGAATAACAACATGGACAGACAAGGTTCTAGACCTTTGATATATCTTTGCAGGTCTGTGTGACTTAACACTTCCTTTCCTCAGTGTTCAAAACCTTCTCACACTGTCCAAATTCCTCAGGCACACTAAAGGAAATCTCCAGACCTAGTGCCAAACAGCCATGTTTTAAATGTTGGAGTCTAAAGATGTTTAGAGAGATTCGCAGAAGGATGTAGATAATTTAAAATAAGGAATCTACCTCCACTGCAAGGCGTGGAAATACTTAAAATACAATCCACAGATATTTTGTGCCTGGATTCCAGGGGCTTTCAATGATGTGCAAAAATTTGTACATGAATTTGACTCTAAGATATATAGATATAGATATATAGATATAGATATATATCATGCTTTGTATTTGGGAGAAAATGTCTAAGTTTTCCAAGCTCTTTTTATTTTTAACCATCCAAAATGTGACCCTCTGGTTCCTTAATATTACAATCTTTTTTGGTCTAAAGGACCAGACACTTCTTTTAGCTATGCACAGATTCTGTAAATCTGCACATTTACACATTCACACACACCCCATCATGTGGCATATAGTAAGTACAGCATTAAGAATCTGATTCAAGCCCCAAATCCTAAATTCAAATACAGAAGAATTACACTTTTCTTTTTCTCTCTAAAAGTCAATTCTTGAGCCTTCACATGGTGCAGAGAAGTTTGGAAAAGAGGCATCTGAGATGGTTGAGCCTCGAGATAGGAACTAAATTTGTTTCATCATCTGATTTTAAGATACTCTTCCAATTTGAGAGGTTGACACTTGGAAAATGAGACGGAATTGAATCACAAAGCAGATTTTTAGCAGATTTTTAGATCTTGGGGTTTCACTAGTCACTATAATGAAACTGGCTCCTCAGAGAGTGATTTAAAGCAGATTGAATCATCCCTTCTCACCAAGATTGCATAAGGAGACTGTTCAGAGTGGCTGGCTCTGCACAAAGACTGTGTTCTAGGCTAAAGTAACCCTCTGAAGAGCTGAAGAACAGGAAGTCTAATGGTCATAGGTTTGTCACTGAAGCACTGGGCAGCTCCTCTGTGTAACTCTAAGCAGGTGTATAACAAAGAAGCAGGAGTTTCACAATTATCAAAAGACTTGTACTTCTCTGTAAAAGACACCACGTTTTATCAGACAAGAGGTACAAACATGTAGACTGTTGCACTGCAAGTTTTGTGCTATGGACTGAATTTATAGCATTGATGATGAACAAAACCAAGGGTATGCTTCATGTTCAGGTAAAGCAACCAATCCCTTCAAGTCAGATGCCCTTCACCCCTCCATGACCCGTCCAAAGCAAGCCAAGCCAGTGGCCCCTAACTCACCAGTAAAACCTGTTTGGAGTGACCCGCTCGTGCATGAGTTGCCATTTTCTTCCAAAGTCCATGGAGCTGTACAGCTGGAAGACAGAGAGAAAGTATAAATTTTGAGGAAAAAGAAGAAAGACTGCTGCTAGATAAAGTATTAAAATCAGCCCAGATTAAAGAACATGAATGGACAGCTCACAATAATTATACACAATTATTCATCACCCTCACTGCCAGAGAGGCCAACAAGGCAATGTCTCCACTTTACTCTTAAACCAGACTGGGATCCTGAGAATCAAAAGCAGGTTCTCTCTTTCCAAACCTTGTCAAACAACTTTGTGCTTCCAAATTTCATCTGACAACACATTCACTTTGACTGCCGTATAACAAAGCTGGCCCTGGCTTTTTTTGCTTAACAGGAAGCAGGTGACATGTGATTCCTAGTTATCAAGTAGAGTGAGAGACAAATCACATTAGTCAACATAACTCTGATGTGGTAGTGACTCTACAAGGTCATGCCATGCATGATTTGTTTTTATGGACTAAATCAGACCTCTTCTGTATTGAAAAGTAAATTGCTCCTAATTTATATTTTCTAATATTCAGAACAAGGTGTAAATTTTTAGATAAGTTAGAAATCAATCTGCTCATTAGTTAAACACCAAAGATAGTGACATGACTTTTCTTGGAAGCCAAATTTTCAATATAATGATCTTTTTGAGTCTTTCTGGTTAAGAAATGACTCAGCTATAATGTAACCAAATTTCCATGCAACTCCACACTGAGTTTCAGCCATATGTTTACCTTTTATATACTCTGCTCAATACCACAAACACCATTCTCTCTGCAATTAGTTTCTTACCCACAATGCATCCTCCCACAATAAAAACATATGTAAGCTCCTTTTCCCCAAATGTGAGTGAATTTGGTCCTTCAGAGATAAAAACATGCTTTGAGAAATAGCCGCTATGCTTTACCAGTAGATCACAGAGAACTAAATATCAGGCAGCATCTTGATCAGGATTTCAAATAAATTTTGTTTGATATAAATTCTGGCTTAACAAAACAAAGCCAAATTTAAGTCCTTAATGGGAAAACTATATCATTTGAGTACATGATGTTCTGCATTGCATTTGATTTGAGTAACTGGATTTGCAAATTGGAAGCAAGTCCACGTTCAGATTGGAAGGGTTCACAACCTGGTGATGTGTCCTGTAGCATTGCTGTGATGGATGGCTAAGTGTCACTGGGAAGATAAACCATATGTGCTCACACTGAATATTAACATTTCTTGAATGAGCAGCATCTTTGACAACAGAGATGCAGCAGCCACATCAGAGCTGGACCATAGATCAATTTAGAAAGATGATTGGAAAGGGCTATTGGAGCAGTGTCCAAAGCCTGAGGCAGTTAATTATTCTTGCTATGATTGTACTCAACTACACAACCAAATCACTGTATAGCCAGCAAAAGAAAGTCAGAAACTGGTATTCAGACTCCATCAAGTATCTAATGCAACTGATAAGCGTAAAGACAAAGAATCTGTCCTTTACATGTGTGCCAACAGGAATATCAGTTTGGCAATAACAGCTCAAGCTGCCAGTAAAACACATACGAAGGAAAGAACCATATGGAAGCAGGCATCCTTCAATCTTCATGTCAAAAAGGGTTCCAATTATGTAAACTTCAGCCAGCATCACTGAGCTTGTTGTAAGAAATATTAGGAAATATTTTCTGCCCAAGGAGATCAAATATTATCTGAATATTCTAATTTGGCCATATTTCTTTAGCACTGTCTCTAGATAGGGTAACATACTTCACTAGAAATCCACAATAGCCAGCTTTCCTCTGCTTTTCAGGTGATCTAAAAAATATGATAGAGTCTTCTGCCCCAAAAGGAATTTTTGTAGATACAAAATAAAGCAACTAAGCATCACTTGTCTTTTTTAATTAAAGGAGCCAGGAAAAGAAAATTCCTTGTAAAAATTCAAGATTAAGCTTATGAAGTCAGCATCAATATTAAGGTAACTAACTCTCAGAATACACAGGCTTTTAGAAACAATAACTGAGAATCCATACCCTAAAGACAAAATTCTACAGTGCTATGACTCTCCCTGACTTAAGCAGAGTTCCTGCCAGGAATATTCCTTGAGTCACTGGTCATGGTTTACACACACAAGGAGCTCAGCACGACCTCAGCACAGACTTGTTGCATCAGTCACATCAAACAACTTGGTTATTCTTTGTATGTCCTGACTACAGGTGCAAGTTAGCCAGGCTTCAGGCAACTTAGTCCCAGCTAAGTCATGCTCACAAGCGAGTCCAAGTAGGTCTAGCATCCTGATTGTATTCTGCAATGGATTAACCATTCTCACCATGAGAGGAAAGGATTAGAATCATGCAGCCACTTCCTTCGATTCACTTTTATCTTTTGCCCCTGGCATTTCCTTTTCTTCTGCAGCAGCATAACAGCAGTAGCTACAGAAAGCTCAGTGACATGAAGCACAATCTCTTTCAACCACTCATGTCTCCCAGTGTGTCCTTCAGGGAGCATCCTGCTCTGTATCAAGTAAAAAACCAGAGACCAGCTTTTGGTCTGGACTTTTTTTTCCTTTTTATTCTCTATTAAAGCTCATACTGACTGATGTCAGATGGATTAACTTGCAGCTTTTGTATGATTTCAAGTAAAGAGATAAATAGGTTATTATTAATTTCAATAATTTTATTTATTAATCACCTACTTATTCTGGGCATCCACTTCAAATTTTAACCAGATGACTGAGTCTTAAAACTGTATGACACAACAAACCCCTAAAAGGCCTCTCTGGCCCAGTTCAGTTTTATAGTATTATTTACAGATGCAAATGCAAAGGTTAGTGTTGAATAAATAAATAAAACATACAAAAAAGTGATTTCTAGTATGCATTAAAACTGAATATATACATATACTTTTTTGTTTATCTCCCTTCATGGGAGAAGACAAGCTTTAGAAAAGATAACAAATTTAGTGGCAAGTACAGCAGATTTCAATAGAAATTAATTTGTCCTAAGGCTGAATACTAAGCAAAGGAAAAAAAAAAATATGTAGGTATGGTGCCAAGATTTTCCCATTTTAAAGCTCTGCTCAGGCTTCTTAGTGACAAATAATCTCTGGCATTTCTAGCTCCTGAAGCACTCCAGCACATTGGTTCAAGAGAGGTGGACTCCTTTCTGCAGCCTCCTTCTGTTGTTTGACTTACCCTGATGACTGAAAAATTAAGATCATTCTGGGTCTTCATGTTTGTTTGGGCTGGTCTTGTCCCTTGATGCAGCTAAATAGTGGCATGCAGCAGATCTGACTCTGCCTCTACTCAGGAGCCTAGTCAGACCTATCACTTAAAATAGGAAAGGCTGTACCATCAAAAAGGTAAATGGCAAATATTTATCCAAACAGCATCATCATACTCCCCACTCAAGGACTATAGCACCAAACATATCACATCCACCAACACAGCCCTGCAGTTCACCGAGAACACAATCCGTGTGAGGAAAGCCCTTGGCAGCCCCAGTGATACACAACATTGTTTCACTACAGGCCAGACCTTAACTCCTGCTTGTTTTGCTCAGTATAATCTGTATCATAAGAATTTTATGTACCACAGGCAGAATGCTTTGTCTTCAAACTCTAAGAACAGTGGCAACATTTTCTTTCACACCAGCATCCTTTCCAAGTAAATTGGCAGGCCCATTAAAGAAGGAGCTTTATCCCTGCTGTCAAATTCTGTGCCACAAACACAAGCAACGTGCCAGAAACACATTCAGAACTACAGAACTGTAAAGAAAGGAGCCATACATACATGCATGCACAGTGTTGCATATGAAAAATGCTGTTGCAATTCTCCAGTTGTCTGGCTTGGAAGATCTTGTTCAGGGTTGTGGGTAATTTGGTTTGGGTGTTTTGTTTGTTTTACCAAGGAGAGCTAGCAAAAAAACCGGCTAGTTTTCCTGGAGAAGTAAAGCTTCTCAGAACTGGAACAGCATGAGAAAGTGGTCTGCTTCAATTCCACTTATGAAGAGAGGGGAGAAGAATGAGCAACGAAGGAAACACAGGAAGAGACTCGACCCCCTGATGTTGGCTATCCATGTCCAAGCTACTCACCAAGGCTCATTTTTAGACAGGCAAGACACTTCTAAAACTGCTCATTTTTCAAGCTTCCACCTCTCCTGACAGACACTAAAAAAGCTTACAGTGACAAGTGCGGAAGGAGATGACCCCATCAGAAACACATGATCTACTTGAGATGGATTTCATGATCTGTTCCCAGGCTGCCCTGCGTGGTCTTCATGGGGGCAGCACACAGAAGAATGAAGATTGAAGGCAAGCCCAAGAAAGACCAAGCATACAATAGCCTGGGTACATTCCATCACTGCAAGAAGCATGTACAGATGTCACTTATAGACTGAAAAGCAATAGAAAACATACTAAAGAAATTCACAGAGCTCTGATACTTATAGACTTTCATGTATACACACATAAGAAGAAGGGCACCAGGAACATACATAAAAGGTTACAAGCAAATAAAATCAAATATTATTTGCTGCTATGAAATCAGGTCTATTGGCCTGAGAAAACATCTGGTGAGACTCTCCATAGTTTCCTGCCTGCCAGACATCCAAGAGCGCAAATGATGTCAGATAAAGCGAGGAAGATCAGCTGAACTACATGCATTTAGAGGCACAATTCATTCATTACACAAAAAATTATACTTCCTCCAGACAATACATACAGCTGATGATGGAAAGATGTATTCAACATAAATGCATCAGGGTGAGAGCAGGTCTAGTTGTAATAACTTGGCAGCAGCTGACACATTATGGAAGAGAAGGGTCAGATCAGCCTGGCCTGCTTGGCCTCAGAGGAGCACATTCCCAAGCAGTAGCTTAGATTGCTTACATGAAAAGATGGCTCTGATCCCAGAAAAGCACAAAGCAAACTAACACCTTCTCAGCCTGAGCTGGTGGGAAAAATCTACAAGATTTGTGGAGGGCTCTTGCCAAAAACTCAAAACGGGGCAGAAGAAAAATAAAATTAGGTGAACAATTCTGTAGGAAATTGGACTGATGCAAAGGATAACTCAGAAAAGAAAGTCTGTTTCAGGGTCTTGAATTTTCTCTACAGAAGGAAAAAACCATTAGCACTAGAAAAAAAAAAGGCTCAGAAAAAGTTGCAAATTTTCGAAAAATTCCAAGGTACATCTTTTCTGTGTTACAGATGAAATTGCAAAACAAGAAGGGTGTCATCATTAATATTTCAGAAAGGTCATTCCTGGAAGGAAAATGAACTAGAGAAAAAATTCGCAACACTTTTCAGTCTCTAGAGAAAAGAGCAGATAAGCTATGTCTAACAATGGTAGGTTAAACAGAGTATAGATTCAGTACAGCCATGAAGACAGCTATTGGTACCCCAGAAACACGCCCTACTTCTGTTTCACCACTTCCATCCCTGCTTTTTTAAGGACAGATGGATACCTCTCCCTTTCACAGCATCAGTGTAATGTTTAAACTGCAGTGTCTACAGAAACCCCTTCCTCAGGTTCTCCTGGGAGACAAGATATATTACTTGCAGCATTGTAGGTACAGGACTCAGGTCTAAAATACTTCAGCTGTGTGGCTGAAAGGAGGTCAGGAGCAACCCTTGCCATCAAGTGGTTTTATTACCCACAGTAGGAAAGGCTGCATTCAAAGAAAGATTCAGGGTATTCCTCTCTTTCTTCTATTCCACTATTCCCCCCCCCTCCCTCGCCTTCAGTCTGGGCCTTAGTGAAACACCTCTGGAGTGTCAAGAGTTACCATTAGGGACACAAAGGCTAACATCACCTTCAAGCTGATAACCACCTCAAGAATTATCTGTGCTTGCTCTTTCCAGCTCCTCCAAGGGAAACACCTAACCTTGCCACCTTGCAAGGTACAGCTCCTGTGGTACAAAGATCGGAAACTTGGAAGTGCTTCTGGACCCTTAAATAATGGAAAAAAAGAACTTATACCTTTCTTCTCTTGTCACAAGCTGCCTGCAAACCACAATTCAGGTAAGGCACCCTTGACACTAAAGAAGCTGGAAATAAATCCTACTTCTCAAGCCAAAAGATTAGTGCAACGGCTGGTGGGGGTGAACTTAGTAGAAAGAAGTCTACCAGTACCAAATTTATGGTCTTTGTTTACACAGAGTAGTAAAAACTAGTAATTGTAATGAAAAAAAATGGACCAGTTTATCTCTTTACTTTGATTTCCTTTCCAGGTGATTAAAAGCTGCATCAAGAGACCTCATTGCAGCCCAAGGTTCTTCTCTAGCACTGTACAGTCAGATTGTCTTAGCCATGGAAAGAGAATATGCCCAGACTGATGCATATCTGAGACACACCAGAACTATTCAGTTCCCTACAGATGCTGTATAATAGATGGGAAACTAGAAACAGGCTATTTTGAAAATTGGTCAAGACAGAAATTAAATACTAAATACATTTCTGTCATCTGTCCCATACAGAGAAAAAAAAAAAAGCAAAGGTTTCAGGAGCTGAGAAGGGGATTTTTCCATTTTAAGAAAAATGTTTCACATGCTTGCCAGTAAGATTTGGTATTCAGGCAAAAGAAACTGAGTCTCCATCCCACCACAGGAAGACACTGGTCAGGGATCTTCTGCACAAAGCCCAAATGCTTTGGAAATGTCTGACTTCAGGATGTAATTGTATAGCTCAATTCCAACATGGTTTCTAATGTAGTCAGACAGGTTAAGACAATGCACTCATGTTACATTTCATGGCTTCATAGTTTAAAAAATGCTTTCATTCAATGGATCCACTTTAACCCTGTTGCTGAAAGCAAAACTTTGCTCTCTCTGCTTTGCCACTACATCTCCAAGAAAAAGACAAAAGTGGATTAAACCACCGGAAAGAAAAAAAAACCCTTTTAAAAACCTTCACAATTCAATTTTTCTTAAGCCTTGTTGGCAGCAAGCACACTCAGAAAAAAACTTGGTATTTCTGCTAAGAGCAGAGAATCTTTTGCTTTTCTATTACATGAGTTGTTTCTAGTGGAACAAGAAGTCAAGATACAGCTGCAACAGGAGCAGTGTCACAAATGAGTATAATAAAGACCTTAAGGTATATTTTAGCCCTGGGTGAAAAATAGGCTCTCTTTTTTTGTGGTTTTCCCCCACCTCCAAAAATGCTAGAGTGGTGCAGAATCAAGATGAAAAATACTACTTCCATAATTTTTTTCTTAAACTAAAAAGCTGGAGAAAAAATATGTGCAATTTGGTCAATCAAAACACATTTCAATCTTTCTAAAGAATTTAGCTTTAGCAAGTTGCAAAAGGTACTATAAATAGAAGTGCCATTTTGAGGGAAGGCTAACTTTTCTGATTGCTTATTTATTCCTTTCTCCATGATATTTTAAACATTTCAAAATCAGTCACAGAGTTTGAGGGAGGACTAAAGCAGAGAACAGGAACAAGGGAACAGTACTGGATCATGAAGAGATCAGAATGGGACGGAGATAGCAGAGCTGCCTCCTGCACAGTGGCAGAAGCTGCAAGGTGCACCTGGAGTTATCTTTACCAGCATTTCTTCCACTGGCATTCAATAGGCTCAGCCAGAGGCAGAGGAAGGTTTCAGGTAGCTCCTGTTGTCCCCAGAGGCTGCTTTACTCCATTTTCCCTCAGATCAGCACTTTAACATTTACAAAAGACTGAATCACCTCTAATGGCTGCTCATTTTTCTGCCTCAAAAGCCAGGCTGATCCCTTAGTCCAGCTTCTTCAGCTTAAAAATCATCAGGCAGCATTGGGTCTGAGGTTTGTGCTAATTGGATCCACCAACCACGTGGATGAAGCCAATGCTGCTGTGCAGGTCAGCCTGCACTGAGGAGCTTTGTGCCCTCCCAGCCCAACAGGAAAATTTTCTTTGCTCCTGGGGGCTTCACATTGCAGCCCTTTAGAAGTCCCTCCTTATACTCCATCAATGGTTATGCTCCAGAAGTTTAACGATAAGGGGGAATAAATGTGAACCACATGTCTAATGGGAAGATTTTTCATTCAAATGTGCTTTATTGTGTGATATATGCCTTTAATTACAGTGCAAGCATCTGGGTACATTCGTTGCTATTACAGACCAATCTTTCATGTTTATTGAGCATAAGACTACAAGGGACAAAGCAGGAGAGGCCACGGTATTAGCCAAAGTGGGACATAAAGCTACAATCACATGCTTGGCTGTTCTTCTCCTCCTTTCTTTACAAACCCTGTAGCACTATTTGTAAGTTAACCTCTATATTATACAGACCAGAATTTAATGGCAGAGGGATTTTTTCAGATTGGTGGAAGAAATAGATTTCACACCACCAAACCACCTCCTAAATTCATATAAGATTTTTCTGATTTATTTCTTTATGTGGAAAAAACATTTCTGAAAATGTGTACATGGGCATTAATGAATAGGTTTTGAAACTGCTTTTAGAACAGCATTTTTTTCTGAGACATTTGTCATTGTTCATGTAAAAAATTTCACACAGCTTGAAAGAAATATTAGTCTGGTCTCAAGCAATATGTGTCATTTAGGCAAAATTTAAGCAATGTATTCTGCCCCAGTTTAAATTGTATGCTATTTAATACACACACCTGCCACCCAATGCAGTTTGCCATTCATCAGCATTTTCACAGACAAGGGTGGTTACTCAAAACAGTTCCTCACTTTTTGTGACCCACCAACCTCAGACACTGAGCAGATACACCTGAACTCATCTCACATAGGTGAAAATGCTCCTCTCACTTGGGATCAGCCCTGACAGAGTGCAGTTTCCCATTCCATTCAGTTCTCATCTCACCAGCTGAAGAGCAGCAAACTTCACAGGTCCTTAGGAGCTGCACCCCACTTCTCAGAGTGCAGTATTTCTTTACAAAGTCAGAGCTGTTTCACAAACTGTCCATACTCTCCTACTCCACTCCCCCCATGAGGGCCTGAGGCTGTGGGTTCTGTCAGGGATTTATGATGCAGAGCAGGCACTTATGGACTGCCACCCCACACGTCCTACCTCCACCTCTTTTGGTCATGGATATGCCACCAGTAACATCCTAAAAGTCTCCTGGGAAACTACAATAGATGTACAGACACTGCTTAGGACATGAACACATTCTGCACGGGGAGAAATCCCCCTCTGGACAACTCTGGTCCACACACACAGCCTATGGTCTATATTGCCTGGGACAAAGGGCAAATACTGGACCAAACCAGCCCAGAGAAAAGCCGACCTTAGTTCATGGCAGCCTTATGTTTCCAACAAGAGAACACAGAAGCTGGTCATAGGACAACTCTTACTTTGAAATGAATTCTATGAGCAAAAAGATTATAAAAACAAGGTAGAAAACTTCAATTTCTGATAGCATTGTAAGATGCAGCTTCAGAAAATATTATATCCTGCTCAAACACCCCAGCTCTTGTACCATTCATTCTTTTAGGCCATCTCCATTACCACATACTTTTCATATCCTGTCCTATAATGAATCAAAAGGCTTCTTCAAGCTTGAACATATAATGTAATAAAGAAAGTTAGATTCCTGTCAGCCTCATTCTCCTACTCAACAGCCAACTCTGGTCTCCACAAGGGGCTCTGCTCTCTTGAAGATATTCTTCACTACTGCTCTTACTATAACACTTAAAATCCAGTGGAGTAGTTCAGTTCACCTCTAGCTAGCCAGATTTCTTTTTGACCTGATTCCCTGGCAATCCATGCATTTACAACAGGCAACAACAGAAGGGAAAAGCAGAGCCTGGTTATGCAGGCATCCTTCTCCACACATACACAGCCAAGTCAGAGATCACATGTAGGAAGGGAAGAGTAAGAGGTCTCATGGCAAACAAGAGATTCTTTCCTGCACCTCACAGAGATTCAGTTCATCCCAATCCAAACGTGCATGGGAGACTGTACTGGAGGAACCCAAATGAACAGCAGCATTGTAAATACCAGCCACCATCAGGAACAATTTAGCTTGACAGCTGGAGCAGAAACTGTCACTACAGTGAGGCATCACTGCCAGAAAAATCACCAAATGAGAAACTTGCATGTTCCAGGGATTCCTCTGGGCTGCTGGGCAGGCACCATTTACACTGTCATCTTTGATTCATCCATCACCCAGTTACTGCAATCAAACTGTGTACCTTTGGAATAAGTGAATCTGCAATTGCAGATCATGCAAGAAAAAGGAAGCTCTTATCTAACCTCTCTCAGCAGCACTCTAGGTTTGTAAATATTCTATGGTGTCTATATTTAAGGTATTTATCGCATTTAATTGAAACTTTAGGTACCTTCAACCCACCTTATGAAGTAGGGTGAAGAAAAAAGTCTGTACAAAGCCCCAGAACTACACAAACTCAATTCAAGGCAACAACTACAGTCAACAACTCACCAAACGTGGTTTAATATAACTTTAATTTCTTATATTAACCTGAGTTTACAGTGATGGTATAGCATAATTCATAGTGAAAAACTGCAAAGGAAAAATAAAGCAGCTTTTTCCATGCTGTCACTAGAGAAAAAGTGCAACTCATGTAGTTAGGGAATATCAAACTCAATTTTGCAGCAGAACTTTCATACTCATGACATTTGTGCCGCTGGGTACGTGTGCATAACTCTCGTGGACTTGCACCAAGATCTGAGAAAATCAACTGCCCTGAAGCAAGGGCTATGTTAGAGGACAAAACTAGAGTCCTGTTTTGGCAGCAAAACTTTTGATGACATTATCATTCTCCTTGTATATGGCTAGCAAGTCCCCTTGGGTCCAGTATATTCTGCTAACGTGTTATTTGTACGAGCTGTTATCTCTTGAACACTGCAAGTATAAAATGCTACAAAACCTATATTCAGACAGTTTATGATCACTGATCCTCTGGCAGAAATCAGTTGCCAAAGGTAGAAGGCTGTGGGAAGGATCCCATTTTCCTCCTTTTGCACTACAGAATCACAAGGATTTTTTCTTTGATCAATTGTTCTCCTCTCAAAAATATCACCCTTCATTTTGGTTCCTCAGCTCCTCCTTTTATCATACCCACAATGCTTCCAATGCACCAAAATTTTACTGCATCATGGCCTAACTTTCATTTTACAGCCACCATAGTCCTATAAAAATCAACTGAACACAAAACTAAAGAATTTTATTACTCTGCAAGAACTTCTTGTAACTGCCACAAAACAGCTGTGGGGTTTCTACTGCAAAAATTCAAACCTGCACGCAGGTGTGTGCACACCCGACACAAACAGGTCACCAGTCTTCCCCAGACAACCAATATGGACAGGTAGCTGAAATATGCACCAAAACACAACTGAAGATGTGTAGCACTTGCAACCATGAAAAAGGTATGTATCTTAAAAGCATAAATGCCCTGCAGAAGAACAGCGCTGGAATCAGGACATTATGAAAATCTTGAGGGGTTTTTTCCTAATTTTTTTTTTTTTATTTTTAATTCTATTAACTATGAGGAAGCATTTGAAAAACATAGTTTTCAACAATTCAACAATTCTTCAGTCCCAGAAGCATCAAGAGACATATAAGAGAGGACAACTGAAATTATTCAAACACCTCCACAGTTCTCCTTCCGCCAAACTCATTACTTTTAAAGGACCAATTTGTTATTTCTAAATACTTGGGACTGAAGTTCCTGAGGTGCAAGACCAAAAATCCAGGAACTGGCCTTCTTTTTCACCACTGGCACAATAGGCATGAAAAGCTGAAACATTCACTGTTAACAGTAATTCACTGGATTTCCATTAACCATATGGGACATTTCAGTCATCCATGCCTACTGAGGAGGCAGAGGAATTACAGCTGTTCCTCTAGAATCTTCATTCCCCAGAAAAATTGATTACATGAAGTTTCTATCAGAGGGGAAGAAAAAAAAAGTAGGAAAAAAGGAGAAAATAAATAAATAAATAAATAGTTGCCTTAATACATGTAAGAGTTTTCACACAGGCTCTGCCCAGGGACTCTGCATCTCTCACCAGACAGATTTTAAGGGGCAAAAACCCTGTGCACTGGGAGGCATAGACTACATCTGTCTTGCTTTATGTGAGAAAAGAATATTGGGCATGTTTTCAGGTCAAATCCTCCAGTGATGTTAATCAGCATTTCCCTGCTAAAATCAATGGATTCACACTGAATATCAGCTGCTGCATGTATGACTGCACACATCTTTTGCAATTCACCTCAGGTAAGCTATCAGATCAGAAAATGGTCCATTTCCCTGCTGTAAACAAGCACTGGAGACAGGGATGGTTTGTTGCAACTTAAAAAGGAGAAGCAAGAGCCACAGAGAGAAGCCTGTTTGCAAAGGGCAATCCGAGAAACAACATACAAGCTTCTAGTACTACATAAACCTGTTTCACACAATCGGCACAAAACAATTTGAAATTAAATGTATGAGCTTTTTAATAGATTGCTCTGATAGAACATAAAAGAAGGGCCCTCTCTGCCTTGTGGTCCATTTACCTGGTCATTTCATAGCACCTGCTGATGAGAAATTCTCGCACAGGGTCCCCACCCCAACCACATTGGAAGTTCTGTCAGGAAATATCAGCTCCTGCCTGCTGCCTTCTGGAGTTTCTCTGTCTTTCAGATATGAATCTCTTCAATGTATAAAAATACTTTGATTTCAGGAAGCTGAAACGTCCCTGCCTTAGGGGCAGAACAGAGAGCAAGGGCCAGCCTGCTATTTCCAGGCCTGCCATTCCTACTCCTGACTGCAAGCTCCCAGTCCAGCATGCAGAAATGCAGACTGCCCCTTTCTTGGCTGCTGCTGCCATAACAAACAGAACTATGCAGGGGCTTGTTTAGGGGGATGAGGGGGAGAGGACTGAACCTTCACCCCTCAGCATCATCCACCTGGCTGGCTGCCTCAAGGAAAAGAAAAACAAAAGGTTGGGAACACTTCTTTGCTTGCACATCATGTTTGCTCTCTTCTCCAGGGTGAGGGTCATAAGAATCTGTAGGCACGATAACAGGAATTAGGAAACTTAATGCATTTTTCTGTTTTGATCGTATTGGAATCATATCCCATGTAATCCGTTTTGCACGCATCCAGACAGCAGGGTTGGTTTCAAGTCCCCTAATCTCAGGTAATACAGCAAATAGTTACATCTCTGCAAAGGAAATTACTTCCTTGACACTCAGTGGAGGCCTCCTCAATAAAAATGAGTCCAAGCTACAATTTACCTCATCCTAAAAGAGTCACCTACATTTGCTTCCAGAAATCAATCAACACCATTCAGTAGATCACCACCAACTACCATGTGAAGCCTCAACACCCAGTGTAGGCGTACATTGCAACATTTTAGATCTCTACAGCCAGGCAAAATAAATCATGCCCTTGGTGCTCTTTTTCTTCAGCCTTCTTCACTCCTTCATTTTTATTCCCATCTGCTATATTTATAACCACTCTTCACCCCACTTAGGCTCCAGATAAAATCAATATACAGCCATGATTTAGCATGGCCCAGGAATAAGACACAGGATCCTTGCTCTGTTACACAATAAAGTAGGTTGTTCCAGCAGAAGAGCACATTTAAGCATCAAATGCGTCTCACTCCATTTATCTCTATATTTCCCTTTTCAAAGTAAAACCTGTTCATGAAGTGTCTATAACATAAATAACAAGCAATAGGCAAGTCTGTTCTGGCTAAATCAAGTTTCACAAGCCATTACTATCTCTTTGCCACCACAAATCATCACAAGCCCAAAGTTCAGTGTTTTGCCAGGACAAAATTCATTGGGCATTTCTGAAGTAAAGCCAAGGTTGCATAATTTAACTTCCCATCTCCTATTAAAACTGCCAGGCCTACCATAACCAGAATGATAAATGTAGAGTCATATGTCTTCTTTCTGACAGTAATGCCCATCAATACTTCAAATGCAAACAATTGTGACATTTGACTTTATAAAAATTACCTGGTGCACCAACACCACTTAATTAAATTTTAAAACTGCTTTTGTTACTTAATGAATGATATATTATACTGCAATGAAACATGCAGCAATACAAATACTTCACAATGCCAACAATTAAGGCTCACTTCACTTACGGCAATTGGCAACACAAGTGCTCCTCACTTCATTCAGCTTGTGCATTCCAAATGAACTGGTTAGCAAAAAGGGTGCTTCTTTGCTAATGAGTTTTGTAATCAAGGCATCTATTTTAATTTCAAATTGGCTAGATTGGGGGAAATTGCTGAACTAAATGACTGGTTCTAATTAGGATTATAAAAATATTCATCACGCTGCAGAATTAGTGTAAGGTCTTGATTTACTGACATTTGCATATAGCTTCAGTTTAAGGGTGGAAAAAAACTCCTGATAAATTGTCTTCCTTTTAATGAATTGAACAAACACTATATCTGTTTTAGTCGCCCTTTCATATAAAGGCACTGATACATATTCATGATTTGTAAATGAAGTTAAATTATTTCAATTCTTCAGTTCATTATCATATTGAAGAAGAGACTTCTGTAAATTACCTTTAAATATTCCCAATCTCAAGGGTTTGGTTCTATTTGCTTGGTTTGGTTTTCTCTAACTTTACTAACATTTCAGTTTATCTGTTTGATGGAGCCCTGCCTGCCTGGGAGAGCTGCTGGCAGGTGGCTTGTCCAGCAACACAGACACATGATATGTTTGTAGAACCTGATGTTCTCAGAAGAGTATTCAAAAGGCAAAGAGATGAAAGGCTTATTTGTGGCTAAGTCATGGGAACAGGACTCTATCTGCGTTCAGTTTCTGACTTTGTTATAGTCCTCGGTGGTAGTTAGGCAGTGAAACACTTTAATGACCTGTGCCTCAATACACTAGAGATACTCAGGGGACATCACTTTGTCTGTCAGCCTCATGTTTAATTGCAAGCATTCTCAGGCAGGGATTGCTTCTTAATATGAATGTGCAATACAATGGACCAGTCAGTATGGTAAGGATTTCTATGAGCAGTTAGTATAATATGGCTTGTACTGAGCATGAAACACTATATGTTCCTTTTTAGGTGGGCAACATGCACAGCTTATTTCCTTCCTCAGTATGGTAGGCCTGTAGGACTAATTGTTATTATGGCAGCTTCCTCAATCTCTTTCCCTTTGGGGTGAAGAAAATGCAGTAGGTGTGCCTCCAGCTTCACATGGGGTGCTCAAGTGACTGAGGCAAGATAAATCTGAAAGCTGAGCCTTGTATCTGTAGGACTGGAATCACAGCCATTGTGCTCTTCAGATATTAATAACCATGATATGAAGCTAGCCCTGGTATGTTCTTTCGCATCATACAATGAAATGGTGACTCTACCATGAGGATCCATGCAGAAGCAGAAAGGATCTACTTTTCTCATTAAAAGTAATCTTCACATCTTTCTAAGAAAAGGTGAGTTTTACCCAAGAGGTGCAGTCTTGAGCTGTTGTTGATAAAAGGGGTAGTTACTCACACTTCTGACAACTTCTGAATTAGCTACAATTACATTTAACTTCCAGGAGAAGGAGTGCCACTGAGAAGCAGGTAACAGGTCTAGGTGCATGCTGATTTATATCAAAATGAGATGTGAGCCTCTCCTCATCAGCCCCTTACCTCAGTTCCTAAGGAAAGAAAACCTACAGGCCTGGGCCAGACACACATCTCATTTCAGACATGCAGCAACTCTCACTGCTTAATTTCAGCACATCTGCAGTAGCAGCTGCAATCCTGGAATCACATTTCCAACATTAGGAGTTCCAACTCAAAGTACAATAGCTTCACCCAAACAACCCTGAAGTGCCTGTGTCCCTAAGTTTCCTTAAGGGACAAAAGAATCTGAGACCAAAGAGCACTTACTGGAGGCATTCAAGACAGGACTGGATGGGTGCTAGATGATCACATCTAGGCTCCCTCTCCCATGTAAGGTTGGACCAGATGATCTTTCGAGATCCCTTTCAAATTGGATTGTTCCACATGTCTGTGAAAACAGCTCATCACAAAGAATTCCTAAGATGAATGACTCCTTAGAATAAGGTGCTTATATTCCTAGAAGTAACTCCCCCTGGATTTCTCTGGCAGCCCTACCAAACTGCACATTGTCAAAAAAAAAGCCCCAACCAAACAATCCCACCCTCAGCTGCCTTACTGCCTTATGTCATACTGGGAGCCTTGGCCTAAATTCCAGGGTAGCATTTTACCTGAAGCAGAGACACTGCCTTCATGGCTCTGTGTTAAGTAAATTAAAAAAAAAAAAAAAAATTAAAAATTTTTTAAAACCCCACAAACTTTCCCACACAGTCCCAGTGTTATCTGTGATTTTTTTTTTTCTTTTTATAAATTCAGCAGTGTCTAGTCAAGATAGTTAAGGCTGTGACATGCACTGTATCCAATTTTCAGATGATAACTTGCCCCATCTCCCACACCAAAGGAATCTCCCCAGTAAGACCTGATATTGTCTACCGGGTGCAACTTGGTGATACAGCAGAATGTTATCGTGCACCTCTTATTTATCACCTCATTCAAAGAGATAATGAGACACCCACTTTCTTTTGTTCACTTTCTGCTAAAGATTAGGCTCTATGAAGGGAGAAGCCACTGATTGCCAAACTTCTTGTTTATCCAATGTTCTCAAATTTGTAATGGTGTAGCTGGGGAATTTCAATTGGCGTATTATTGAATTATTCTGTCTCTTACCTATTCCCAGCAGGTTCCAAATCACAGCTTGTTCTGTAAGGAAGAGTGGAATTGTATTTCCTTGCATACCTGTTTTTGGGGTTTTTTTTTTCTCTTAATGGTCATTTGAAATATTTTTAATCTCTCTCCTTATTTGCTAATATTTTCTCTTTTAAATAAATTATCTTTTTTAAAATATCTTTTAAACAAATATTAATGCAAGAGGGTTGTGCATGTTGCTCTGAAATTTCAGTGTCATTCTGAGAGAAACTTCATGGAGCTGGAAACTCTCTTCCATTTTTACCTCTAGTTTCATCAATTCCCCATAGAGGTATTGGAGTGTGAGACGTTTTGTCTACTGACAATTAGCTGGTTCCATGGACAAATGAGAAAAATAATCAGGTACTCAATATATTAGCATCAGAAATGTAAGATCAACTCAAGATATTCCTCCCCAGTCACTGTCAATGGCAGCAATGAAATTGGTACCTTAAGCTTGTGCTGGGAGACTTTAAGCTTTCACAGCATTCCACAGAGCAGCTCCCCACACTTTCCAACAGACAACATTGAACCTTTTTGATATAATCCCCTTCCCACCACATTTTGATCCAAGGACAGCTTTAAATGGCTTCCTGCGTATTTTCTGCAAATACCCACAAAGAACTGGAAGCTGCAGGCCCATTTTCCCTCTGTACTGGGTGATATATCCAAGTGTCAGTATGGAAACTCCCTGTGAGACCCAGTGTGGCCCGCAGCAAATTGTCTGTGACATTTACATAGTGTTCACCTCCTGCCAAAGGCTGCTTAAGGGGGCCATTAACAGAACCAACACGTGCACACATCAGATTGCACTATTTTATCAATAAAGCAGACACATACACACCATGCTACTGGGAAGAGATCCAAGATTTCCAACTCACAAGATGCATTTAATCTCCCAGGACCTGATAGTTATACAATGTCACATGGCTGGTCAGCAGGGAATAGTAAACCCACCCGTGTTTGCTAAGCCCTGTAAAAATTCCTCCAGCCTGTGCTTTAGACTCTGTGAGAAGACATCAGCAGGGTCTATGAACTTGCTACATGTTCATGCCCACACACACATTTTTCTTGGCCCAGCCCTGCTGCATTTTTGCCATGATACAGGAGAGTTAGCAAAGCAGAGGAGGGTCCTAATTGGCTATAAAAAGTAAGAACAGGAACAATATGCTGCATTGACTCACACCAAGGAAGTATCCTCAATAACTCCTTGGATACTACAAGGAGAAAACAAATGGTGTAACTGTGATTTGTCCTTCTATCAACAGAGTAACCAGTGGCCACACAGTGATAAATCTTTCAGAAAGCCTGTTGAACTCCATCTCACTCGGTCATCTTCTGAGAATTGCTCTAAGCAGGAAAAAGCAGGACAAAACCTATGTGGGAGCTGTAATAAAAGAATTGGTAACTGAACTGCTTTTATGTTCAATTACTTCAGTTGACGGAAGATACCACAAAGTCTTCAGCTTTCTCAGTATGAAGCCATATTTCAAGCAGTGGTTCTGTGGAGAAGAGATGGGCTCTTCCACTTAATGGCCAAAGAATATGGAATAGACTTTCTAAAACACCAGCTTGGAAGGGACAATAATTCTGTTAAGAGGACATTAAAAATCTGTTGAGTTTTTTTAGTTGGTTGGTTGTTTCTTTAATCAACTAGATGAATACCTTAATATTGTTGTCATTAAAAAAAAGGCTTGAACCACAACTATGGAACTATAAGTCCGAAGACCTTAGAGGAAAACTATTTCATGGGAAGATCCAAAACACTGACTATTTGTATTTAATTCCAAAACTTTAATATTGTTTTCTATTTTTATAAACAAAACAATTCTAAAATCTTTTGATCTAGGTGGTTACCAAATCCATTATTTGTAGGGATATGAATAGTCCTATTTAATTTCATTTTACTGTGTGGAACAACATACTAAGCAAAATGGATTTTCAGATTCATCATTCTCATTAATTTCCAAGTTGACCACAGCTTGCTTAAAACACCACATTATTATTATTTTTAATTGAAAGAAAACTAATAAGATAAATATTAATCTGAAATATGATAAGATATGAAATTAATTTTTCCAACTTGTTTACACATTCACAGTTATAAGAGGATGGATTGGATCTTCCCTTAATAGTTTCTGCTGCTGGGAGTCAAATTGTATGTACTTGATTTGTTTTCAGTTATTTGCATTTTTAAATTTGCCCCTAAAGGAGTCATTAAAATAGAATTTAAGGGACAAACACATTTCTAAAACTTAGAGAGGTGGAAGAATATGGTGTCCCACTGTAGCAGTGGCTGCACTGCTACAGAGCATACAGCAAGTCATTTTCCTTGTCACAGTATCTGTGGATGAGTATTACCCACGGATTACAGGCTAATGACAAACTTTCTGTCTTATTGCCCTCTCATGCATCAAATCAGAAGTGTTTCAGAGCAGTTTTATCCCCCAAAAATGGACATATGAACTGAGAAAGCAAGCACTATTTGATACAGCTCCACCTCTTTTGTGCCAGGCAACTTCATGCTGCTTTGCAGGAAAATGGGCACAAAAGCAAAGAACAGAGGAATACAAGCAGAACCAGGCTGCAACTGGACAATTAGCCCCTGCCAGCACGGCATCCCTTTGGATAGCCTCCTCACAACTACAGAGCACCACTGCAGACTCTCTAAAAGAAGCCTCTCTCCTCTTCTGATTTTAGAATCTCTAGCTCTCTCTTTTCTGATGAGCAGCAGAGAGATGAAATGGTCATTGCCATTGGCATGATCCCATAACCACATCCAGGAGGGAATGCATGGCACAGTAGAGTGGGAAGGTGTGACATCCAGATATGGCTTCTAGAGAAAAAGAGAGAACCACAACAATCTTATGAAGGTGCAAAAGACATGATGAATATTCTTAAGTATATGGGACTTAAAGCCTAAAAAACACTTTATTCTTGCACTAGCCTAACCTTAAGAGAAGGACAGGGCTGACCTCTGGTTCCCACTTGAATGTGGCAGTGCCACTGCTCCCAGACATGCAGGAATGCATTTCACTGGGCTCTCAGAAGACTTCTGGAGATTTCACATGGCACTGCTATCTATCACACTTTGAGAGCACTGCCCATTATCTCAGTATCAGCCGTGACTGCAGTGAAGCTGAGTGATCCTGGATCAGTGTGACAGTCCTTTCACAACTCTCACTAACCCAAGGCATGGCTCAGCACAATCTATACCTCAGTTATGTTAAGCAAACATTTCAACCGGGAAAAGCACTGCTCCATGGCTCCCTTCTAGAACCCACACTGAACCAGCACTTCAGGACATCCTTCTGACTAGTGAAGGAAAGCATCATGAGTGGCCTTGAATGCAAAGGCAGACATAAGGAAAGGCCTGAACTTGGGATTGTTGTATTTCCATTTGACCAACAAGCTACAGAGCAACTCATCTTTGCTCTTACACTTTGAACAATTTTATTTGGTTTCTGGGATAAAATGCAAGCAGCTTTGGGGTGTTTCATTTTTCTTGTCTTTCTCCTGGAAAGAAGACAGCAGCTGAGGTGTGCACACAGATGAATTTGTTTGAAGGAGCAGAAGCAAAAATGCTCCTGGCCTGCTACTGCTGGACTGGATGAGGGGAGCATTAGTACCACCTCAGAGTCAATCACATCTGCCTCCCTTGTTTTTGATTTCTCCTTCCAGTGACTAACATCAAATAAAGATCACAAAGCTCTGCAAGCAGAAGTATAGTGCTTCAACCAAAGAGCACTGCACTCACTGCAGATGGATCTCTTTGCAAATGAACACTCAGGATGTCTCATCTAGCTTCCCACATACATGACCACTTCATCAAATGCCTGTTTCTTCCAAGCCTGTCTGTATAATCAACTGGATCATGCAAAATCCTTACCTCCAGTTTAAAAGTGGCATCAAGCCATTTTGTGACATCACATAAATAGACTGGTCTTTCCAACCTACATCAAATCCCTGTTACACTGCTCCTCTGAGTGCAGAAAACTATCTGACATTTGACTAACTCTTCATACAGTAAGAACTTGATACTATGAAAGGAGTGTATTTACAATAGCTTTGTTCTTGCAAATGTCATTCAATAATCATCAGTAGCACAGCAGCAAAACAGCTGGTGCCTGCCACAGCATTCATTTAGCAAGTGGGAAGCAGAGTAATAGGAAATTATTTGAGTATATTCTCAGTAACTAGTCTGGAAAAATTTGCACTAGCCTTTCAAAGGAAATTCTCAAATAGACAGTCACAGCATTTTATCTATATTGTTCCTATAGCTGGGATGTGAGACAAGCTAGTTTAGAAATCTTCAAGAAAAACTTCAGAAATTGAAAACCCCACCTAGAACACATCCCCACACCTGTCAGATTAACACATATTTTTGGTTTGTGTGGAAAGGTTTTCATAGCAGGGAGAGGGCTACAGGGGTGGCTTTCATGAAAAGCTGCAAGAAGCTGTTCAAGAAAGCAAACACCAGCCAGCTCTGAGATGGACCCACTGATGGTCAAACCCATCAGTGACAGTGGTTAGCACCTCTGGGATAACATAAGCATAAAGTGAGGGGAAGAAACAAATTGACAACTTCAGCCACAGAGGAGTGAGAATACGTGAGAGAAACAGCACTGCAGACACCAAGGTCAGTGAAAAAGCAGGGGAGGAGGTGTTCCAGGTGCTGGAGCAGAGATTCTTCTGCAGCTCACAGTGAAGGCCATGGTGAGGCAGGCTGACCCATTGACCCCTGCAAGGACAGATGAAGGTGAGCCCACAAGAGACCCATATTGGAACAGTCTCTCCCTGAACTCTTCATCCTATGAAAAGATCCACACTGGGACAATTCATGAAGAACTGCAACCTGTGGAAAGGACTCAGGTTGGAAAAGTTTGTGGAGACCTGTCTCCTGTGGGAGAGGCACCACGCTGGAGCAGGGAAAGGGTGTGAGGAGTCCTCCCCTGAGGAGGAAGAGGCAGAGACAACATGTGATGAAGTGACCTCAGCCCCCATGTCCTGTCCCATTCTGTTGCTGGGATGCAGAAAAAAGAGAAAATTGTGAGTAAAGTTCAGCCCAGGAAGAAGGGAGGGGTGGCCGAAAGGTATTTTTAGATTTATTTTTTAACTTCTCATTACTCTATTCTTATTTGATAGAATAGGGTAGGATAAAGTAAAGTACAGTAGAATATTGATAGGCAATAAATTCAATTAATTTCCTCAGATGAGAGTGATTTTCCCATGATGGTAATTGCTGAGTGATCACTCCCTGCCTGTATTTTGACCCACAGGCCTTTCATTGTATTTTCTACTCCAGTCCAGCTGAGGAGGAGAGTGACCGAGTGGCCTTAGTGTCCACCTGGCCTCTAGCCAGGGTCAAACCACCACAATGAGGAAAACTTAGTGGTTATTCAGCATGTTTTTGCCTTCCAGAGTCTAGAGGTGACAGAAACATAAGACAGGAAAAATACAAGCTCGGCAAGTTTTAAACTTTGTAGAATTTGTGACTTGATCATCCTGTCTGTGTCTCAGCTTTGGGCTGTAGTGGGGACTGCTGCTCCAGAATTGAAGCACACATCTCTTCAGCCTCATTTTACTGCCACATTGCACCTGCTCTGCTCAGCACCTTTCAAGGCAGATGAGTGCTATGGAAGAGCAAACTTGCTAAGGACAAAGTAACAGACTGGAGATGTCTCACTCACAGAAGACAGTACAAAGAGGCTTGCAAGTGGCACAGAGGAGTTTGTCATCTGTTGGTGCTCCCTGACTTCCAGTTTGCAAGCAGAATGAGCTCCCCTCAATGCTCAACAGCCAGCTGTTACAGACCAACTCAGCCTGAGTGCTCCATCCTCAGAGACAGCACAGAAATCAGCGTCTACAAATCAATAGATTTTAAGAACAGCTCCATATCTCATGTCAAATCTCTAATTCTTTTCATCTTTCAGAGTATCACCACTACTGAAGTTTCCATACCCATCATGATCACTCTAACACTCAGCTCCTTTCAGCAAACTGGCTTTAACTCCAGAGTGTCTTTGACACTGCATGGCTTTTGAGCACATTTAAACCTGCAAAGGGAGAACAGCAAAGCACACTATAAATTCTTCATCATCTCTGAAAGGGAGCAGTTCTAGACAATATCCCCTTCAACTCCTGGCTCAAAATGATTGAAACATTAAATCAATTACTCACCTTTTGATCCAGACTGTAGGCCAAGATCCACTCCTCCTGCTTGGGGTGGAAGAGCAAGCTCTGGATATAGAAGTTCAAACGGTACTTCTGATAGGTAGCCCCTTCATCAGAGCTGATGAGGATGCTGCTCTCAATCTCTGGATCACTAAGAAGCATGATCTAAGTAGAAAATGGAGGGAAAAAGAGTGTTAATGGAAAAGTGAAACTGAACATCATTTAAGAGTGAGGTCATATAGCACTGACTCCTATTAGTTGTATTCAGAACATCACTCAAGAATGTAACATCCCATAGAATTAGGGTAGGGTTTTAGCATTTCAGTTTCATTTGCTTTGGCAATTCATTTGCTGATTTATTTGGTGATACCTTTCTTTTCATTTCATCCAGATAAATTCAGAAAGTCCAGCAAGAATGGAAAATTCTATTATATGGCGAAGTTGATTTTGTTTGGATATAGGAACTTCAGGCAGTCACACCAGGCTTTCCTGGACTATTTTGTCTCTACCACCTCTCTCCCCCAGTGTGGATTCCTCTCTCCAAAAGTAGATAACTGAGCATTCCAGAGATTTAAGACTCACTATTCAGCAGTTCACAGTGCTCTGAGTGAGAGCATCACCTCTGTGGAAACACGGAATGCCTTCCTGGATCAGCTGCTGGCATCTGGGTATAGTCCACGTGCACATGTGCAAACACTGACACAGTTTTGTATATCACACTCCCAATTTGTACAGTAAAAGACATTCATTCAGTCAGTGAAAACTTAATTTTCCCCAAGCACAGGAAAGTGCATGACCTCAATTTGTACAGGGAGGAAAACACTTCTGAGCCTCTAATTTTAATTAGAAAATTATTACCGATATTTTAAAATGGGTTGATCTGCACTATCAGATGGTGAGCTCTACATAAACATTATCAAGAAAAATGTTGTGGAAACATTAACACCATCTTATTAACATCTGGAGAAAACGACTTCACATTAAAGCAAATACCAGTACCATAAAATAAAGGCAAACAGTGGGAAATAAATTAGAGCTGTTCTAAACACAGCAGGTTGTTGATACAGCAGCTGAATCAAATATAGAAACTGTCTTTCAGCATGAAAACAGATCTAGGAATGGCCTTTTTTAGCTCACTGCAGAATGATCAGCTAGCTGAGATCCACTACAGTTTTGGTTTTTGTCCACATTGACTTCTCTTATCCAGCTTCACAGAGCTCCAACTTCAAGACTACAATAGGGAAATACATTAATTTTGACAGCAAAAATCAGTTACAAGGAATGGTAAAACCTTTGGTATGTTAGACCTTCATCAAGCAAAAAATTGCAGTGCCTGTCTAATCTTAAGCACTTCATTAACTCCATGAAGTCACCAAGGGAAAGGAAGTATAACATAAATGGCTTCTGATCCTTTCCATTAAGAAATGAAAAGCTGAACTAGAAGTGAAGCCATCTGTACGAATTCAGCTTGATGTCAAAGCACCTTCAACATTCCTCACATACACAACTTTCCAGTCTCAAAATCAGTCTCTAGCCATTCCCACAGGAAGCCACAGTACAAGTCCTGAAAAAGTGCACTTGCATTGTGTTCTGGTGCACGGTCTGGGGAATGAGAAACGTTCCCTTTGGCAACTGACTTCCTGGGAATTAGCCTGATAAGAGGTCTCCAAGATTTCCACTCAGAAGGATGCTTTGGTACATTTCTTCTTTCTAATATGATAAAAATTTCAATTCCATTATGCCCCAAACAATAACAATTTCATAACTATTTGAAGATATTCTTTCCTGTCACCTTTGACTGCAAAGATATTTTATACTCCTGTTCATCTAAAGCATATTGCCTGTGCTAGAGAACTATAACATAGTAAAAATTATTTGCTTATATGGAATGGAAAAAGGATTTAAGCCTGCTCATTTAACAAGACAATCCAGAGAGATCTTATATTTAAAATAAAGGATATTTCAGGAATGAAAGTGTTCTCTACCTGATGTAATAGAGTATTAGAAAGTTAACAATGCTGTATATTAAAAGGTCACTGCTGGAGTTTTGTCCTCAAATAAGGAACACAAGACAGCTAACAATGGCACGGACCTGAAGTGGCACACATCCTCTCTGCCATTTCACACATGATCTGCAGCACTTCAGTGAATAGTTCAAGAAATAGTCATACGGACAAGAATTGAACCTTCCACCAGAAGGTTCACAAATCTGGCCTATTTGCTCTTCTGGATGCATAACAGTGGTTGTAAGATCAGATAATGAAACCACCAAGCTACGAAAGGTGGAAGAACCCAGCAACAGTCATATCTACATCACATAAATCGTGCCCCATGCCTTCACCCAGTTGCCTCATCCACTCTCCATTTTTCAAATGGAGAAATGAACACCAACATCTCCGCTGTCATCCATCCTCCCAGGAAAGGCCAGTCCTACACAGAGCAGGATAGAAAAAGGCTTAATTAGAGTGAAAAACAAAAGCTCATCACCAGTCATGCATCTCAGACTGGCACACACGTTTGTTACATGGCACACAGAAAAAGAAAAGTGGCAGACTCTGGGCTTTTCTTTTTTTTCATTGTTTCTACTTTCTCTCCTGGAAGCTATAGGGGGAGGAAATTTTTGACAGGGTAAATAACAGGACATTTGTCAAAGGCCTGAAACTACCACTTCTCATTATGGGACCAGGACAAAGTATCTACCCCAGCAGTGATTTAGATTAATCACTTTTCTATTACAAGACACTAAACAAACTCCAGTCAGAATGAGCATTTCTGCCATCATCCTGTGTTGCCATTTATAATTGCTTTAAGGAATAGCAAAGAAGCACCAGAGAGTTGTCAAATGTAATTTATAAGGGTTTAAGATCTAATAATTTTCTGTAATACTAAATTAAATGGCAGCCTTTATTAAAAAGGAAATTACATTTGGTTATTTCTACATTTTAGATTATATATATATACACAAGCATGTATAAAATATTCCTTTCAGTTGTCTTTTTTTCTAGTTCAAGTGGAGAGGAGAAGGGCAGGCAGGACTGGTTACTGCCAATGGAAAGTCCTTGAAAACATACTTTAGTTATGCTACATACCTTCTCCTGACCTTCAAAATCCAGTGAACAATGAATGGCAAGCATCAGACCAAACAAAACAGGCTGAAAATTGGACTAAAATCTTCAGATAGTTCCTTAGGAATGGATGCAGAGGAAGAGAGCTGTCTGGGACATGGTGCATGGTGTATCTCCTTTAAAACAGGAGCTTTGGGGACAGTGGGGACATATACAGAGCTGTTCTGAATGAACTCCAGGTGGGCAGAATACCAGAAACCAGTGAGGCAGCACGTAGAAAGAGGATGATATGGAGAGGCCACCTTGCAAGAACATTAACTACAATATATGGACTCAGATCTTCAGCACATGAGCAGGAAACACATCCAGCTCTGGACACTTCAAGGGGATTTACCCCAGGGAATGAACAGCACAAGCTGCAGGCAGGAAGAACAAGCTGGGGAGATACCATACCTCTGCCTGCTATAATGCATTTGGTACACAAACCACAGCAGTAAAGAGTCACTCAGATTTGTTGGAGAGTGTGTAGGACCCTTAAAGGAACTCAAATGCAGAAGTAAGGAGGCAGAAAAGTGACACCATATTACAGCATAAATCCTCTAAAAAGTCATGCCCTCTGATGGGGCTAACATAATAAAAACTAGGGTAGGATTTGTAACTGAGAACCTGAGCTCCTGCTAGGCAGACCAAAATTCCAGGTATGTCACTGGGTTAATGCACACACCTTCCATGGAATTTCTTTCACATGGGTTATGTGCAGGTAGATGAGTTAGGATGGTGACACATTCCTCTTTTTCTGTGCCAGGGTAGCCAGGACAAAGACAGCTGGGATGTGGAATACTGAACTGCACAGCACAATGATACAACTTGCCCTGACAGGTGTGGAGAGACAGATAGCCTGAGCACAGAGATCACAACAGAGATCTGTTTTGTACGCAGCTGAATTAGTTAATAAACCACCACTGGACAAAAAAACAAAAACAAAAACAAAAACAAAACAAAACAAAACAAAACAAAACAAAACAAACAAAAAAAAAAAACAAAACAAAAAAAAACAAAAAAACAAAACAAAAAAAAAACCATGCCACATAAATGGCATTTTTATTAATATTAGCTTTCAATGAAACCTTTTATTTTTCTCAAAAAACATAAATTTTCACTGTAAATTACCAAAGCACATCTCCCTAAATCAGCACAGTCCAGTTTCATAGGTGCAATAAACTGTGGCAATAGTAACACTGAGCTGCATTAGCAAAGCAACACCAGAGAGTCGTCAAATGAATTAATGAAAGAAGACAGGTTCAAATAAATTACTTTTGCTTGTTCTGAGAAATAGCTGGCATTAAACCATTGTGTACTGCCTCCTGATTCTCCTCTTCACTTTTATGCACTTTTCATAAGCTGTTCTTTTCAGAGGTCCTGAAAAGAGTAAAGTAAAAGGCTATTCCAAAAAAAAATAAACAGAACAGCTAAAAAGATAAACAAAACCAACAGAACATCTACAAATCATGCAAGCCTCCACAGCTTCAAAAGAAACCCATTTCCTTAGAAAAGTATTAGAATTTACTCTGTAGCACTGCATTATCCTCTCCTGAAAAGGCAGTTTTGCCACAAACACTGCTGCAAAGACAAAAAGTTGAGGTTTCATGTTTACAGATTCATGGGGATTTCCATATTGAATGTGTTTGGCTTAAAGTGAAAAGTTTTTCTCCTCCCACTAGGCCCTCAACTCAGAAACACTTTAGATCCTTACTAAAGCCTTTGATCTACATCATAAATGACAAAACAAATCAGATTTTAAAAAATAAAAATTATTTCATTTCTTTTTCATTTCTAATTTGATTTAAAACATTTGATGGGTTGTATGGTCCCCTGCGTCCTTCCCAAAAAGTTTCATACTAGCTTTGAGTTTAGAAAGCCAAAAAGTTTCAACAATTTATGCTGAAATGTCAATGTAAGTGGAGGGGTTTTGCTTTGTTTGTATTTTTGATGTCCTTTCCTCCTTTCAAAACTGATAAATCAAAATCCAGTGACATTTAAAGGCTTAAAGACACAAAAGTTGTTTTCCTCCTTCAAAACATCAGTCCATCACAAGTTAAATATGAAGAGTTTGGAACTCTCTTATGGGAAAAGTAATTTTCTACATTGAAACATTTTAGATAACATGTTTCACCATCTGAAATTTTCCATTGGCAAATACCTGGTTATTCATTCCCCTCCCATTCTTTTTCTCTCCAGCATCATTAGTGCAATTACTTGCCCTGAAAGCTAAAAGGATGCCCTCAGAGGTCTGAACACTACCCAAATCCTCTAAAATACAGCTACACAGTGTATCTAAAGCCCTTCTCTGCCATTCCCATGGAAGACAGGTGCAACTCATTGCAGAGAAAATCTCATCCTTTTTTTCCCTTCTTTCGTCACTGTGTGCCATTTCAACTAAAAAACTTCAGTTTAATTAAATCAGCCAAATTCCCTCTGAGACTAAAAAGTACTGGTACCACAAGTAACTGTCTACTTACCACAAAAACTAACACCCATATAAATCAGCTAAGCTAAAGGTGTTTTTGAATGATTTACACTAGTTTAGAAAGAGGATTTCTAGAAAGCACACCTTAACTTTATACAAACTTACATAGATGTTCAATAATGGCTAAATACCTGCTCACTGCCCTGTAGATATGTTGACTTCTGCAATAATAAGGGGGAAATGAAAGCAGCCTCTGTTTTCTAAGCATACAGTCAGACAGGAAAAAATGGGACATGCCACTGATAAAAATCTGCTCTATATAAAAATCCTATGTATTTACATACAAGCAAAGAAAGTCACTCTTTTATTAAGGGATCAGCAGCTGTGACAAGACGGAAATCTCTCTGGGAAGCCAAACAAGACATCTATGAAGAGGGCAAGAGCTTTTATATAATTACTTACTTTGTGTCCCAAAAGGATAATGCTCACTGCAAAGTTTTGAGTTACAGAGTAGCCCAGATTTGGGACCCTTTCTTCTTTCACAAGGCTCAAATTTCCTTAATGTTAAGGATAACCTGTGGGCATCAGTCAAGCAGTAAAGGGGAACTGAGCTTTCATGAGAGATAAATTGTCTGGACCTACCCCATTTCAACTTCTTGTAACTTCACTTCTTATGGCCCGAAATTTAGCATTAATGGCAGATTTAATTAATGAATATAGCACCAGATCACCACTTCTCAGAACCATAGTGCTGTAATCTTAAAGGATGAAGTGCACTGCACTCACTTTATAAGGGTTTATGAAGCATGTGTTATAAAAGTACCTCAACCATAAGGCTTTTATACCTTGGCACTCACTTCAATACAATCCCATAAAACTCAAGCAATCTTTAAGTGTTAAAGGTGACTTTCACTACTGTATTTATTATTGGATAATGAAAAATTACTCGGACACCCATAGAAACTCAGCAATGAAATAAGAGTTTCCTGAGACTTTTGCTTTGGGTCTGCATTATATGTACTGTGACCAAAGAACCGAATAGCTCTCTCAAGACGTTTTAGACACTTCACACTAACCTCCCATCAGGAATTCTTTGTAATTACAAAACAACCTCTACTTTCCAGAATCACATCGCTTGCCACTGAACTTTTCAGACAACAACAGCTGTTTCTATAAGCATTCAACCCCTCTGAAGGACCTCTTCCAGTTGTGGAAGTTATGCCAGAGACCAACAGCTCTCTAATCCACCAAACTGGTTTGAGAAGACAGCAACATCATGGGGAATCCATGTGTGAGTTCCCCATATTTGCAGCCCTGAGGCACAATGATCAGAGTGCATGATGCTGTTCAGGTGACATGCAGGTTCATTGTCTCTCCAGAATGCTTTGCCTTTTGCAGAGGGTACATAGGAGAAGAGAACCATTACCAAAAACAAAGTGATAAACTGTAAAATGAAAAGTTTTCTTTAACATAGAATAGCAGGGTTTTTGAAACAAAAGTGGGCATTGTTGGAGTGCATTAAATGAGTACCAGCACTACCTTGCCTTCCCTGAGGAGATGCACACCAGCCTACGACACTTGTTTACAGTCAATAACCCTGGTTAATCTTTTGTTGTCTTCTATTGTCTCATATCCAATTATACCCAGACGAAAATTACAATTACCTTTCAGATTTGTACAAAATTTCAAGAGGCTTTTGGCTCTTCAGCCATACCTGCCATAAATTGCCATACCAAAACAAAACACTTCAGAGAATTCCAAGCTCACACACTCCCTTCCCTATGGAGAGAGTGCTCCATTTTAATCACCATCTCCAGCACCTGCACAAGAGCACAGATGCACCATGCAAGAAACCCTGAGGATCAGGAGCAAATTAAGGTTAAATTGCATATAAAGCAAGAGCTCTTCAAAGAAAACCACTCTGCCATCCTCACTGGCAGGTGGGAAATGAAAATATATCATAGCTATAAGACTTAGACAAGACAAAACTCAGAGCTGGGAAAAGAACACAGATACTCTAAGGCTGCCATCTGAACCTGCCCACAATGTGAAATCCCAGGCTGGATCCAATTTGCATGCACAGGAGTGGACTAAGCCATCGTAACAGACCCAACAAAGCAGAACATCCTATCTTTGTTTTGCTGCTGAGCAGGTCAGAACAACATGTCTCCCCTCTTTCTCTTGTCTTTTTGGCACTGGACACATGTACTTTTCACTTTTAATTATATGGCACAGCAAGCATTTGCTTGTTAAATTTCAGGTGTCAGTGGGGATGGAAGCCATCCAAAAAGCATGTGTTTGACCTGGCAAAGAGTGACTGACTGCCAACAGCCACATGCTTGCTTGGAAAACTTTTTCATTGTCACAGCAAGACAGCCTTTATCCAAGGTTACTCCAACCCATTATATTCCTGTTACAGCTGCACATTCTCCATCTCCCCACAGATCAGCGGAGCGAATTCCTCTGCCACAGTATTCCCACCTGCCTGAGGCCACTTCATTGCTGTCCAGATAATTTGCCAAAGGCTTTTCTGTGTCACAGCATGTTCATGCAGAGTTCTCCTCCACAAACTGCCAAATGGGTATCAAGTATCATCACTGGATCTGTACATCCAGTTTGACCAGCACTCCTATGAATGAGCCTGGACCAGAAGAAACCTCCACTGGTGATCTTAGGCACCAACCAGTGCTTCCATACAAACACAGAGCCTCTGATCTTTATTATTATATTGCTCCAGAGTCTAGTATTTCTGCATAGAATAGTTCTGCATGATGCCTTTTTACTCTTCTCAATTCTACAGAGGAATGCCCCAGCTGTTACAATATCTGACACATTGTTTTGTGGTCACCAGCTTTTGTCTAGTGACAGGGAACAGCTCTAATCCCAAACTGTGTTCACAGAAAGAGAAAAGCAGCATTCACTGTTATAATTATATGTTATTTGAGTAAATGCAGGGTTGTGCTATTCTCCATAGAACTACAAAGTAATTTTCACCATTATGGCAACTTCCCATGTAAGCAGAAATAGTTACAGAAAATAATGTTATCAGTAAGGAGAGGCTCTGTGCAGCGCAGCTGCTGGAACTGAGAACACCATTTATATAAAAACACTCCTCTGATTATAGGTCTCACTTGGGAGAACACTTTACATGTGGGTATAAGTTTACTCACAGAACTTGCCCCATTACAGAAAACAAAAAGATGTGCATGGATAGTTACTCATGGGGGTAAGCTTTTGCAGCCTTTATTCATAAGTCTATTTCATTTGAGGACACTAGAGTGTTTCATGACTCTATAGAAAAAAAAAATTGTGTTATGTATCTCCCTTGAGGCCATTAAATCTGAATACAATTTTAAATGCATCATTGCTTCTCCTTTGCTTACCCACTTCATTTTTCTGCTTTTTTAGTCAGATTGCAGAGTGAACATTGACAACAGTCAGCTTTATCACTGTTCACATCCAGATGCTTATAATCTATCTCAATTTACTTACCTGGCATCTATGTTCCTCACTGTCCCTAATGTACTTCTCTCCCTAGCATTCCCCCCTGGAGGAAGCTAGAGATGATAGGAGAAGATCTATCCAATTTCTGTATGCAAGGCTGAGGCCACAAAAATTAAAGCCCAAAGTTACAGAAGATGATGGCATTGCAGTTCTCTGCATGGCAGCACTCAGCTCTAAGCTATCCACTGAGGTTGCAAGCTCTGCATGCTGACTTGGGTACCAAAGATTCAGGTGCCAGATATGGGAAGGTTCCAGACCTAGGTAGAGGATTCCCAACTAGCACCTCACTGGCTTTGACATTTTCCATTCCATTTAATAACTAGCTCCCAATGAAACGGTCCTTGCAGGTTTATGGCAGTAGTCTTGTCAGCAATCACACACTGAGCAGGTGAGTGGCTGCCCAGTGACTGAACCACAGCTGCTACATCCAATTCCAACAGTCACTGTGAAGTGCCTGTCACTGACACTTCACAGCCCCGGGAAAATCATGTACTTTCCTTTCTGTATCACTTCATGCACATGCCTGAGCTCTGGTCACTGCAGGGTTCTAAAGAACCAGTGTAAGAGGAAACAGAATTGGAAGAGGGGATAAGAGTTTTATCTCCAACACAACCCTGACACTTTGATTTTAGAATTGATTGGAAAATGCCAGAAAATTGCCAAGCTTACTTGATTTTTCCACCCATTTCCAGGTCCTGAGTACTGCATTCCTTGCACCTACTCCATCATCTCCATCTTTGAGCACAGCTGCTTCAGGAGTTTTGTTGCTTTCTTGCAAGCATTTTTAAGGATCATGCTGGTTTGCCATGGGAAGATTCCAAGGGAAACAAAAGATGTCAGATGAGCTTCTTTTGTCAGCAACAGAGAATTAAAATAGAAGAGGGCTCACTGTAAAAGGCAGCACCAATCTCTCCTCAGAGACAGAAGAACTGATCTAAGAGTTGATTGCCTAGATTTATAAGAAAACTACAGTCTGAATTTTCCCTAACTGCATCTGTGCACCACTTTGAAACCCCCTGTCATTCCTTCTGAAGTCCAGCAACATCCATTTGCATTCAATGAATAAAAGGCATCTTAGAACCAAGAGGGTGAAGGGCAATGAACTCCCACTAATGCAAAAAGAAGCCTCAAGCGCTCTACGACATAGTGAAATACGATCTAGCCCAGCCAAGCTCCATGCTGAAGAAAACTGACTCTAACATAGTCACACAAGTGTTTCCAGGTTTCCCAGTGCTGCTTGGGATAAAATATTTTACACAGACTTGATAACACCAGAGCTGACATTAGAGTTACACTGTAAGAGGCAGATAGATGTGTGCATGCACCACAAACTGAGACTGTGGCCAGAACGTGCCCTGCAGACTGTTAATCTAAGCTATTAAAATGAGAATTCACTCAGTAATGCTGAGCTTCTCTATTCTTCATTTTGTAAAAGACAGAAGTAAAAAGATGCTTTGCCACTTCTTATTGGGTTTTGGGTGGACAGGGGGTAGGTGGTGGATTTTCCTCAAAAAAAAAAAAGGTAAGTCTTTGTGAATCAGGTCTTATCGCTAAATATCAAGGTCAGATCATTATATGGTCTTCAAAAGGACCCACCTGCCCCTTTTCCAAGAGCTGCTCTCCACCCATTCTATTATTTTTCCCTCCTTTTTAATAACAGGATATAGTGACTCACTATTATTGATTGATTATCCTGCTGTCTCTGAAACACCATGCCCCTCCTCATTAATTCAGAACTACCTCATTTTTCATACTTCATAAATTAATATATTATTGGAGCTGCAGCAGTAAATGAGATGGCCATGTTTCAGAGTGTGGTAAGGAGGATGAAGAAAGGAAAAAAAGTCTCATAAAATTTCCCTATATCAGGACTTACAGCTGTGTTCACCCTGCTGACAGGCCATGTGGTTAATACAGGCAGCCCTGTACAAGGTGATGCCTCCTGACAGACTCTCTCCTCCCTCTAATCAAGTCAAGGTACTCTGAAAGCTCACACAACTCCACTCTGTCCACTTCATAAGAGCAGTGTTCATGCTAGGTGACAAAATTGCAGTATTATTTTACTTGATATCATACCTCCTGATCTGCCCTTTAACACTCGCTGTCTAAATTGGAGCAACTACCTCTGTTTTTTCTGACAGCCAGTTCTGGGAACTCCACATCTGAATGTGGATGGGACCTCTGTAGTTTTACCCCATTTCTTGTCTTAATGGCCTTGTGTATCATCCCTAAGTTTCTGTAAGGCTCTGATTGGAGCAATACAGAGAGGACAACAGGAGAGAGGGACTGAATTTTAGTCCTGACATAGATAAGCACCAGATATCCTGCCAAACTTGTCACTCTTACCTGATGACTGTCCTTTTGCTCCAAAAATTCTTTGCAATTTTAAATACAGAGGTACAAAGATGCAAAATACAGATGTATAAAGGTACATGAAGACAACCCTAACTCAAGTTTCGTAACATAGGAACTTCTTTTCCTTCACAAACACTGAAAGGATGGCTTTCATTGTAAATGGCTGTTTCTATTTATTCCTATTTTCTAACCCTCTTCCCTTCAGCCCCATTAAATAATGCCATATGGGAGTATTTCATTAATTATCTCAATTGCATTTATTTTTAGAAACAGCTGATGAGCAGTGTGTGTGGTTCAGTGGGTATGGGGTTTGGGGGTTTTTTTTTCTGTTTGTTTTAAAGGTATCTGCTTCTTCAGAGAACTAACTGAAAAAAACACCAGAATCTCCAGTTTTCACATTCATGAATTCCAAGGGACAGCCTTGCCTGGAGGGAAATGAACACATTGCCCCTGTTTGAGAAAGGGGAAAACTTCCACTGGAGGTCTCTCATAAATTTGGGTCCCAATTCTGTGTTGCCTGTGCTGGAAAATAGTCATCTCCCAGACCACATATATTGCACAACCTCTGTTTTTCTCTATGATTTATGTGAAGCCAGAAATGGTAAAGTTAAAACCTCCAAGCAAACAGATTTTGTTTGTTCTTTCTTTAGGGACAGGATACTACAGGTCAGGTCAGGTTCCAGTGGGACATCTGGCATGCCAGGCCCCACCGTCCCTGACTGCCAGAAGGCAGAAATCTCTCACAGGTGCATCTTGACTACCAAGATTCATAAGGAGGCACAATCTCCATAAATATTAGTAATAACAATTTAAACCTCCCCCCCCCCCCCCCCAAAAAAAAAAAAAAAAAAAACCCACAATAGAAAAAAACAACTAAAACACCAACATGGACATAGTGAAAAATACTTAAGAGTATTTATGCCTTTATATCTCAATGTTTTCCATTCACTGATCTTGAGCCATGTTCAAAACACTAATAAACCAAGTCATCCAGCATCAGGAAACTATGTATCTTTGGTAGGAAAGGTCAGCGAAACCTCCTCTGAAAATGTGACTTTGCAGAATTTAAAATAGAAAACAGAAAACCCTTCAAAACAAGAAATTCCCAAAGTCTTCTCTTGAAGTATTACAAAACGTCTGTAATTCAGGATTTCGTTCACACAGTTGCAGGACACAGTTGTGTAAATATACAAAAATGATCTCTTTTCTCAGGTGCTAAATTCAAGCTGAATTAATTGTACAAATGGAGAGAATCCCACATATAACAGCTCACAAGACTGCACATCTTGTAGATAAAGCACATCATGTCACACATCCTCTGCCTCTTCCATAGATGTTGTGGGTGACCTTGAGAAAACCATCTTTGCAACATCAGTAAGTGAAGAAAAATATTACTTCTTCATTCACATTTTATTCCTCTATTTAAATTTTCAGTTCTGGAGTGTGTCTGTCCCTGAGTTGTATTTATGGGATGGATACACTGACATGTTACACCAATCTCAGCCACACTGGTACAACCAGAACAGGCAAACCTGAGCTCAGCTAAGCCAGACACTGTGTTTCACAGCTTTCCTATCTGCCCACACCAGCTCTGGTCTGGGTGGCATGGATTTCGGAGCTCTGAGAAACACAGGATCATATACAGCTCAGTGGGTCCAGAGAAGGAGTGCACACAGAATTTTACAGCAGCATCTGCAGGTCAGGTAATTTTGTCCCTGTTAATGGCAGCTGCAAAACCAAGAGCTATTTAGTGACTATATTCCATTAGACTGAAGGAAAAGATTAGGGATAAAAGACAGTAGAAACAGCTTGTTCCATCACTCCTGCCCTGTGGCTCTAACTCAGCCCCTCTGCCTTTGAGTTACAAATACATTCTCAAGATCACATCAGCCAAGTGCCAGTTTGCAGCACAGACCCTAGATCACAATGTCAGCACAATGAAGAAAAAAGGATCCAAGGAAACCTTCCATCTTCCTAAAGCCATTTGGGCTTTACTCCAGAGCTCAGTTCCTTATGAATATCAGGAGATGCAGTCTTAGGGAAAAGCAGTAGATGATTAATGGGAGCTGTGGCTAAGCATGGCAGCTAAGTTCAGGTTGGGCTATCAGGTGCGTGCTGGAACCTCTGCCTCATCAACCTGACACACGTTTGATGAGTAAGGAGAAAACAAAATGCTACAGAATTCCCCTCGGGAGCATGTGAACTAAGAAATGAAGGCAAACCAAAACAAGTTTGAATCATGGTTCTGCCCTGAGACTTACAGCTGAGGAATTCCCTTTGGAAGTACAGAAAGCCAGAACAGGTTTTGCTACCAGTTACTCTCCAAGTGAGCAACAAGGAATAAAGGGGAGGTCAACATGACTCATGCTCATTTCAGGATCTCCAGTTTCTGTAAAGGGAGGTGTCTCTCCCAATATTCTAGCTAGTCACTGGTCAGGTAGATGCATTCCTCTGCAATTACAGAATTACAGACAATTTCTTCCTTCATTAACGTGAACAGCAACACAGCATTGCTCTCTGCCAGCTCATAAACAGTTGCTGCACTTCACCCCCAAGAAACTTCACAGACACAAACAAATCTAATTAGATTTATCTTTCATAAATTCTTACTCTCTAAGTATCTCTAAACATTTCTCTTTCTGATGGGCCAAGTTCAGAGGCATGAAGAGGTATGAGAGGTGCAGCACGACTTCGGCTTTTAGAGCTGTAGTGATTTGTACTGCCCCTCCATTTTGATTCTGTGACAACTAAGAAACTAGTCTGAGAAACCATTTTCTCAAAGCTATAACTGAGCACCATAACTTTATTTCTGCTTTATTCTGTTTGCAACTACTGTTCAAATAGCTTAGCTGGAAGGTCTACCTTTAAATAAACTTGAAATGCTTCAGTTCTGGTATTAGGGGAAATGGGGGGAGTCCTCATTTCATTCACTGCACCTGGGTAATGTTTCTTTTCAGGCAGTCAGCATAAAAGGCTACAGACCTTTTAATTCGTCAAGTCATCACCTGCAACAATGATTGTAATAGCTCAGGGGAAAAGCTAAAAACAACTGCAGCCAACTGAATTGCAAAGCAAATTCACGAAGGAAGGTATTTCTAAGACATCAGAACTGTCACCTCAGATCTTAAATGCAATCAGGGCCTCCAGTTTATCCACATCTTATCTGAGCAATACTCTGTACAGGAAAGTGGGGTTGATTTGTCAGAGTTGTTATTCTCTTCCTTTTTCCTCTCTTTCTTTTAAATTCTTTTTAACTCCATCGTCTCCACCTCCACAGTATTCCCAAGAGTAGAGATAAAAGTTTCGTAGTAAGAACTGGGTTTTCAACTAAACAACATCTTCACCAAGAATAAGCACTTTTTTACAGAATATTTCACAGGAAAAAGTAATACCTAAAATCTATGGTTCAACAATTCCTTGAGATTCAAAGTGGCACCTCTGTGCCTGAAAGGAGCAGTGCTTCAGATATATGGGACTTCAATTCTCATCTTCTTTCTGCACCCTTTTAGAACAGTTTTACATCCCTCTGTGAGGCATCAATTGTAAAATGAACCTGGTTATTGACAACCAAGAAGAAAGCAAATGTTCTCACAATAGGGGATCTTACCCAGCAGACCAACTCATGCTAGAAAATATGGAATCACAGCACTTTAGCTCCAAGCAGTGACATTTTGAAGTGCAGCCAGTTAAGCAAAGAATCACAAGCTTACTTTTTTGTGGAAATTATTCAATTTTTAACAGAATTTTTTCAGCAACCATAAAGAAAGAAGAGAAATGGGATAAAAAGAAACTGGAAATTTAAAAAGTCAAGAGAAATGTTCTTATTAAAAGAGACTTTTCCCTTAATGTTTTGGAAGAAATAAACACTTTCAATTCCCAGACTGCTGTGAAAATCCGCCTCTAGTAAAATGTAACTAATGCCCAAAATACAGCTTTAAATTAAAGGTCAGCAGGGAACCGAGATCTCTGCCCAGCAGAGAGTAAGAAGCTTTTTGTCATATCCCCAAAGACAGACAACAGGCTACAGGGCAGAAAGGCCAAAGATATGAATTTTGCTAATTTCAGCTTTTCAGAGCACTAAAACATATGCTGTTAAACCCCATTCATCTGTAAGGAAGGGATGCTGCTAAATATGACAATTTCTCCATTCTGAAGTTTACCACACCTTGCTTGTTGCAAACTATTTGTCTACTGGACAAAGCAGATGCTTCACCAGATGTGGTCTTTCCCTCAGGCCAACATCTGGGTGGGCAGAGCCACTGAAGGGGAAGATGTGCCCTGGAATCCACTCTGCCTATTAGAGCATCTACATGGGTTTGGAAGGGTCAGTGCTGCAGGCACTTGGCTTCCCACCAGAGCCCAAAAGAGGAATTCTCAAGAAAGCCAGTCCCCAGGACTTCAGAGCTGTCTGACTGGTAAGGGCAAAGATCACCTGGAATCCCATAGCAGTAAGGAGAGCTCAATACAGATTTTCCTGATCCAAACACAAGTGCCTATTATGCAAGTGAGAGGAGAAACAGCCCAAACCACCTGCAGGAGAGCAGATCCAAGTCTGGCAGTTTCAACTTCCAGCAGCAGAGGCTTTCCATACACTTGCAAAGAGTTGTGAAACCCTGAACTTGTTAGTTCTTCGGGGAAGGGAATTAGCAGTATGACAGCTCCAAGGAAAGATGAAGCAGTCCTGGCTCATGGTAGGAAGTGTTTTGATTACAATGCAGCCAGAGTCTGCAGACTCACAATGGGCTGCAGAATGTGGCAATTCCCTTATGCTGGAAGCCAAGGTGGTCTCAGATCACCAAGCTTGCCCTGACCACTAGGAATGATACCTCTCAGGTATCATAGCTGGGAAAAAGAATTCCCTGCATCTTTCTTTGCTATGTGCATGTTGTTACATTGATTTAATTATGGCTGCAAATGTCAAATTGCATAAGGGCAAAGTGCATTTTCCCAACACCTTCTGTGATTTCTAGGAAATGGACATGTCCCATCTCAGCTCCCAGAGCAGCCATCAGCAGGTTGGGTAGCACCTGGGAGCAGGCAGGAGCTCTGGGATCCAAATCAGCACCACAGCCAAAACCACCTCAGCTCAGCCTTTGCTCTGTGCCTTGGTTAACTCTGTGCATGAGGAGGGTGGGGTGGGCATCACCCAGCAGCAACATGTAAAATCCAGGAACAGCTACAGACTAAATCTGACCTCCAAGAAATAAAGCACAGGTTGCCAAAAAAATTAAAATATTCCCACCAAAGTCATTCAAAGAAAGAAATCAGAAACTAAAGGCTTTTCTTTTAAAAGAAGAAAGCAAAATGCCAGCTTTTAAATCCCCATGCTTCATAGTTGAGCCCAGGGTTATGCCACAATTCAGGTAAATGATGTTTATATAACTGGCATTTGGCTGAACACATAATTCCTATTTAACAGCTGAAAAGAGGCATTTGGGGTCTTCAAAGAAATCTGACAGGTAATTCCCACTGTAGTTCTGCAGGGTAGCTGAGAAGTAATTATCCTTCTCACTAGTAAATCAATTAGGAATGAATGTATGGAAAGCTTTTCTCCTCCTCCAAGTAAGCTCTAATCCTCTAAGCACTAATGAATAGACAGGGCCAGCAGCAATGTGCAAACCCATCAGAAATCGACAGGAGCTATGAGGCATGCAGGCTCCAATCAGTGCCTGGGAGTGTCTCAGGAGGAAACACCTTGCCTGGAAAGGTCTGCATGGTTCATGTGCGCACTCAGGCTCAGTGCACGTGTGTTACTGTTGGTACCTCCCTCCCTACTTACTGCCTCAAGCAAAGACCACTTTTGCAGCTCACAAGAGATTCCTGCATCATGTTCAACAAGGCAGCACTTCTGCTGCTGGAGGTGAAACACAAGGGACCTGGGCTTTTTCTGCTGGGATGCAACTGATTCACCTATTGCTTTGTGATTCAGTATTGGCAGCTGCCCTCAGGAGCTCAGCAAAATCATTCTGCTTACTCTCCATGCCACAGGAATAATATTCACCCAGAGAGACTGGGAGACTAAAACCCTAGTGCATTATTTGCAGTGCAGAACCTCAAGAATTTGTAAGAGGAGTGGGTGGACAATAAACCCAAACCTGAATTTGAAAAAATTTCCGATGCTCTGGTCCAGGGACACCTTGTTCAGACATTTCTCAAGTGCTACATGAATGTCTGGAATTGCTTTGATGGTTAACAAAGCAGAGTTCAGAGAGACCAGCTGCTAAAGCACGTACAGTAACAGTGCTCATATATTTAGCAGAGGTAGAAAGAATGGAAGTAAGTTGTTCCCACAGCAGCCAGCACTAAAGCTGGTTACCTATGTGTTTTCCTTGCAGCTTGTCTCTACATTTCAGAAGATTTTTCAGAAGGGATGAGAAGGGCACAGATAGGTCCAGAAATCATTTCCTTAAGACAGAAAACCAAAAATTTCTTTTAAATTTCTAATCTCAAATAAGTAAACAGCAGGTAAAGATAGGCCAATATGCCACTATATGATGAAATGTGAGTGGTTTTAATTAAAAAGAAAAAAAAAAAAAAAAAAAAAAAGAGAGAGAGGACTGCTAATCTGTAAAGCTCAGTAGCCTGAGAAATTGCTAGAAGATAATAATATCTCTTGTACTCTGATTTGTGAGGGAGTCTTTACGCCAGTGACGTAGGATTTGTAACTGAGCATATTGCCTGTGCTGTTGGGTGGGCAGAGTTGCTTTGGAAACAGAATGATGAAGAATTAACTCTTCAGTGCCCCCCATATTGGATATCGGATGGTTGTAAAGCCAGAAAAACTCACTACAAACATCTTAATCTGTTTTCCTCAGGGAAAAAAAAAAAAAAAATCAAGGTAGTTGTCACAATAGTTCAGCTCCTGCATCAGGAAAAATATAGGCTGAACTCTGTCCACTGTATTCTTCCTCTTCCCTCATCCAAACCCACTTAGTAACCAGAGCTATGTCTGCCTTACAGTGCATACACTGAAATAAACATCAGTCCCAAAACATCTGTAGACTGACCAGTGATGGAAAACACAACAGTCATAATAAGAACAGTATAAGTAGCAAGTTACTGGTTCAGAAATCTTTTGATGGGGACAGGATATGGCCAGTTTGGAAGTGATCAAGCCAAGTATGTTGCACTGGGCCTCTACTTTGCCCAAACACAACTTCACTGTCAGCAATTAGCTTCGTGCTGCAGCCCTCCCACATTGATTTCCGTGGGTAGCTGAAAGCATCTTTGTCCCACTACCTCGTCTGAATCAACACAGGCAACAATTTTAAACCAAAAAGGCACTGAGTAGCAGTTCCTGGGCTGTACTTGTGTGAGCCAGCTGCAGCCCTAATTGCATCACGTGGGAAGAGTGAGCAGGGGGTTGGAAAGCTGTGACCTCATCTTCTCTCCTACACAACCAAATCAAATTGTAGGTCTTCCACCCACTCTCACAGGCATATTCTGCTTTCAGCCCCCTTACATGATGCAACCAAAGAAAATGTCATTTACATCTTTAACTCCAAATGTGGGGAAAAAAAAGAGTCAAATGCAGAAATAAATGCCTTTTACTCAGTATTTCTAATAATAAGGAGATGTAAGGCAGGGAGAAGTGTAATAGCCAAAGTCAGAAATATTTGTGTGAGTTCTTTAAAGTTGTAACAGTTAGAAGCAAATAAAAGCAACCTTTTTACTTATCTAGCAAATTCAGAAAGGAATTGAGCACTTCATTGCCATCACAAGTAAAGCAGGATCAGTTCTATGGGATTCCATGGAATTGCACCAGTGCAACTTAGACAGCAAATTCAAGCTCTTGTGAACTACCAACAGATTTCACTTTAGGATCATAATTCCTCTTGGAATGCTGTATATTTGTTTCTACAGCTACCAGTGCAATGGCTGTCCCTTACCTTCTTCTTGTTAGTGGGACTCACATACAGGTAGCTCAGCACAGTCTTCAGGCCTACTTTGTCATTTAGCTTTTCATAGGTAGTGCCATAGTCTGTTGACCTGGAGAAAACAGGAGACAAAAAGAGTTTATGTGGTTATTAGAGCTCAGGGGAAGGGAATGACTCTGTGAACAGATGCTCCAAGTTACAGTTTGAGCATTACTATGCTTAAAATATGAGATTTAATGTTTCATTCAGAGTGATCAGCAGAAAAGAGAAGAAAACTTGAGTCCTTTTGGGGCAGTGTTTGTCTCTGCATTCTTTAATTGTATGCATCTGGGAAGTTGTGGTGCTCCCATGCAGATGGACTTTGGGGACAGGATCTGCCCTCATGCCAGCGTGGGATTGCAAATGATATCTACACATAAGAGGACTCTGATAGCAGCACCATCGCTAGTACAAATTCTCTTTTCAGACAAATCCAACGTAAGAATCCAAATTAAACCCAACAACAACAGTTTTATTTAGGTAGGTTGATTTTTGATTTGAAGATGGGGATCCAAATGTGGCTCAGAATTGTAACAGCTGAATTCATGTCTAGATAAAAATGTGCCTAAACTGGCATCTTGAGTCCTCAGTCACCCCCATCCTACTTTGTGCCAGGCATTTAATTTTTCTGAGTTACAGAGACAGATTCAGGCCCCTACACTAGCAAATCCCACCCAGAGGAGCAGATGATCTGGGGGTGGTATTACTTGTTCGTGACTGGGGAAAAGGGCTGCTTCGTCACAGAGGGTTTTCTGTAGTGTCCTCCTCCTCATTTGTGGGCATGTTTGAAACCTCACTGCCCTGCATGTTTCTCTACTGTTTTCATACTTTGTTTTCCTAACAAACAAGATTTTTCCTACCAGAAGAACCCAACAGCTACATGGTACAGGACCCCACACATGAAGAGTGCTCAGCACCAGCTGACTTTAGGAGGGAGGGGTGTCAGACCCTGCCTGAAAAGCCCCCCCCCCCCCACCCCATTCAAACAGTGGGGATAGCCTGGCTCCCAACCCAACGCAGCTTCTGTCACAGGGCTAGAGCAAAAATAACCATCAGCAGATGGACAAGGAAAGGTCCTCATAAAAAGCCTACCTGGAATATCTACAAGTTTATTAGGATGAGAATCCATGGCCCCTGCCCTCCTCTCTAATCACACTTTTTTACAGGACAGATGATCAGAGAACACACAGCAATTCAGTGCCTTTCCCAGTACTGAGCTCCTGTAATTTGGTTTCCTAAGTTCAACAAGCCTCTAGAATTTGCAGCCTTATGGTTCTGCTTGAGACCAATTCTCTGTTCCTTTTCTGTCTGGCAGAGAAATGGCCCAAGACACTTCTGGGACACAATGAACACTGCAACTCACGTGGCTGGACAAACTGAGCAATGCCAGAGCCTGCACCCAGCTCTGCTGCTTTCCTTCCTGCTAGTGGAGTCTCCAGAGCGATACCAAAAGAGCCAAGCCACAAAAACAGCCAGCTGGTTTCAGGCTTCCAAGCAGCAGGAATCATGAAGTCTAAAGCTTGCTTTGTTACTGACATGTCTTCAACACATTTCCTTCAGTGCATCCTTCAAGGACAAATCATAAATACTTTGTAAAGTCCTTTTTTCCTTAAGTGGGTTGAACCAGTGGGTTTTCTGTTTTGAACAGTCACCAGCCAGGGTACTTCAAGTCTCAAACAGCCTCCTTGTGTTTTGGCTAACACTTTAATACAAATATAGAGCTAATACTAGCTCCATTTGTACTTATCACTCTTCCGTATTAATGCATAGTAGCCTCACTTGCTGGGCTTCACACAGATACCTCAAAGAATATGACAATAATGTCTTGTATTTTCATAGAATTTTCCCATCCAAAGTATCTGATGCTCTTGTCTCACTAGGTATCAATATCAAACAAACAAAAAATAATAACAGCCTTCCCTCTCCAGCCAATCTTGAAACTGAAGCAGCTTTATTAATGAAACTGAATAAACAAGGATAGTTAATTCCAGTACATGAGGCCTCCTATAAATGCAAATTCAACAGGTCAGGAATCCTCAGGTAACACTAAGCTCTAAGCAGATGATAACAGACACAGGGCAAACAGCGGTGCTTCCTTGATCTTACCCTTCCAACAGCACTGCAGCTATGAACAAGCCACTTTTGTGACTACACATGTACCAGCCACCAGGCAGTGAAAGAGATCACTGGTTTCAATCAGCATTAAAAGAGAATACAAATAACAGTTTAATATTCTGACAGAGCTACTTTGCATTTGTTCTCTGAGTAATTTTAAGATCTCCCAAAATGCTTTCACACTTCTAAAGATGAAGGCTGGGTGCCCTAATGACTCTTTCTCATTAAACCATTATCACTCATTGCATTTACCCTTTCAAAGGATAGCTAGAAAGGCGGCAGGATCATTATTTCGTTAGCTTCTCTGAGGCTTTCTTTATTATCATGACAGTCACCACTGGCTTCGCAGAAACATCTCAAAGGATATTACAATAATATTCTGTATTTCCATGGCAATTTTTCTGGCCAAAAAAATCTAAAGCTTTTGTCTTGCACTAATCCATTCAAACTAACAAAGTCCCCAAAGCCACACTGGGAAATACTATTTCTATTCTAGAGATGAAGAAGCTGAAAGCTTACATAGGTAATGGTTCATTTTTTCAAAAGCAGGCATCTATAATTAGCCATTTCAGCTTCTGCAATCATCTAGTATAGGGCTCAACTCTTCCACCAAATTGCTTAATTAGAAAACAAGTATTTAAAAAAAAAAAGTTGGCACCTAATTTTAGTTACCCAAGCCCGAACATTTAAAGAGATATGACCCACAGGTGGAACAGAAAAGTTTTGAGTCAGCTTTTAATCTTAACTTGAACCCTTCTCCTTTACTAATTACTTCTAATTCCCATTTAGCTAGCCATACATCCTTACAGTTGTTTGACACTACAAGCAGACTGGATACCATATTCTCTCCAACTCCTGTGGTCACAGTATGATCCCCTTCCAAGCACATTATTAAAAGCAGTGGAGAGGAAGAAATGTTGTAGTTATATAAAAATGACAAAAGACTCAGTGATATAAAAGGCATTTTCCATGAGTCATATCTGAAAACCCTGCCTTAACTTTGTTTAGGCCTTCAATGGCAAACTGATCCTGCCCTCCTGGTTCTCCTCTGGGTTGCTCCACTGAAGCCACCCTGGAATCTCATCGTCTTGGAAGGTTGTTACTGCCTTCAATCTCAAGCTGATATTTGCATATTGCTTCTAACCACACACACACACACGCATATATATATATAAATGTTTTTAACAATGCTTTCACAAAATGCACCTCAATACACAGCTGGTAGCACAGAAACTCTTATAATATAGGACTAGGAATGTTAACAGTGATTCTTCCCCTGCACTCAGCACTGGTGAGGTCACACACCTCGAGTGCTGTGTCCAGTTCTGGGCCTCTCACTCAAGAAAGTCACTGAGGTGCTGTGAGAGAGTCCAGAGAAGGGCAACAGAGCTGGTAAAGAGTGTGAAGCACAAGTCCTGTGAGGAGTGGCTGAGGGAGCTGGGGCTGTTTAGCCTGGAGAAAAGGAGACTCAGGAGTGACCTTATCACTCTCTACAACTGCCTGAAAGGTGAGTGTAGTGAGCTGGGGGTCAGCCTCTTCTCCCAAGTGATAGGACAAGAGGACATGGCCTTAAGCTGTGTCATGGGAAGTTCAGGTTGGACATCAGAAAGAATTTCTTCATGGAAAAGCTGGTTATACATTGGAACAGACTGCCTAGGGGGATGATGGAGTCAGCATCCCTGGAGGTGTTCTAAAAGAGACTGGATATGGCATTCAGTGTCATGGTGTAGTTGGCAAGGTGGTGTTGGTTCATAGACTCGACTCAAAAGTCTGTTCCAGCCTCATTGATTCTGTGATGTGGAATGGATTCTGGTCATATATAGCAATCCTGTATAAACTCAGTCCATGTGTCTTGTCCCACGTGTCTGTAATAGGTTTGGCCCTGTTTCCGATTTTGACCTTGAGGGTTTAGGCTGCATCAGACTTTTGCTCCTCACAAAATTCTGCATATTCCAGTTGGAAAAGTGAGGTTTACAATGCAGTGCTTTATTGGGATACTGCAAATTCTCCCATAATTATATTCTGTTTTAAACAGTGGGGAAAAAAACCCATCTGCTTGATTTCATTGCCTTCCCATGACAGGCTATGATGTGTTTAAACCATCACTGCAACATCTCCCAGTCTGGCAGAGCAAGGTGGAAGGGATGCAGCCAAGCAAAGAGGCTTCTCCATACAAAACCTGGTCATAAGCCAGAGAACCACAAGCTAACAAAATCCATCTTGTTCCCCTAAACCTGAGCCTGAACTTCCCTGTGAATCCAACAAACTGGCCTGAGCCAGAAGTCTTCATATTGTGATAAGACTTGCTCAGTCACAGAGATATAAAGTAGAGGTGTGGAGAGGCAGAAAGAATGCCATGTGAACAGCTTTTAGAGTTGTCCTTTGTGACACTTTCCATGTCAGGGCTCTGTCAGACAGAGAAAGGCAGATTTGTTTGTTTGAAGGCTCAGCTATTCAGCTATGGAGATAGGCTATAAAACATTTATCAGTCTCTCAGGAGAAAAAGAGCTGTAAATGAATGTCTGGGATGAAAAAGTCAACCTCTTCCACCAACCCTCCTGTCAGAGGGTTTCTCTCCTCTGCTCTGTGACTCTCTTTCTGTGTGGAGAAGCAGCTTTTGATTTTAGATTCTCAGCCATTTTCGAAGCTTTTTCTAAAGCTGATGCATTCATCTCCAACCTAGAGTCCCATGACACACACCTGCAGCCCCATACTGAAAACTGTGTGGAAGCACAGCTCTGCTTAAATGAGCAGAAGATTATCCCAATTCTGTGCACTTCAGAGAGCAAAAGGAATGTGCCAGATTAATATTTGCTTCACTTCTCATGGGCCTGCAAACTGTCTGCCTGCAGCATGCTTGTCTCTCCAAACCCCCCAAAAAACTTCTTGCTTTTCCTCATTGGCCAATTTTCTCCCAGTTTGGCAGAAAAACAAAAACCCAAGAGGAACAAAGTTTCCGCAAGTTTCATGAAAATCAAAAGCCAGCAAAGGAGAGCAATTATGAGGGCTCCGAGAAAAGCTGTAGCATAGAAGTAAATCCCATGAAACATGAGAGGAGGCACATCTCTGGACATCCAGCTGCAGGAAAACATTCAAACACAGCTCACATATTAATACACTACAAAGAACTCAGCTGCACAGCACAGGAACTCAGGCAGCCAATCTTCCATCACTTGTGAAACATGTTTCCTTCTTCCCCTTTCCCTTCCTCTCCTCAAATTATCTCCCTGAGATAAAGGCCCTTCTGAAGGTATGACACACTGAGAGAAGACCCCTCCTGAGTCAGAGTCCAGTGAGGCAGTGGCCAGAAACATCCACTTTTAATTACCACTGCAAGGCTGTCTGGTTGACCTGGTCACACACAGATACTTTTGCTGATAAATAAACCCCAAAATTCAAAACAAAACCAACAAAAACCCATACACACCAACAACAAAAACCACAAACAAACGCCCCACTAATAAAAAACAAACCAAAAAAACCCCAAACAAACAAAAAACAAAACAGAAAAAAAACCCCAACAAAATAAAACCAACAAAACCCCAACAAAACCAAAAACAACAACAACAAAATTTAACTAGCTCATGGCAAAGGATCTTTTAACCCCACAGCCATGACACCACTAGTACTTGAATCTGATAGCATCAAAAATTACATCAATGGAAGCAACAAACAAAATCTAATTCTTAGTCCTTCTCTGTCTGGAGCTGACATAAGTCTGGATGCGGACATTTTACAACAGAAGCATCCACAGAAGTCCTGTGGAGCTAAATCTACTCCGTAATCAAACAAGTTCCAGTGTGTGTAGTCTGAATCAGCCAGTTAAGAGAGAAAGCATTTACTGAGAGCTTGTTTTTACGCAGCCATGACTTTAGTGACTGAAATAAATGTAAAACCAGAGTATTTTACAATTGCAAGCAGAAAAAACTGCCTTCCTTAGTCTCCATCCTACTAAAGGAAACTAAGGGGCACAACAGAAGTCTGGGGAAGTGAACAGAAATCAAGCAAGCACGTGGTGCTGCTTCCTGGGGTAATGTCCCAGCATACAGCAATATCACTTCCCAAATTGATGATGATCTCTTTGCATGCAAGAGCCATCAGTGGGCTTTTAGTTTCATAAATCTGTAATCCCACAGGAAAGCTTCTGGCAATTTCACTACCACATGGTTGCAAACACCACGGCTCTGTGCTGTATAAAGAGAGGCTCCCTTTTGTTTTAACTGCTACCACTTAACAAGTACTAAACTATGGAGCTCCATTCTGACATTTGTGATTTCACTGATTATTGTCATGTTCTCCACAGATTTTTTTTTTTCCAGTCTCAAGACCCTGTTGTGTCTGTTTATTCAGACACTCCTTGTATAAGATATTCATGCCTCTGATAATTCTCCAACTAGTTTCACTAGTCCAATTACATCTTTTGTCATGGATGCCTCAGGGACCAACCTTTAACAGGAAGATCTTCCTGAAAAAAAAAAAAAACAGCAATCCAAGTATATCCAGCATAGACCCAGATATTTAACACAATCTAAATAAACCCACTTTCTGCCATCATACACAAAGTATTACATTCTCAATACTTATGGAACAATAACCCATCAATTCAAGTGGACTTTCAGTTCCATAAAATTTCAAAAGTATCTAAAACCAGAGATCCCACTGGGTAAAAAGAAGTTCAAGTAGATCATACTTTTGGTAATGTCTCTTGAAAAATTTTTTTTCCTTTTAGTTTGCATGTCATGTAAACAGCAGAATATCCACCTCAATTACTATTATGATCCCAGCACCCTTCCTCCACCTCCTTTCTTTTTTGATTAATGGTGATTCCCATCACCAAACATCCAAAAGACTTGAAGATGACCTTTGTTGATAAATTTCCATCTACACTATAGAGTGGAGACTGGCAAGGAAAAATGAGCTGCCATGATGCGCCAGTCATTGTGATTCGCAGTTCAAAATGAAGGTGAGAAGATATAATTAGGAACACTGGATTCCTCTTTTCTTTTTTTTTTTTTAGATTCTTCTCTTTATTTTTTTACAGGAAAGGTATCCTCTTTTGTTTATTCCATATGAGCCTTTGGGAGGACATTGGATGTCTCAGAGGTTTAACAAAAGGCTACAGAATATTCCACCTCTGGATTTATGGCCAATAAAACACAGGAGTTGCAAATATCAGTCACATTTCTAGTGGCTAATTCCTCATCAGTATTTCATTTGCTCACCATCACACAGGGCAGGAGGGCTGTTCACACCAGTCATTTCCTGGCAGAGATGACTACTCAGATGGACATGATCAGTCTATGGAGGTGCAGTTTTACAGCTTTAACCCTACAGGGATGCTGGGGACTAACTTGAAAGCCATATATCTGCATGGTGCTTGCACTTGTCCTGTAGGAATACAGTGATGCTTTAGATATCCCCAGCAATCACTGACCAACCAGAACATGCCACAAGGTGCCTAAATAGCATTAACCATCAGAAAACAGTGTCCTTCTCCAAACCCTGCTCCTTTCTGCACCCTTACCTACAGATACACCATTTCTGTGGAAAAGTAGAAGTAGTTTCAGATCTAAAATATTCTGTAGAACCCAAAGAAGCAAGACCCTCTTTTGAGATGTAAACAGGGAGGGTAAGGGGACTGCAGGAAATGGGTAGAACAGCAGAAAAAGTGGGGGATGCTAGAAGTCACCAGATCAACCCAAAAAACCACCTGGAGCACCAGAGTGGCATTCCCAGCTCTAGGACATTTAGAGGCACTATACTCAGCCACTGTGGGACACAGATTTGGCTGAAGGCAGCACTGAAGCTGTCTCAACATTTTGCTTCTACCAAAGAATGGCAAACTCTACTCTGAAGCAGAAATAAACCTAGCCAAACTGATGGATCCTAACACCTGGTGGCAGGCTAGAGTCTGTACTATAAAAGCCTGTAACAAAGAATCCTTTCAGAGAACCTGATCAAAGCAAGCAGGCTGCAGGTGTAGTGGTTACTGAGCTTTGCTTTGTACTCTGCTGCTGAATAAGGAGGCCCTAAAGCAACAAAGGCTGGTGCCTCCTACTGTGAAACTGAAATAAATCCACTTCTCCATTTGTTTTCATCTTCTCTCTACCATGGCCATTTATTTCATCTTAAATTTAGCCACCTACAAACTGGGTAGCTCTAGCTTACAAGCCTGTCCACATTTTTTTTGTACCTATAAACAAGAACTGTAAACTAAGAGGATGCTTTATTCACCCTAAAATAGATGAAGATACATTGCTCTCTTAAGGTGTCTTCTACCCTTCATTGTAAAAAGAGACCAGAGCAACCAACACACAACTAGCACAAAGCAAGGTGCATCTCACCATACACGAGTTAGAAAATTGCATGCACTGAGCTGGAAGTACAAATGAAGAGGAAGGACCTCAGCCATCCTGACTGCAATCAAAAGTTCATGATTTATTATAATGTTGTAGTGTTCTACATTTTAGATATTTTTCAGGATATGCATGAGGATTACTACTAGAAGCAGGTGCCAAATGGTATCAGGACTCCACTGTGACTTACACAAATTATCACATTACAAAATGAAGAGAGCAGAGATAAGCAGAGAAGTATGATATGGATTTCCCAACAGTTGCTGGCAGCATACAGAATACAAACAGAGACCTGATAAAATGTGAAATGGCTTCTCCTCAAAAGCTGGGGTAAGCCCTTCCCTTCATTGCATTCTTGTCCTGTTACACCACTGATGAACTGGCAATCCTTTTGTGGCCAGGCAAAGCTGATCCTCCCTGGTAGAAATGGTACCTCACAGAACCTCATCAGATAAGATGCAGAAACAAACCAGGATAAATTTCAGCTACCTTGAATCAGGAACAACCTGGAGCTTAGAGAGTCTGACTTTCCAAGGGCTTCTGCTTTTCCTTCTCTGGTCATTTCACTACATTTCACTACTGTAAAGTCTGTGTAAAAGCATTACTTCTTCATAGCTCTGAAGAACTACACTTCATCATTACTCATTTTCCATTTGTACTGTCTAAAAGATCTGACATATTTATCGTGTTCTTGATTCTGATGTATTCTAATTTTCCAAAGAGGTGTTTTATGCATCCCTGATAAGGCAGCATATTGATTTGATTCCAAGCACTTGACTGACTCAGCAAAGATGGCCTTATCAACACATATTCAAGAAATTTGGTCTAGAGGACACTTTAATAGCCTCAAAGATAAAAGACAGCTTTGATGACAAAGTCTCATTAATTAATCAGATATTAATTAGATAATTAATTAGAAACAAGGCCCTACCCAGGCCCTTTTCTACTTTTATTACTATAGCTAAAAATGCTTCTCTAACAATTCTCTGAAGTAGCTAATCATTTTAATTTGCATTATTTTACAGCAAAAGGGAGTGCTTTGAATGTAGCATTTTGTGAAGCAGTTCTAGAAGTTCCATTTAACATCTATACTATTCTGTGCACATTTAAACTGGGACCTCTCTTAAATATGTCTTAAACAAAAGGTCAAGGGGAGACTATGGAACTACCCTCTCAATCAACTCTGTATTTTTGTGGTAGGTGTGGATGACAAAGAATTTTTTCCAACCATTCAGAGAAGCACACTCTGGGTTATGTAAAGAGAGGAGCTAACCTCTCTGAGAGGAGCTAACCATACCCTTCTAAAAGAGGGCATGACTTAATCTCAGTTTCCCACCTGGGGATGCACATGTGTCCACTCAAGTCCCCTGGGAAGATGATTTATCTGAAATTTGCTTCTGACACTGTCTGCCTGTTTTGGCATCAGTGGTAGGCAGTACTTTGGGGACAGTCAGATGAACCTGAGTCATCTCTACAATAACACAAGGCATGTTAATTTTTTCAAACCATCAGCAAATCTTTGCAAAACTGATGTAATTAGAAAAGAGGGCAAGTGATAAAGATAGTTTAGTCCAGTTCCTTAGACACAGATATTAAAAATTGCAGACAATTCCCAAACCAACTTTTACAGGCAGCCTGCAGCTCCTTCAGTCCCTACCTCAGCTGACCCCTCTCCCACAAGCCTTATGTCTACCAGTACTTGTGACCCACAAAGGTTACTGTCCCCAGCAGCACACCCACACAATCTGAACATAAATACCACAGAATCCTGCCTGACCTCAGGCAAGGCTCCTCAGCACTGTTTCACATTAACTTAGCTTCCTGGGGGAAAAGCAACTTGTACTGTTCCCAAAAATAAAAAATATGAAACTCATGAGATGCAGCCACCTGAGACAGCTGGGGACTGGCAATGAAAGTACCTTCTAGACTTAGGAACACGTTTTTACCTCCAGTCATAACATGACTGAGAGCCTCTATGTGCTACTTTTCCAAAACTAATAGGACAGCACCAGATCTCCAGTTAGTTAAAACCAATATGGCCCTATCACATATCAGTGAATGAGTAATATTGGCAGATTTACACAAATTTACACAATAAAGGTCAATATACACTATATCTGCGTATTTCTATAAACATAAAGGCTAACAACAACATTAATATGAGAATGTAATGCATTCTGCAAGCATTTCACAATTTTGCATTTGTTGGAATTATGCATTTCTGAAAATCTTCAAAGTTTGAACTTGCAGATATGAGACAAAAGCAATAGTGAAAATTTAGTTTTCTAAAGAAGAAAACAGAATTTGGAGCTATAAGGAACACAAGTCTCAGGCTGATACTGCTCTCAACAGGAATTTTGTGGTGTTCATATTCCCACCAGAACAGACTTCGGCTCAAGTTGTCTTTCATTATGAAAAATAAATATATAAAACATAAAATCAGCACATTCCTGAATCCTTCAAACCTTATCCATTCCAATTACTATTGAAATATCCATGACAGGATCTGCAAACCCCCCAGCCTTTTGAAATAACTTTTTTGAACATTGCATAGCAAAGACATCATAATTCACCAGACAGAAGGAGCTTCCAGGCCAGATTATACAGCTGACAATGCTCTTCTGTAGGCTGCACCACTTGCTTTGCTGGGTGACCTGGTTATACAACTGGCTCCCTGGGCAAGAAGCTAGGGTTGTTCTGAATGCACCCAAATGACTCTGGTCCTTGCTCATCAGGACACTATATTCTCTTCTAGTTCCTCAGAGTGAAGAATTTTGGTTGAGAAATACAGGGACAGGGATATAAGTGCAAAAATAAAAGACAGCTGTAACCCAATTTCTCGGTTTGTGTAATAGTCAGATCAGCAGCTGGATTACACCTCTCCTAAATTCAGTGCTACACTGCAGTAAGTATTTCACAGCAGCACTGGTTGAGTGTGACTTGTATTCATTCCCAGAGCACAAGGATTAACAGCCTTGACTCCAGTTACCATGTTTTCAAAATGCAGACACTGGGGTCTAAGCTTGCATAAATACAAACTCTTCAAAAAGGTGAGCTTGCAGTTTACCATCAAGATTAATAAATTATTGTGATCCATAGATCAGAAGTCCCTTCCCTGCCAAATGTTTGCCAGTTTTGGCCAGCTCAGAAAGCACACAGCTGATCACTCCCACTCTACCACTACCCTAATACCTTCACTGCCTAATATTTTTCAAACCACCATGCTGGTTCAGGCATAATTTCACCCCAGAAAAGTCTCCTTTTCCTGTCATCTTTTGCACTCAGCCCTCAGAAGCTCATCTAACACAAAACACTTTGCCTTCGGGAGAACAAACTTGTTGGAATCTTTTCAGGCAGAAGATCAATAAAGTGGGAGCAGCTTGAAAAGTCAATCAGCATCAGCAAGTCCCCCAGGTGATAGCTGAGTGATTATCTTTTTAACGAAGGAATAGTAAACAGAGCACAAGGAAATGCACATCCCCTTCAAACTCACGAGGGAAGGATTCTGAGGCTGAGACACAAGGACAGAAAAGGAAGCACTAGTCATCTCTCCAGTTTTATAGGTTCACTCAAGAAACAGGCAGAAAGATCCAACTTAAAATTGTTAAAACTGAGAATTGGCTCCAGTACTACATTGCAGATACTTCCTCTAGGTGTTAAAGGAGGAATACTTTTGTTTAGAACCCAAAATAAAAGGATAAATAGCCCTATGCCTTTACTCCTAAGTAATGTGCTGAGAAGGTTCTTATTCATGAAGTCTTGACTTTTATCTAAATTAATTTTATGAAGGGCTATGTACCCTGCATATTACTAATGCAAATGAAAGGAGAAAGCTGTCCATGATCCAAGCCCTTTTCCTAAATACACCATGGATTTACTTTATGTCTTTGGATTTAATCATAGAAAGGTTCAAACACAAACAATCAACCTGCAGACTCCAAGGTTCACATAAGAAATAATTCTGTTGTATTAAAGGTATTTGAAGGTATCTTGGGAGACCTGAAGAGTTCCTACTTTGCCACAGGCTTCCTGTGTTGTTTTTACACAGGACAGCACATTTTGCTGCTGTTCACATTACCTAGGTTGGAGTATGGCACCTCCCAAAGTTTCACATAGAGGAAGACATTCCAAACTGTAAACTGAGATCCACATTTTCTTGCCCATGGCAGCTGGATTGGGCTGTGTGAGGTCCTGTGCTCTGTGCCATGACAGAGTCCATCCATGTAGTTGTCTATTCAAGCGTTCAAGTCCATGACTATATTTTGGGCCTTTATCCATGCATTCCATTTGAACCTGGGTTCCAGTCTAACTCAGGATATCAACTTAGTGAACTGTTGTTCATGTTACTGACAGCACTGTCCATGGATCCACATCTAAAAACCAAAAAATTAGACACAAATTCCATTAACTGTGCTTCAACCCTGCAAGATTAGAGCTCCTAGAAGGTTTTAAAGCAGTGGCACTTAAGTTCTACCAGTGATGCTATTTAGACCAGGAAAGAAATGGCTTTTTTTTATCTTCATTCTACTCAACCTAATACTTCAAAAGGCAATGACAAAATGAAGCATGATATTACACTGCTGGAAGGTACCATTAAGTCCCCCATGGATAATGTCAGCATAAAGGGTTGTCTGTCTTTTAGCAGGTAAATTACGACAGCCTGTGATTAATTAGGAAATAGTGGCAACTCATCATTGGCCATTTCCTTATCCCTTTTAGCTGTCTTACCAGAAGGCACGTGGTTTGTTTTAACATCAGCTTTAACATTCTGGAAATGAATCTTCTTGCAGACTGAATAGGAATGCCCTGATAATAAACCCCCTGCAGTAAATAGTGGTCTGAGCAACCACCTGGTGCAGAGGCATTCTGAGAACTTGTCTGTGCACACCTCTGCAGGTTTTACTCTGAGGACAGTGGAAAAAATGAAATATGGGTACAAAAGAGGGAGATTCACATGTTGCCATGATTTCTAGCATAAGCATTTAGTCATGGCTGATAGGTCAGTGAGCAGTACACAGACACCTTGAGCGTAAGAACATGTAGGAAAAATGGTTCATCGCTGCATCTCTTTATTCCAAAGAATCAGGGCAGTGATGTTCCTGTGAGGGCATCTGGATGAAACCATGAAACCTTCTGGATTCACATCACTGCCTTGAGTATGCTGCAGATTGCTCATGTTCTAACGTTAGGCCCTCAGCTATTATGTCCCAAAGCAACTACTCATCCCATCCAAAACTGGAAGCCTCAATACAGAACAGAGTGTTCCTCAGAACATCCTGCATCATCCACTTTTAAATAAGCACCACAGTGAACCTGCATCACTTAGGCAGTTGAAAATAGAAACCAGTGAGAGGATCTCCCACCACAGGAAATCTGCTGATCTTAATCAAGCTTCCTCCAGTTCATTCCCCCCACCCCTCCCTCTCCCAATACCTCTTTAACCCCTCTAGTGTGTGCCTATATTAATCACAGTCCATGCAGACAAAAAAAGGTTTACCCCAGAGTCCATTTTAGACACAAATATTTATTTGTCCTTGACTCAGATGCAAGAGAATAGGTCTGTGTTAACGAGCTAAAATCATGGATCAATAAAGTTCATACTGAGCTTTAAGTGCAGTGATTACTGAAAGAGGGAATGCAGAAAGAGGTATAGCATCATGTACATATGCACCATGTACTATTACACAGCTGCTAAGCTTTAAAACAATGTGTTTGTAATAATCGAAGCAGTGTGGTGAAATAGCAGCTGTATTTTCAAGCCAACTGTAACAGCACATTGGGAGTGCTTTCTAAAGGGGTTATCTCTTTGCCCATACTTTACACAACTGATGCTGAAAATAGAGAAAATAAATAATGATGGGGTTTTACTTCAAGTCATTATTTTGTAAAGATTGCACTTTAATAGCTCTAGTACACAAAGTTTTTCATGAATTATTCTCCCTTCCTCATGGATGAGGGCAAATGATAAACATGGGTTTCTTTAACCCCCACCTTCTCTCTGTCTCTTTTTATTTTTTTACATCTCATTCTGTCACCACTCATCAGTGTCCCCACAACAAAAAAGGGGAAAACATTAAATGCATTTCCAGGAATTCTATCTCATCCTTAATGACACCATCAATAATTGCTGTCACAAGCTAATATCATAGTTGCAACCTTACAAGGAAGATGAAGAGGCAGGGTTTTTCACACCGAGGTTTCTAGACAGGCTCTAAATGGGATTTTGCTGCATGCTTTGAAATGCCTCCTGGATAGCTCAGTGGGAAATGAAAACAGGTTGAATCCAGACAAGGGAGTACTAAACCTAGGGCTGTCCCATGAACATCCTAGAATGATGTTGGATCCAGAAAGAAGGATATAAATAAATACAGCAATTCTGTCCTTACAGCAAGGCTTACATCTTTGGACACCAGGATATCCTCAGGCAGATGCTTCTGCATGCATGAAACAGTCCAGTGATGCCCATCCAGCAGTACCCTTTGGCCCCTATTCCACAGTGCAGGTAAGACCTTGTCATCACAAAAGGCACACCATCAAGAGAATTTATTCTCCAAGATGCTTTAAAAAAAATTAAAACTGGAATGCCTCCTAGCTGAAACCTCTGGTTAGCAACTTCTCTTTACAAATGAACAGCTTGAGGGCCTTGACACAACCTGCACCCCACAGACCTGCCTCACACCAGTAATCTGCAGAGGAGCAGTTTCCTGAGAACTTCTTGTGAACATGCTGAAGGGCTGATACTGAAAACCATCATGTATTGACACATCAAACCAAAAACAGGCCAGTTAATTGAGTGACTCTCTACACCCTCCTAAGTGCATCCAGGCATTTCCTTCAGACTTTAGCAGAGAGGGAGACAGGATTACAAATGTCAGATTGACCTATACCTGGGAGGTAGCAATTCCAAAGCACAGATATTTGGAGTAACTATGACTTCTCAGGTGACTGAACTATTAATTCCCAAATAGATTTTAGTATATTAATCAATAGAAAACATAGAAGGAAAATCATGCTGGGAAATTACCATTAATGTTGCACATTGGAATCTCCATGTAATTAATACTTAGTATGGCATGCTTGCACTTGTTGTTGTAGCCCCTGAGAAAACTCCCATCAAGAGCTTTGCCAGACAGTGTTTCATTTCTATTTCAGCAATGAAGATATGCCCTCTTCTTTTTCTTACTGCTGGCCAGCAAACACAGTTCAGACCTTCCCTCCTGAACAGTCTAGTGATGTACACCCTCTCCCCAGTTTGGTTAGAAACCTCACCCTGCTTTTGTTTACTCTATGCCATCAGGCAAATACACCATTCAGTAAGAAGAGCCAAAAAATGAGTCATTAGTCATAGACTGTAGTGCATCAGTATTATAAACACACTGTCAGACATAAGAAGTCTCTGAATCTGGCAGAGGGAAATTGTAGTTTAAATTTTTTTTCTTTCCATGAAACAGAATTATTTGGTTTACCTTTTGAAAAAGGTTAGAAAATTAAATAAAAAGGCAGAGTTAAGGTGACATCAAAGTCTACACCATGGTCTCGGGTTTTTATGTGGTGTTGTTCTTCCCGAGAGTGTAAAAGTCTTTTGCCCAGCACCGAGATCGAAGGAAAAGACCAAGAGCCATCTCCTCTGCTTTCTCAAGGCTGTTTATTTTTTCCTTATCTGTACAATTTCTTCTCTGACCCACAGAGATCTGTTCAGCAGGTCAGTTCACGGGGAATGACCCAGCCCCAAAGGTGACGAATATCTTTATACTAAAAATGATGTGTGCTTTATTTACAAAAGATCCCCAATACCTGTCTCCCATGTTAGGAGGTCAGGCTCTACTCTGAGCCAACTAAAGATGCCCATGACACAGGGGAAGATGGTGAAGGAGAAGAAGAAGGAAGAAACCCCAAAGCCACGTTGCGACTCCATTTTGTGTTTTTTGCTTATTAATCTAAATACCACATAAATCTACTTTTCACCTGGTGCATAGCTAATTATCACCCTACTTAAACTCTCGTAGTTTGTAATTCTTCACACAGTGGTGGTAATTTCTCCCAGGGGCTAAAAGCAAAGGCGCAGGAGTCTTTGACTCCTTGCCAAGGCTTCCCAACCCCCTGCTCGGGTCTGGAATCACTCAGGACAGTCAGAGGAGTGTTCTGGACTCTGACACCATGGATCCCCTCAGTTCCATGCACTGAACCCAAGAGCACAGTCTCAGCAGTGTCAGAGTTTATTATTCTAGAACTGTTTTGATCCCACCACACGACAGTCTGGTCCAAGTTCATGCCAGTGCAATCAGCTCCAAGAGTCAGAGCCTCTAAGCAAAAGCACCACCTCAGGAACAAGGAGTGATTTGCTCCAGACTAGAGAGCTGTAAATTTTTTTTCCAATGTGAGTGTCGCACTCTAAGCAGGACAGAAAGAGCAAATCTTATCATTCCAACATGAAAAGAAGTGGAAAGGTAGAGTATGATAATTTCAGCAGAAGTAATTGCTTTGTGCCTACACAAGCTAAGATTTTTTCTGCACTGCATTACCTTCCCCAGGTATATGCAATGCAAATCAACCTTCAGCAGTATTTGTACTACAATAATAACTTGGAAGAACTTGTTTAATATCAGAAGACTTATTGGAGCAGATGAATGGCTCTGACATGATATCCATGGGATAGAAATTCAATTAAAAACTGCAAGTGGCACAGAAGTGGTAGTTATTGTTCAACATGTACCATGGGACCTTTGCTGAAATACAGCTATTAGCTGTACTGGTTGAGAAATTCTGGGGGGTTTTTTATGGCAATCTGTTAGCTTATAGAAAGTTAAATTAATAAAAATACAGAATCACTCTCATGTTACGAGAATAGAGCAAAGCCAAGGACTAGTTGCATATATTATAATTATGGATTAAGTGCATTATGCCAAGGAAATTAGAGATGTTACAAATATAATAAAAATGAAAGATTGTCTGGCTCTAGTGCTGATGACATGCTGGTTTGACAAGGGAGAGCATGCTGGTTTGCCCATCCTTACCTCCCCAGGATGCTAATAATTATTCCTAATCCTAGCATCTACATTCATGAAGTGTTCAGTCCTCAGTGGAGATAGACTTGCATGAGAAGGTTACCTCCCTGCCTGTTAGCAGCATCCCAAATTCATCTTCTGTCTTGTGGAGTTTGTTTTGTCCCCAGAGAACAAGAATAAAGAGGACATAAGGATGTTCTTTGTTGGTTTTTTAAGTTACATGGAGAGCAGACCTCAGTGAGAAATAACTCCCTAAGCCCATCCAACATTTGCCAAGTCACAAAGATGGGATAGGCAGGAATCTCAGGATGAAAGTTTGGTTTCCTGACATCATTTCTTACCGTGACAAACAGCTAGACCCATGTTCTCAAATATGAATCTGTCTTGCCTCTCCTGAGAAGAGAATATGAATTCTTAATCTCCTCCTTCACTCCTTTTGTAGGAATATTGTTGTTGCTTATATATGAGGAAGAACAATTATAAATTCCTTCCTGCAAATGGATTATCAATCCATGTAAGAATAACCTTCCACAGATGGCAAAGTTTACTACCACAATGCTACTTTTCCCTCCAGGAGTTAAATGCATTGTGCCATTCAAAATTAACATCACCTTAACACTCATCTGTAATAACACATGACAGCTGCTATTTTTTTAAAACCTCAAATGGAACTGGGGAACTCAAATTAGTCACTTGGATCTGTCTAGTTTGACAAAACTAGTTCAGGGTACACCTGTCTTGGACTGAACACATTCTAGCTGCAGGTAACAGACATGAACAGAGTGCAAGGAGAAGCAGTAAATGGTGTGGGTACTCAGCAAGCAGCTCTTCTAACTCCAGAGAATTAAGGGGTTATTCTGGCATACCAGACTGTGTTTTCATGCAGAGTTGAGAATTTTAGCAACCAGCCTTTGAACAGAGATTTCAGTTTCTCCCAAGAGCTGTGTTTATAGCCTGTGCTGTGTAAACACAACGGCCTTTGCTCGAGGGAATGACCTATCAGAGGATGCCATGTTTCCCTGGTACAAGAACACTTCAATTCTAGTGCCACATAAATGCTGCACAGGTCAGAGGGCAGGGAGTTTGTGAGAATGAAAGGCTCTCTGCTCCCTGTCCTTCCACACAGCTCCACAGATGGATTGTGCTGAGTGGGGAAGAAAAAGCAGGTTACCAGGCAGGCTTTCAAAGAGAGATCTCTGGAGGCACCACATATATTTGAGACAATCCATGGCAAAGGGTTACATCATGCTGATTTTGAGAGGATCTTTTAAAACATCAGGGCAATACAAAGAGCTTCCATATGTGGTTTTGTCTGCTGCCATAAACTCAGCCAGGAGCATTTCCTCCTTTTTATTACCTCTGGCTGGAAACACACACCAGGATCATGAAAGCATCACGTCAACTTCTCTGCTTCAGTCTCCCACTGAAGAGAAATGAAGAGATGAGCATGAAGATATCCAACTCATTGTTGCAGAAAGCATTGTCTGAGCTTGTTTGCATAAACAAAAAGCCAATGTGACAGACAGTGGACAGTACCAAATAAGCATAGAAAAAGAAATAAAGTCACAAAACAACTACTTCCCTAGGTTATGATCAGATCTGTCTGATACAGGTACTTAGCTGAAGAACCATTACTTCCATTTTAAAAGCCTTAAAAGAGCTATTTGATCACCTGTTGCCCAAGGTTGCTAGGACATTGGTCTATACATAATCCACAAAGAGAAATCATTACACTTCCACTGCAGGTGAGTAACAGTGGTATCATCAGTGTGGCCCTGCATCCCCAGACAGAAGTGTCTCACACTTTCACTGCAGCTCCAGGACCTGCAATAGCAGGAAGAGCTGCACAAGCTGCCTGGGCATCCTTAATGTGCAGAGTATCTGTGTGAGCACAAACAAGCCAGCAGTCTGTTTGTCATCATCAAACACCACCAACCACCCTCCACTTCTACCAGCTGGGCAACACCCTAACAAAGAAAAGGAGAAATCCTTCCCTTGCTCCTGCCACATGTTCACCTCACTTTCAATCCCAAACATTGATAGAAAGGATTAAAGTGAGTGCTGCTTAAAATAAAATGGATATAGGATTCAAAACCAATTACGAAAGCATAATCTTTCTCAGATGGGCATGCTAAGAATAATTACTATTCATAAGATGAATGTTTGTTGGAGACACATTACAGAAGACTGCATAATTAAATATAGCAACTGATCCTCATTTATCTACCAAGCAATTCACATTTAAAAGCTCACCTGCATGCATTTGGGCAAAAACCACTTGGGAGTTTTCATGGCAGTTGGAAGTTTGGAGAAAAGCAAAAACAGGAAAATAAAACAGCAGGAAAAGTAATCAGCTTGTCACCAGAAAAAAAATTACAGAGAGAACAGTAAAATCCCGCTCTGGGCACTATTTGCCCTTTAAAATAATAACCTTTGAGAGAAGTGGAAACATCTTTGATGTCAGCTTACACTTGGTCAAAAAAAAATTTTTCTAGATGCAGAAGCAAAAGAGGGCCACACTGCCAGGTAGGGCTTTCTCAAGATGCTCTCTGCAGGGTCTGTGGACCGGAGAAAAACAAAAAGGCAACCAGTCACCACATCCCAAAGTTCCCACATGGCACCAGCCTTTCCCTATCCACTCAGCCAAGGTACAGCTGACAGGTCACCCCATCATGTGCCAGGCACCATAAAGCCCTGAAGCAGCTCCTGAAGCACAGCACTAAGCTCCTTCCTTGACCTGTGTCACCTAAAGCTAGTTATGCCCACCTCTCTTCTCCGTGGGTACTCCTTGAAAATTTTTCCAAGTGGGGTTTCCACAGAATCATGTTGCCCTGACCCTGAAAAGTGCACCATGCTGCTGAACAGGGGAGCTAGAAGCCAGAGAAGGATCTACAGCAGTAAAACAAGATGCAGAAATCCACCTTCTTATTGACTGTGGTCCCAGTCCACAGCAGATCTCCTAGAGAAACTGTAAGTCTCCAAAGATAGGATCAACAATTGTTCACTCTAAGTTTTATTACCATTTTCCAAACATACATTCCATTTCCAGCAGTCATTTTTCAGGTGTTTTAAAGATGCAAGTATGAATGCTTGGTTGGGAGATATTTGCATTAATAAAATATTCCCATTTAAAAATACATACTGAGTCCCAATGAGAATATCAGAACAGCAATGTTCATTTTATTAAGTGATTTATACAAATACTATTAGCAGCTGAACAGGAAAAATATCTACTTCATCCCATAAATAAAATATTCATCTTTCTTCCTTAGTGAAAAAAAAAAAAATGTTTTACAGTTTTGAGGCCAGATAAATTTCTGTGAGTAATGTTGCCTGTGCAGAAAAAGAGGAATGTGTAAAGGGAAAGATTTTCAAAAATACCTACCTAATACAGATGTCCAATTAAACTTAATGAGAGCTGATCTTCAGCTTAAGTATGCAGCATTGATGACCTAATCAAAACACACTAAATTTTCCTACATCAATCTTCTAAAACATCTTCCTTCTTAAAATCCATTTCACTTTGTCCCTGAGAGATTAATTTTCTCAGCAGCACCTTCCCTACAACCCTCTGATCTTGCATGTGAACCCCCAACCAAACAAACGGCTTGAGCAATAAACACTCTAAAACACGCAAAAAGTTTTTTACTAGTGGCAACCAATAAAAGAAGCAGAGGCTATCCTTTGAAAACTGCCACTCAGCAGAGTGTGACAGCATTACATCTTTGCAGACAATATCTAAAAAACAGGGCTCTCATGCACCCAGCCTGAGGTTTGGATACAGAGGTGAGGCTCTGGGGGCTGTGTCCAACAAATGCTTTTGATAAGTCCATGTTTAACTTCATATAGAAAAAAATACAGGTACAGATAAGCTTGGTTCTTAAGATTCCTCTGACATTTATAAAAATGCAAGAGTTTCGTTTTCCAAGATAATCTGAATGCAATGACTTCCACATTCCTTGAGTGAATGAGCATGACCATCTCCATACAGCCAATGTGAAAAATACCAAAACCTCATTTCATTCCTGAACTTTGCTCCCACCTGAAGAGTTTCATCATTCTATACCAACTGCAAGAGTCCAGAGATGAGGCATTCAGACACCATTTCCAGTGAACTTGCTTTAAACTCAAATAACCAGTGCAAATAGATGTGCACTGAAATGTAAAGCTTTCCATGCTAAAGGTAAATCTTCAGCTTGTAAGAAAGCCTCCAAATCTCCCTCATGGAGGACTTTGAAAGCACCTTTAAAGACTTCTGAGCTGCTGTACCTCAAAGAAGTTGACCTCTCAATTCAACCACAAGTCAGGAGAACAGTCACAAAGTCTTAAAAATTCAAACATGGCTCAAGTGTGTTTTAAGAGATTGGTACCACAAAAATAAAAAACTAAAAAACCCCACCCCATATTTGCAATATTAGTTTTTGACAGAAAGAAAAACAACAGCACAATTCAATAAACACTTCATTTGACTCACTTTCTTCCCTACATGAGCTCTGGTCAAATGACATCGTGTGAAGAACACTGTCTACATTTCATCTGCAAAATGCATTTGAAACTCTCTCTACTCTGTGACACACTTCTTCTTCTTGATTATTGGTTCTTCAACACAAAGAAATCCAAAACCATTGAAAGCAGGCTTCCTTTTAACAAAAACCACCATCACACTGACTGTTGTAGAACCAGTGGCTTTTAAGTAAGAAACTATTAAACTATTTTCTTCCTAAAATCCATCTATATATAACACTGGGAAAACTACACTTAGACAAAAAAATCTCAGTCAGATCTTAGCTATCTGGGTTAGGGGTCTTCAATGAATCCAGCAGATTTATTCTCAATTAAAAATCAGTTTTTAATCATATTGTGAAATGAATAGCAAGAATTTGGGCAAAAATCATGGAATAAATAGAATTAAGTGTTCCACACTGAAGCCTACTCTTTGTGGGTGAGATTAAAATAATTAGACATGCAATTTGGCAAAGAAAGGATGGAGAGCTTTTAGTAATCATCATAATGTGAAAGGTCTAGAAGCTTGATCCAATTCATGTTGGATTCTGCCAGAAAAAAAAAAATCCTATTTACCTCTTCAAAATGGATACAAAAATTGAAACTAAAAAACCCTAAAAATTAGGCCAAATATTCACTAAGATCCTGTAACTTGCAGAATCATTACTGCCTGTTGGAAATACTTCATCAAAATGTCTAGATGGACTAAGAAATTGAAACACCTCTGTCTTGTCAGGCAGAAAATTCAAGTTTGGGGCAGCTCTGGCACTTAAAATATGGAACTGGCTGCCAAACAAAGTGACAGAAATGTCACTGCTTAAACACAACAAAAAGTAATAGGTCGCGTTAGACCTGTGCAGCAGAAGGAGAGCACAAACTTGCAGGGAAGAGATTGTTCTCTGCAGAGCAATTCATCAGGCTGGCCTCTCATTCGGGCCCTCCCTCAGCATGCAGTACCAGAGACACGAGCCCCAGAATTCTCTCCCATGCCACAGTAATCAGCAACAAACACCCCAGCCCCATTGTGTTATTTCAGCAAAGAGAATGGAAGTGAGGGACATCTCACAATTTCCTTCATAAAAAACAGACTCTAATGGAAAAACGTCATGTTTGCAGAATGTAAACAGAGATTTCATTGCACCAAGTCTTCATTTTTATCACATCAGATAGCTCTTTCTTTCTAAAGAGAACTCTGAGGAAAGATAACTAAGGGTTGTTAAGTCCTGCTGCAGCTTTGGATTTATGATGGAAAACCATTTATTTTCCTAAACTACTTGCAACAAATGTTGCTAGGCAGAAAAAGCCAATAGAAACACTTGTAAATGCTCTATTGAGAGGCAGAAAAGTAGAAGGTGACAAATGCTGAAATGACCAGATGAGGTTTTAATTTTAAAACACTATAAACAACATAACAAGTATTTAATGGCAGGAAATCAAAGACAGCTTTTTCTCCTTAATGCAGGAGGATCTGCAATCTAATACAAATAGAAACTGTGCTTTATTTTGTGCAGTGAGCATCTTTCCACTGCACCTGAAAATACATGAGAGAAGTAAATACTACAGTTGCAAGGCTAAAATAAAATACCCCAGTCTAGGAAGATAAACTAAAACACATGTAAAAAGAAAAGAGCTATTTTCAGGTAATGAATAACATGAAGAAACACAAGCCAGTTGTTCTAAAATGTGGAGCCATTTTTTTGCACCAGAATAGACGGACTAGCCAAGACCATATCTTTAGAAAAAACTGTATCAGTTCCTGCAGCAGGAAAGCTGCATGCTTTATCTGTACTCTCCTGATCTTATAGCCACAGCAAATAAAATCCTCTAACATTATTCTGCTGTTCACCAGCTCCTATTTCAGCCATGGAATTATGATGGGTTTTTCTACTTTTGAGCCAAGAGGAACTTTTGCAGGGGAAACAATCAAGAAGGAGCTGGGCACCTCACACAGTTTTCATGAGAGCACAACGCCTTTAACCCTACAGCTGCCCTTATTCCAGCCAAGGCACACAGGATCTTCATCTGCAGGGATCTTCTGATTGCACTTGCTCTTCAATGTACTGAGCACCTGCATTCCTAGATGGTGATGAGGAGCTGGGGCCACTGAGCACTATTTGCTGTTTGATAACAGCTTCCAGGTGATGCAAAACCTGATGGAGGCTGCACCCAGGCTGCAGAGGCACCCACAGAGCACAGGAGCCAGCAGACACCACCGCAGAAATGTATCCAACAAAGGGATGCACCTCTGCTGGGGGGTCAGCCTTGTCCCTCTGTGCAGCCTTGGGGCTGGCTGCATCCAAGATGCATGCAACAATCTATCTTACAGCAGCACCAAGCTCAAGTAAAGCTTCTCCTTTCCCTCAGGCACCAACCATATCCAAGATCCACAGAAAACTTGAGTCTCTGTCTGCTCCCCTCCAGGGATACGCTCATCAGCCATGAAGCCTTTGGAAGATTGAAAAGGAAGAAAACCTTCTCAGTCCTCAGTCTCAAGAAGAAAAATTCCCTCTTTCAAGGGTCTTTTAAAGATTAAAAAAAAAAATCTCAGGAAAAAAAAAAAGTGATTCATATGAATGAACCAGTCCTTTATTTCATCCCCCTGAATTTTTGCCCTCAGCTCTTTTTGCAAGTAATTATAATGCCATGAAAGGGAAAGTGAGGAACAAAGGAAAGTGAGGAACTCCAATGCTTGGTTTTCATCATCCAGGAATCATGACTGCAATTTGAAATTTCACAGGTGCTGAAATTCTCAGATATATAGCAAACCAGCCTGTCTTTCAGCATCACTGAATTTGGCCAACTCAGCCCAATGTCCACTTGCTGCAGCATCAAAAATGAAATGCAGTTCTAGCAACAATGCAAATCAGATCACATAATTGAAAGACTATAAGTATTAGTAAAGACTGAGTATGTTTCCAGCCAAGAAGCAATTCTTCAAACTACACTGGGGACTCAATGCAAAAATTATTGAGTAAGATTCTCTGGACTGCACTATACAATTAGATTATTATCATTACTTCTTCTCTGTGCTTTAAATCTATGAATCTGAGGACGTGCACAGCTGCACTTCTACAGAGAGCAGCTTTCCGAGAATTCTCTTCCCACATTATATACTGGAGCATGAGAAATCTGAGGACATTGGATTTGTTGCCATTTATCAAGAGAAACATCACCCAAACAGGAATCATTAGACTAGAAAAACCTGCTGCATTATGAAAAACAACTGGTCTTTAAACAGGATGTGAATACCTGCTTGGGAAAATAGAAGGCCTTTCCATTCAGTCCACAAAAGCACAAAGAGCTAAAACCTGATAAACTCAGGCTTGACAAGCATGGGTAAGAAGGTATTTTGTTCTATTTTTCTATTTTCGAAAAACAGGGAGGGCCACTGTTCCAGCAGACTATACTAATGGATAAAGTAAATTCTTCATTACTGCTAATTTTACAATCAAGATAGGATGTTGTCCCAAGAGTTTTGCTCTTGATCAAGCAGCTGTTAGATGAGTAATTAATCTCTGCTTAATGTTTGTGACTGATTTTCTTCTCCTGCATGTTCTTGCACAGTGTCTGAGTACAATGCTCCTTTTGCCTTTATAACCTCGGAATTTCTTTAATAGCTCCACATCTATGAGTCACCAGTGACATAGTTAATACTTCACAGCTTATCCCCAGAGTTGCTTCTAGACAATTATTTTATTTAGCATTACACCAAGAGTGTAACCCAGTATTTTCAGAAGATATCTGCTCCAAGGAAGACTCTAGTGTCAAGATTCCTTCTCTAAAATGTATCTTCCCATGATAAAATCCCACTCTGCATACAAGTAACTAATCACTTGGTAATTTTGCTCCTTGAAGGAGGGTGACTCTCAGAAAGCAAAGCAACAGTCTGTTCCAGTGAATAAGGTCGTAAGACTCTCTTTATATTATGATCTCTCCTACCCTACCACTATGAGCTAAAAAAAAAATCACTATCAAGGAGTCCTTGCCTATATTCACCAATTTCCCTAGTATTTTATCTAAAATTCACCCACTGCCTCACTTTACAAACACAATAGCATTTGCCACAGCTTCATGCCTGTTTAACAAAAAGTGAAATGCCAAGCTGCTCAAGATCCCTCACATTACAAACACATCCTCCTGCTCTTCCACCAGCCGTTCAGCCAGCACTGTTAGCTTGACCACAACTGCTTTGACAGCACTCACGTTTCCAGCATTGCTCCAACATCAGCCAGCTGATTTTTGCACTCTGTGGTCTCTCCTGTATAATCAATTGGAGAAGGCATCAAAGAGGTGAGATGGGAATTTTTCATCTTCTCGAGCCATCAGACCTAAGCATCCTATCAAACTGCCCATCTGCACTGCAATATTTTGTTTGTTGATGGAATTGAAATCAGAACAGATGCACCACAGAGAGCGTGGCCTCAGTGACAAGTTAGCACTTTTTATTGCATATTGTCCAATTTCCATGCTGGCTTCACTATCACATTTACATAATATTCTAATGGGGACATTTAAAAACAAGGCAAGATAGGTCACAAGATGCTGATAGGTCAAAAGTGTGCTGAATGCACTCAAGGAAAAATAATTCAACCAACCTCTCAGCTCCTTCCACAGTCAGCTTCTAATATGAAGCCTGCTTTGCTGCTTTTCCCAAGGGATATGGGTGAGAGGATCTCCCACCACTGAACTACAAACACAGGGTTAAGAAAAATCCACCAATGTCTGCCCTCCCTCCCAAAGGCATGACTAACCAGAAGCTGACATTGACCTCAGAGGCTAACGTGTCCCTTAAGTCCTTTAAAATGGACACTTCTCACCTTCCTAAGAAATCCCTGCTCTGCATTAAGGGTGTTTTTCCTAAAACCTGCCTCTGTGCTGCTGCAAAATACTCAGCAACAGGAGAATAGGTATTGGGAGGCCAGGCGGGGGAGGGAATGATTATGCTGTATATATTTGCATACTTACAGGACTGCTGTAAGAACAAAGTGTCCAATTGTTTTTCCCTAACTGAGCTACTGTAGCCTGGCACCTCTTTTCTAAAATTAGCTCCACTTACAGATGTTGCCATAGTATTTGTTGCCATACCAAGGCACACTTCATAGGTGATGTCATTTGTCATACAGCAGAACGTCAGAGCTGTTTACCAGTTCTGAGCCCTGATTTCTTAAAGCACATCTGTCACCTCCAGAAGCACAGGCTATGGATTATTGGAGGTTTTGAGGTGAAATCCTGCCTGAGCTCTGCAGCACAGCATCTGCACCCAGGAGCCAGAGCTCTGCCATGATACCCAGCCCAGGCAGCAGCTCTTGCCAGCTTCTCCTGAGGTACACGATTCCTACAGGGGTTGCCCAGGGCTGGCTCTGAGAATTTTCTCAGGCTAAGTACCTAATAGGTGAAGACATGTTTCTCTTCATTACTTTCACAAGACCTTACTCAAAGTCTCTGTAATAATGCCTGGAAATACTCTGACTTCCTTAGAATCATAGAATACTTTGGATTGGAAGTGACCTTTAAAGGTCATCTAGTCAAACCTCCTCCAAATCTGGATACTACATTAGTGACCTACATCTAAAATACATTCCTGTACATATTTCCTCTTTCCAGATTAAACAATCATTGTACATTCCATAGCCATGCTCAGACTTTTAATATTTCTTCAGCCAAATTTCCTTTACACTGCTGAGAAGAATCTGCATGTCAGATAGCAAGCAAGGGTTTGTTGCACACACTTTCTACTACTTCTGGAATCAGATGTATGATCAAGTACTTTTTAAACAATTCCCTTCACATTGGGCTAACTTTTCCCAGAAGCTGGAACCAGAGTTTAACTTCTGACATGTTTTCTCCTTGCCCCTACTCCCAAGATCCCTTGTAGATTTTTGCCAAGAGCAAAGGCAAATGTTCAGATGTAGAGAAAAATAATCAATGTTGTTCTGACTTCAGTCAGCCCTGAAATGTATTCTCAGATTTCTGCTGCACAAAATGGTTTTGAGAAAACATCCAGCCTGTAAGATTCTACCCAGATTTTTTTCTGCATCATTTGCCCACAATGAAAACTCTCAGAGAATAAGCAGCAGGAAAGAGATAGATTACAAACACATTCCAAAATAATCACAACAATGCATTTTCCCTTCTGCTGAACAGGCAGAGGCCCTGGGCCAAACTCCAAAGGGGAGTCAAGTACAACTTATGTTTTTCCTGGCCCTTTCACCTACACAAGTTGCTTTACTTTCACAGTATCCTGGACCCCCTTTACATTCCAATATGCTGTTGACAACTTGCCCGTTCTATCCCTTGTGAATTTGCACACATTGCAAACCGTATCTTAAACAGTCAAAACACAGAATTAGAAAAGGGAAGCAAAAGCAGAAACCAGCACGTCAGCCCTGATCACTCCACACATTCATTTTCCACATAGAGATCTGGAAAGTCGCCTTCACACACTGGACTGTAGCCACTATCCCTGCTTGCGTGGGCCACGCATATCTGCACACCTTCCTGACCAGGCACAATAACAGATGGTTTTACAAGAGATGCATGTTGAGACATTCAAGCTGGGAACAGCCAAACACTGGCTAGAAAGCCATGGCCATTCTGTGGAGCACCAGCCCTGCTCCCTCTGCAATCTGAGCCAGCACAAGCAGCAAAGGCTCTGAGCCTTTGAGTGTCTGAGAGAGCACAGAGCAATCATAACATTTAGATTCATAAGATTAAGGTCACTTTATGAAATACTTCTAAAGGGAAATCCTTTAGAATTTAGAATCCTTTGGTGCCTCCCCATCTTGTTTACAACTTCCTTACCCTGAGAACTATAATTCACATGAAGAAAAATAAAACCAAGGAAAATAGTACCTTATGTTCCAGCTGTTCTTCAGAAAGCTTGTAAGTCATTACACGTTAACTGAAATTCATTGAAGTCATTAAATCCATTTTTCCCCAAAGCCAGCTCTCTCCCTGAACACCCTCTACTGTTTGAAATGGCAAAGAGAGACAGTGATAGGACCTATTTATGCCTGTTTGAAGGTGAGTCTATACTGTTTGATTTTTAATTCCAGTCTATCCATCACAATCAAGTACACCATACTGATCCCTAAAACCACATGGTCCCAGCAGCCTGACCACTGTGGCAGTCAAATTCCTTCTCTCCTCTTGCAAAGGCACCTTATGCTAACTTTAGAGCACCACTTTCCAAGATCAATGATAATTGACTGATTAAGTATGCCTAATGCTGCCAGAATGTGAGCTGATTGTGTAATGGTGCTAATTAGTAACTGCCAGAGCTCATTCCAATTATTAACCTTTATGAATGTCATTTTTGAAGATAACAGTTTGCAACACAGCCTACTGCAGTTTGTAGTGTTTTTTGTCACATGGGATGAGAAGGAGCACAGTGACCAATGAAGCTGAGAAAAAACAAAGGGAGTCCTAAGAACAAAGGATTCTGCCTTTGCTTTCTGGAAGTGATACAAGGATTTTAACAATATAAAACTGGAATATCTACGTTAAGGTATTCAAGAACCCACTTTTCCACAAGATCTGAGCTCCTCAACACCACCACTGCCAAGCATGCCTCAAAAGCTCCTAAGCAGTGTAAGTACCAAACCAATTCCAGACTTGCCAGAGGGACATGGCAAATTGCCATGTCCAGTGATGCTCTGGAACCAGACAGACACAAGAAGAACAAGTTTGCTGTTGCATACCAATGAAAAGCACCATTCCCCTGTCTCACAGTCACAACACTGTTTCTTATGATTTATTATGCAGCAGAGCATATTTCATGACAAACCACATCATGTACCCTGCCTGGATCAGATTTAGCTAAACCACTCAGACCACAGCCTCCTTAACCTCACCCCTAAACAAACCATGTGCACTGTCACTATTTCAAAAAGGAAATATGGGCTTCTTGTAAGTCTCCCATCACTGTAAGAGATGGGACATGTTTTTGTTCCCATCACTCTTAAGAAGCCACAAGACAACAAACATACACAAAGTTTTCGGGTGGTGTGACTAAAACCCCTCAGCCCCTCTGATAAGGCAGTGTTGGTGCAGATCACCCCTAATCTCCTCAGAGAGGCAAATGGTCCACCAGAGTCCCCCTGACCCCCTGTCATATACTCTCCCAGAAGAGAAACCCCAAAGCTCTTCTTCCTTTGTTCCCTTGCCTTGTACAAAATAGAAAATGCACACTTGGGGGTACAAAGCTAAATGTGCTGTGGTAACTGTATTCTTCATAGACATCCCTTTTATCTTTATTGGTTACACATAATAGAACCAATGGGATTTTAATCTTCCAGGGGACATTTACTCTCTACTTTGCTAAAGGCACGCTGAATGATGTACCATGGTCTACTGCTTACTCTGTAGCTTAACTACTCCATGGCAATATAACATTATATCTGAAAACTTACATTTGAACAGATGATCTTACTGCCTTGGTTCTCTTCAGCCACACTTACAGCTGCAAGTAATCCAAAGAAAGGACAAGGTATCCCACAGAATAGCTTTACAGTGACATGTGTCTGGGGCACCTTAAGGTCAAGCTTTTCTGTGATCCCTGAAGTAGTTACACAAGACCTACAGAAGGATCACACGATTCCTCTCAAGGGAACTCACACACCCCTTTGTGCTGATGGATGTTGTGTGATCCTCCCATTTCCACACCAAGACCTGTGACATATTACCTGTATATGAACTACTTTTGTCCAAGCTGTTCCTGACTTCTGCTCTGAACCTGATTCTTACTCATCCCCCCACCGTAGGACCAATAGTCAGCAACCAGGCTTCCTTCTTAAAACAAATGACTCTTACAATTCCTAACATTTCAGAGAAAGAGGTGCAAGAGGACCAATGTGCACTTCTCTTTCCATGGGGCTGATCAATCTTTGTGAGCTCAGACTCCCACAAGGCCAGAACCCAGGTCCAGTGATGGGCTGCTCTTTCTTTCTGCTTACTTCTCCCCAGGCACCTTAGGAACTTCCAGGACTTTTTGTATGCACTCCTGGCAGTAGTTATAGATAGCTGGAGACACCAGAACTCACCCAGGTCAGTTCATAAAGCATCTCTCAACCCTGGACAAACTACCTGATTTTGGGGTATGGCTCGGCAGTAACAGCTGTATTAACAGCTCAGCCATCTTCCTGTTACCTGCCTCCTATTATCATGTTCCTCACAGATACCCTGAGCTAGACTACTAGATCCAGAAAATAACATGTAACAGTCCTGTTACAGATGTCAGAGGATATTCTTGGATTTATCATGGGAATAATAGCCCTCAATTTCCAAAACACCACCAGATTTTTGCATGCCTGACTAGACCTGCGGGATGCAGAGTGCCCAGCTGCTAACCTAATGCTAGATTCAGGCATCTGGACAGCAAGCTTCAGGGAAAACTGGATATAACTGACTACTAATATTTATTGAGTCACTTTTCTAAAATAACTGGCCTTCAAAGACCCAGAAACAAGGCCTAGCAGTCTGGTTACAGAAAAGCCTCACTAACCTTCTACAGGTTTCATTCAGAGGCAGAAATCCTATATGTAAAAACACACTAGCTTTTGATGATCTAGCAGTTTACAAGAGCTTTCATTTTCACTTGGTCAGGCATATACTGTAAAAGAACTGGCTGACAGATTTTATAGATGAAGCAGATGTGGTAAGTAAATAAATCAAAGGCTGCCTTCCAGACGGGGGAAATGTAGCCCTTTGTAAATATTATTTGGAGAAGTGACCACTTCATACAGGCACTTTTAACTTCATTAGAAGCCTAATGAATCTACCATGGACATAATGAGACAGACAGACTAGACTAAAAGAAAGATGGAATGATTTTTTGCACTTTTTTAACAGCTTTTCTCCATCCTTCAGATTATTTATAGCCATTATAAAATGGCAGTGCATTTGGGGGGGGGGGGGGGGGGGCAGGAAAAGCAAACAACCATCACAACATAATAAAACATCAATATAAACAGACACAGCCCATGCTAAAGTACTAAAGTATTAAATTCTACAAGCTGCTGTACAAAGCATCCAAGATTTATGGCTTGATCTGAAGCCTAATTGGAAAGAACAGAAAAGCCAAGGGAGGAAGGAGATGGCAAGAAAAAGGAAAAGAACAGCTTGGTCAAAGAGAAACAGATCTTGTAGAGTGATGCAAAGCCTACCTTCAGTATGGACAGGGGCACTGCCCTGCAGCACTGCAAACATGAGGTGGCATCAACACAGAAACTGTTCTGTGCAAGAACATGGTGGCTCCTTATGAGGCCTGACTGCCTGAAGAGTATGTGGCAGTATCTATCTCTGATTGATCAGAGGCCAGGAAACTTTCTGAGCCCAGATGAAGTCCTTGCGTATAGTACAATCCTTGAAAGATTTTGTGTCTGATTCTAGGAACCCATCTAAAATATGGGTAAAACAGGCTCCGGCAAGGAGATGCACAGATTAACTACGTACTATCCTAAGAACCAAATTCTTCTACTGAAGAATACTTCTGGAACCCTAGGTGAATGCTTCCTTTATTCTTCTAGGAACCAAAGAATTGCTGAGGTTGGAAGGAATCTTTGGAGCTGATCTGATCAAGCAGGGCCATCTAGAAGACATTTGCCCAGGATCAGTCCAGACGGCTTCTGAATATGTCAAAGGATGGACACACCACAACCTTCTTGGACAACCTCAGGCAGTGTTCAGTCACACAGTAAAAAATGTTCTTCCATCACATTCAGAGGGAACATCTTGAGCTTCAGTTTGTGCCCATGCATTGTCTCTTGTCCTGCCACTGGACAGACACTTAAAAGAGCATGGCTCCATTTTCTTTTCCCCCTGCTTTGAGGAATTTGCACAGATTGATGCAATCTACCAGTCCCAGTCCAGCCTTCCCTTCTCCAGACTAAAGAGCTCTCTCAGCCTTTCCTCATATGAGAGATGTTCAATCCACTTGCTTTAGCAAGACCCTATCCATACCACATAACACTAAGATTTTTAACAAACTCTTTTCTGGGCACCTCCTTTCCCAATTCTAGTAGATGAGACTTAGCATGGAAGCTCTTATGTAATTTATTAAGAAAGTTTTATTTTTCACTTATCTATTTGCATATTTATAAGTGAATTTAATGTGTGGTTTTCATTACTACTGGCACAGATTCCCATTGAATGCATTCACTACTAATCTGTGCCAACGAAACTCCTCTGCACAGCAAAGAACGATCAGAAAAAGACATTAGTAAGGTCAAAACAAATTCATCTTTAAGTGTGGCTTCCTGCAAAAAGTTATGCAGTCGACATCCAAATCTCATTAGAATGTAAGATTAGATAACTCAACAAAAGGAGCAGCTCTTTAACGAGAGCAATGGAATTGCTCCTCCAAATGTTAAAAGAAGTGATGGAGTAGCCAATTCCTGTTAACAGGTGTGGCTCTGCTGATGCAGCAACAGTCACAACACCCACAGGATCTGCAACAGCAGGTTCTTGGCTACAGAATCCCTCCTGAGTGCTGCCTTGCTGCTTCTAAACAAGTAGGCAGAGCACTACAAACACACTTTACCTGCCAGCCCTGACAAAAATTACTTCATAGGGACAGTGAGGCTTCAAAACCACATTTGCTCTTGGCAAAGCTTCCTCTGACCTGCTCCACCAAAGCCCCAGAACTAAATGCCTGGGAACATGACCAGAGCTCAAAATTCATTGCTGATGAGATATGATGTCTCCTTTCTCGAGGAGCCATAATCACAGAAATTCACCAATAAGGACAGAAAAACTATGATAACTGTGACATATATTATCTGAGAACACAGGGATAAACATATTCTTTCATCCTCCTAGAACACTTCATTTTTTTCCGCAACAAATTTCATTAGTTCCCTCTGAGGTCCTAATGCTTATAAATTTACCACAGAAATATCTTTTGGCATTAAATTCCATAATTTTCCCATTTTATTATTTAGTTTTCTGGAATGGAATTACTAGAGATCTGAACAAGTCTAAGTTTTCATTGACCCAGCTGAGTGTCTAAAAGAACTAGCTTAAAAATTATATTATGGCAAAAATATTTTTGGTTGGTTTGGTTTGGGGTTTGGGTTTTTTTCAAACTACAATTTCAAAGAGCACTTCCAGGCTAATGAAACACCTTTGCTTAAAAAATGTGGTAGCATCCAAGAGACACCAACTGAGGGAGAGCCCACCTGTGATGCAGTAGACTCAAATCCCTTGTTCAAATAAGATGACCACAGTAGACACACCAAATTAAAAATATTCGTGGTACCTGTAAAACAGCCACAGAATATTCTTGAGAAAGTATATGAAAGAGATAAAAGACAGCATGATTTCTTCCCAGGGTCTGTTATCTAGTTCTCTGGACTTAGAGATCTCCAAATTCCAAACCCACTAAAATACTGTGGAATATCACACTTCCAGCACAATCCCAACTAATCCATTAGAATACTTCAAGCATGAGTAGCCTATTGTTGACAAACAGATAACAAAAAAAGATGTTTCTGCAACTCTGATTCAAAATTGTCTGTTCCTTCAATGTTATAAAATAATGTAAGCCATAGGCTACTGCCACACTATCATGTTATTCCAACACCAGCAGAAATACCCACCATTCATTCACTGAGTCCCCTTTCGAAATCCATTCATGCTTTTACTATTTCTGCCACACAACATCCTGTAGCAATGAGTTACACAATGTAATTACTTGAAGAATAAAAAAGCACTTTCCTTTATACTTATTCAGAGCAAGGGCTTGAACTTGGATTTTCCACACATAAGATTAGAGTGAGTCTCTCCCCAGAGAGATTCTCAGTCTCTCCTGTTGCAGCTCTTTTGTAGAATATAAATAATTCAAGAGAGATGGCTGGAGATCTTACCTGACTTGTGGAAAATTAAAACAAAACACAGCATGTTTTTTTCTCTCTACATTTTGTTTGGAGTTCCACTTTCATCCCAAGAACACTCCCTCAAAAAGTTAGGAATTTGATAAATTGCCTTTTCTTTTTGCTTCCCTGCATCCAGACAGAAAACAAGACACATCCAAAAGTTCCCAGGTCTACTTATTAAAAGGAGCATCCCAACAGCCCAGATTTATCTATGAGATCAATAAATATATACAAACACATCACCTCTCTAGGAATAGCCATCGAGCACATTCCTTACCCAAATGTATCTAGCATCCACTGTCAGTGACCAGCCCAGTCCTCTCACAGCCACACATTTGATCATCAACAGCTTAGCAAAGCAGCCCCACTTTCAAGCTGCAAAAGCTGTGTGACGGGGCACAGAGTGGGGATGTGTAGCACAGGTTGGACAGGAGTTACCTGCACATGAAAATGTGAACACCTGTACTCACACCATGCAACACCAAAACGAGATTCTGGGGCAGGACACAGCCAAAGCCAAGATTTACCTCTGTCTTCAGAGATTCACAGATATAAATAAAGCACAGGCATTTATTTTTAAAACAGCAGACTATCTAAAACACCATTACAATCTGCAGTACTCTTTTTATACATTCTCTCCAAATTAGTAGGATTTTTACCAAGGAACAGGGAGGAGAAGTTGCGGGGGGAAGCACATTAATAAATCATAAGTGTCATTAAAATTTGTAAACTAATATCTTCTGGGAAGTCTTGGCAATTAGTCTCAGAGCTTTCTTGGCAAAAAAAAAATTAATAAATCCAAAAGGCCCCCTGTCTGATGACATCCCTACCCCCACAGAAAGGTCACTAATGAAGCAATTAAGAGACACAACAAATGTACCAGTCAGCAGGCTGGCCCACAAAAGACAAATGAGCTTCATGAAACAAGAGGACTAAGATATCTTAATAAGCAAAGGTGGGACTTCAATCCACACACCACGCCAAGACACATACAAAAGATTTTAGACTCATTTCCTGGGCTTACTTTTCACATGATTTTGCAGTGTCCCCCCTTGGTCTCCACCATCTCAGAGGCAACATTAACATGATCAAAGCAAGGAACCACCAGAAAGCAAGTGTGAACATTACTATTCCCTTTCTGGGAAATCCTGTGGGATATAACAGGGCTAGGGAAACATTAGGTAGGAGACAAATGAAACTTCTCTACACAAGTTAGTCTTATATTTAAAAAACAAAGTATTAAAAACTTCTCTTATCTTTATTACCATTACTGATTTTGCCAAATCCTAAAGCATAGCCCTGAACTTAAGATAAGCCTATTAATTTTTATTATTGGTTTCTGAAACAGACATTTAAAACAGCTTTAACTCACACTATCCCTTTGTTGTAATGACAGCATCTCCTTCTAGTTTGAACTGCAAAGAATGTATGCTCTGGACACTACCTGGGACTCTGGCACATTCAAAGAGGGCTAACCTATGGTTCATTATGTTCAACTCCTTGAATTTATATAGATAGATGATTGATAGATAGATAGATAAATCATTATTTATTTACCATTAATCATCCCATTCACCTACACACAGCCCAAGCAAATCTGATCAATTCCTTCAGTATATTTCCTGACATCCACAATGAAATATTTGTTTAGATCACTACTTAACAAAAGGCCACGACCTTCATTTGGCAGCAGCTAGCTCAGGAGTGGGCCAATATGCACTAATACTACTCATGTCCCAAAGAATTTCAGTGTGGCTCCCACGCCAAGATGACATCTATGGAATCCATGACTGACAGCCAGGCTGAACTGGACCAGGGCAAACTGGACCACCCACTGTGGGGAAATGACTAAACATCAAGGGTACTGGAGGTTAAGAAATGCATAATTCTGGGATCTGGCTGAAGGTGTGCACTGATCACAGCTCAGGGTGCTGGGAGCCTCAAGGAACAACTCCCACCTCACACTGGGTCATCTGCTGCAGCTCCCCATTCCCTTGGTTCTTCAGCAAACAGTCTGTACCTAACAGATCTCAGCCACAAAGATTTTCATAACTGGCTCCCATACCCTCAAAAAACTCGCCATCATTAAGCTGAGATATTTATGCATTCTAACAAACAGCAACAGTAGAGACACCGAACTTTTGGTTACCCTGGTTTTTAAATCCAACAGAGATCAGGGTGCTTGCACACACAGCTGGCTCCTTCCCTCCATGCTCTGATGGCTGACTGCAGATACAAGAAACCCTTCTCATCAGCACAGGATTTCTGCACTTTGCAGCATTATTAAGAAGTGCCAAAGAAGATGCAATAATGGGAAACATTACTACTTTGAAAATCAGCTCTATTAATTTTACGCCTGAATACAATCATTCAGAAAATAGCACATATCAAAGATGCATGTCATCAGCAAAAAAGTGGAAAATTATAAATGTAATCAAATTTGAAAATACTGAGACGAGGTGTCAGCTGCTGGTCATGGAGAATGCATTTCAATAGAGCAAACTCCAGGAAAACTACAGTGCCCCAGTGAAGCCAAACCAGCACTAAACAAGAGGTTGTGGCACAAACCAGAATTTGTCATTCCCAATGCAGTCTAAATAATGTACTGACACTGGGATAGAAACACTCTTAAGAAAACTCTGGCTGTGTCATGACCTATTTCAGGTTTAGCTTGTTTCACAGAAATATGGAAATTTGAGTCATGCTTTTTGACTCTCCTGATCCCCAACTTCTTCACTCACCAGCCTTAGATGCTGCTACATTTGGAGCAACCAGACTAAGCCTCAGTTCCCAAAGGGCATGTCACACCACATTCACCCTCTCCCACCTAGAGCAGCCCTATCTGAAGCCAGCTCTGTGTGCCACACAAATCTAGGGCACAGAAATCAGCGTGAGCTGGGAAATTTTTGCCATGCTAAAGGTACACTGACACATGCTGAGGGTCTCTGGGGACTGTGGGAGGCAGAAGAGGCAATTCCATGGGAGGAAACAATGTAAAGCCCTCTGGTAATTCAAACAGAACTGTCAGAAACAGCAATGCATGACATACAGCAGTCTGCAACCAAGCTGAGGGGTTTTACTCCCCTCTGCTCCAAACTAGGGTTGCAGCTGCTGCATTTTGCACCTGCCTCTGTTAAAAAGCTGCAAGGATTTTTTTCTAACTGAACAAAGAGACTAAAACAACAGACTAACCTCTTTAGGCACAACAGCCACAAGAGTAAAAAAATTGCCAAGGGATTTTTGACTGCTGCTATGGAGACATAATTTCTTGGTTAATAAACAAGAAAAAAAAAGAAGGAATATATATATATATATATATATATATAAAAATTCCCTCATCAACATTTTAGCCTCTTAAACAGAAATAGTCACAATTTTGGGTTAATGCATGGACCAGCATTATGTACAATCAGAAAATTTAGCTGGGACAAGAGCCAGAGGAGGGGAACTCCAGGGGACTCATCTGAGGAGGGTAAAATGGTAGCAGCGACTCAGAGCTGACACGTGCAAGTGCTTGCACTTTGGAAGAAAATCTAAACTGCTCCCCACTGCCCAATTAGCTGATGTGTTGCAGTCATGGCTGTGGCATTGACCATAAACAGCACCTTGCTCACGTGTGCTCCTCCTGTCTTCTGGATCACCCTGTTGTCTCTCTGTCTTCATCTGAGACTAGAGCTCCCTTGAGAGGGAAGCTCTCTTTTTAGCTACTGTAATCCAAATAAATAAAATAAATGAATACATTCCTGAGTGCTAAGAAAAGCAACAATGGAAAAACCTTTATTGCAGTTATCTTAGCAGAAAGAAACTGCTCAACACACACTGAAACAGTTGGAAACATTTTAAATATTACAATATCAATTTTAAATACTTATCCAGAACATCATGTTCCCACAACCCTATCTCAATACTGTACAGCTTAAATAAGTCCTGTGAAGACCCTGGAACCTACTCTTCAGGGGGGGAGTTCATATTTCATACAGATCACTGTATGTTTACAGTTCCTCAGGGACAATTAAGTTTGATGGAGGGATCCTGGCCAACAGAGAGTGTGGGAATTAGAGGTGCTCCAACAGCACTTCAAATCAAAACCACGTAAGTTTACAGATTTAAGGGGAAAATTGTTTTCCCTTTGTTGATGGAGAAGAGATGTTAGTGGGGTGACAAAAAATTCTACAGAAAGCATATGACCATCCCTTAATCCATTTTTTATTTAAAGCAGGCTGGATAGTTAACTACACAGTTAGATAATTTGCCAGGCAATGAGAACTGATGAAGGGTTTGCATGTCTAAAAGCTTAAATAATTTTTACAGCTATATTTGTTGACCTATGAAAAAATTGTCTCTAGAAATTCATAAACGACTCACATCATCAAAAGTATTGTAAAGTAGCAATAAAATAGCTTCCTTATATAGGAGGAAAACTATCACCCTCATTCAATTCAGTGGGAAAAACAAAAATCTAAACCACAACTGACAGGTATCCCGTGTGATGAAGAAGAGACATGGCATTCACAAGGAGGAGGGTGTGTGTGGGTGTGTGTCTTTTCCTTGAAGCTGGCTGCTTCAAGGCTGGCTGCTTCAGTAGCAATAGAGACCTCTTCTGTGATTGTTTGAGCCACAGAAGCATGAATTTGGATTCTAGAACAATATGTTCCCGCATTCAAATGCTGACTAGCATTTCCCCTGTCTAAGCTCATATCAGCCTGATATAGGAGCAGTTTCCAACGTAACTTCTAATTCTTCTCTCTTCCTCTGTTGCTCTCACTCCCTTTTTTAATTACATTCAGGATGTTTTCTTATTGATTTACTTGTTTGTGTATTTAGATGCATGGATTAGAAATTCTTTTTATATGGCAATTCAATTTTCCATTAAAAAAAGACCCTCATGCTATAAACCCAGGGGGAACCGAGGGGGAGATTTTGAAGAATGGAGCAGGTGGAGGCAAGATGGTATTTGGAGATTGCATTGCACTCTGTCCTATCTCAGCATCCTCTGCTGTGTGATTCATTGCTCTCTGCCACAAAAGCCACACTCCTCTCTTGTGGAAACAGCTGTATTTGTCAAGTGGTCAGGATAGATATCATATAGCACCACTGCTCTGATAGGCAGGACTCCTGGCTAGCAGAAATGATTAGTTGTATTTTCAGAATAGAGAAGAAAACAAACAAACCCCTTGGAAATGTACAGATCATCTTTTGATACGTAGTTGAAGTTGCATTCAGTTTGTGACCCATCTGGGGGCTCAAAGAGTCTACAAAAAGTAACTAAGGAATGAAAACTTATTGCCAGGAGGCTTACATTCATTTTGCAAGGACAAATCCTCCTTTTAAAATTTTCAGGGTCTCAAAAACGAAAGGAAAATATTGAAAAACATCAATTTAAATAATGCAAAGATTTAGGGGCCTGAATGTGCAAATAGAACAGGAAATCCCAAGAAAAGGAGAATATCTCTGGCTTATTTCTTACACTTAGTATCTATTTGCATTTCTACAATGTCCTTTGCAGAGAAACTCATAGATGCTCTCTTAAGACTCCACACCCCTGTCAAGTACAGCGTAACTTATTCCTGAATTTTCCAAGTGGGAAGTAAGGTTTAGAGCCCAGGAGCTCTACCTACTAGCTCTTACCCTAAGCTTTCCTCACAGATCTAGGAAAAGAACCTGGGAAATTCTAACTTCTCAACCTCTCTGATTCTCCAGGCCCCCCTGGAGACCAGAGGCAGAAGTGTTCCAGAACACGCTGAAACACTCCCACAAAGCAGTGTGTTTTTCCAGCTGACCAAGTGCTGGATGCTTTCAATGGTCTTGATGTATAATTACATTTCTATCATTTTGAGAAACCTCCAAAAGGGGTGCTGCTATTACCTTTCTGCAGACCTCAGGTGATTCTGCAAGCTCAGGATTAAGACAAGGTCTGCCTGTTTGTTACATTAGTTATGCAGAGCAGATTGTTTGGCAATTACATTTAAAGTACACAGTGCCATTTGTACTTGCTGCGTAAAGAGGCAAAAGTTTTTTAAGGCATTAATACCTTGAAAAGTACATGGGTAAGTGGAAATGACTGTTCTCTCTTATTAGCTGCATGGTTATTTATACTTTTGCAGATTACCATGGTGCAGTGCAATTAGGCTTCTTAAGTACTGTTCAAAATGAGGAGTTTCAAGAGCTCTGCTGGATAATTAACCCTTAAATACATTTACAAGAACAAACCTGCAGCAAATGGCCAAAGCCTGCTCCAAACAGGGACTTTGAAATCACCTGTGAAGAAAGAAGTACAAGAGACCATTTGCCAGGAAGGGCTCACACCCAAGCAATGGCTACAATGCACTGGCTGTTCCACCAACTGGTTTCACAATAGCTGTAATACACCAAGGAAATCTGAAACAAGGCACTTGGTCTCACCAGCCCCTGGCTGCCATTTTTTTTTCCTTTTTTTTTTTTAATGTACCTAGGGTAAAAAACACCTGATAACAATTCTGTTAAAGGCATACCACTCCACAGGCAGGATGAAACAATTTGGTTATTACAAAGGTCAAGGAATTGATCTGTTCATAGGGGTGAATTTGGGGGCTGAGGGGATTTTAAGTTATTTCTTTATTTTAAATGCAGACACATACTTCCAAACATACACTCTGTCCAGAAGCATGTTTCCCCAGGGCAGGACAGTCCATCTCCCATGCCAGACTAGGAGCATGGCAGCTACGTGATACCATCCAAGTACATCCACAGTGCAGAAGACACCAGCACCTCACTGTGGCATCTTTAGTCCTTCAGCAGCTACTCTCCTTACAGCCCAACACAGTCACTACCAGGATGACCATCTTAGCTGACAGGGGTGAGGAACAAGGCTAAGATGATATCATACACTGTGTTTTATTCCTTCTCAGACACAGTTCTAGCAAGTGTGTACCCATCTATAGAGCCTGTTCTCATTGCTAGCCTCACAGCAGAGAGAAGAAGGGACTTGTCTAAAAATCACTCAAAGATGAGAAGGAAACCAAGCTCCTCCTCAGGATGAAATCCTCTTGTTTGCAGACCCCAGTTCATTAAAGGAATGTGTCGTAATTGTGTATCCCTTTCCAAAGAGCAAGTCCATTTGACTCAGATTTCTCCCAGCTCCTCCTCTGATGAACTCAGATACTCCCCCATGCCCACATCCCAGGTCAGCCCCCAGTTTTATGAGACACAGTGCAACCCTCCATGCCAGTTGCTGTGATTGCCACAATCCACATACCTCCACAGTGAACTCTCCGTAACACTCCCCAAGTTGAAGTCGTAGAGCTTTGTCAGAATGAGAATCACCTAGAGAGGGGAAAGGGAGGGAATGAGAAAGAGAGAAAGGGAAAAGAGGAGAAAAAAAAGGTTGATGTTAGGTTCTGTAGCAATACACAGGGCATCTGAAACCACTCAAAGGAGAACTGAGCATTTATCCATTAAAGTTGCAGTATTATACGATAAAGTAGGTTTAAAAAATAAAATGGAAAATCATTAGCTTAGTGCATTGTATAACCAGTAACACTTATTTTAATCCCCAAATATTTTGCATTTGAAATAAAACATGCCACCAGGAATTAATCAGACTTTGTGAACTGACCTCTCTGCAACTACAATTATTCAAAGTCAGGGATGGAATCAAATGCACCCTTGTTAATTCAATAGCTCAATCTAAAATTACTGTCAACTTCTTTTGTCTCTCAACATGCTATCACTAATTACTCAGTCTCCACAGAAAGAACTGGTGAGGGGTTTTTTGGGGTTTTTTTTTTTGGTAGGTCCCCATCCACCAAAACATCTTGCCTAGAGTTAGCTTTGTTTTCTCCAACTGCTGTCACTGACTCCAGAGCATGGGAATTCATACATGCCATCACCTTTGCACAGTGGGAAGAGGGACAGGAGAGTGGCACTCTGTTCATGCACTGAGCAAGACAGACCTTCACCTGGATCTTCAGTGCTCAAGGAGAGTCAAAGGCTCCAGGACTCACTGACTTTCTGGAGAAAACACTCCTGAGTCATGCCCCTGCAAAACTGAGGTTGCAGGAGAGGGGAGTCAAGCAGTACATGGGGGGCTACAGAGGAATGTACTTTCCCTCTAATACCTGGTGCTGTGACCTCAGATGTCGCAGGTAAATGTAATCCTCCTAGTTAACATGCTACCTTGCCCAATGCCTTTCTCTACAGAAAGGCAGTTATGCATTCTGATAGCTTTGGAGCCTCTGTGCAAGCTCCCAGGCTCACATGGGATGGGAACTTATCCAGAAAGAATAGAGGTTTCTCAGTGAAAGGTAAGAGCATTTGAGAATTCGCTCTTTGCCTTTTTAGCATAACTAATGTTATATAGTTCATTCCCTTGGATTCTACAGGATCAGCCTCAAAGAAGAGCTCCAGAGCACCTCTTCATTTTTGTTTTGCATCATTTTAACATTTCAGCATCATTTCCTCCTTGCACGACTCAAGCACAGGACAGTTTCACTCACATCTGCTCCGGCTGTGAGAGAGAGTGAAGTTTAAGGCTTTGCAGAAAAATGCCAAAGGATTAATCAATATCACAGCTGCTGCAGCACTCGTTTACTGTCAGCATAATACCCAGAAAGAACCTGTTCAAATTGTCGGGGACTTTGGTACATGACTGTGCAGTCAGTGCCCATCTTAATGACTTTAGAATAGATGCTCCAAACATTCCTCCCTCTACTGGATTCACTTTTACCATCTCCTATTGCATTTTTCCCTTTATTTCCCCATGCAGAGACCTTTAGGAAGAAGATAATAGCCAAGCTGCTTCAAGCAGGGTGTGAAAAGAAACCTGCCAGGCAGATTTGAGTCAGCATATGCAAGTCCATGTCAGCTGAAACCAATGCTATGCTATAAAGAAATAAGGCTAACATTCTTTTAAACACATCTTAAACCCTGCACACACCTTCCCATACAAAGAGGGAAGAGCCAACTGCAAGCTGCAGCAACCAAGGTTTGTATGGTTTACGTGCCTCCTCCCCTTACACCCAACAGGGCAGACTTCTCCCAGCTAAAACCTGATGAGAATGAAACTTTTAGGATGTTCCCTATAATCCCACAGGCACTCAGCCAGCACTCCTCTTTAGACTCCCTAGGAAGCCATTCACTATAGCACAAGCCCTGCCCTGCCTGAAATTACACCCCTGGTACTGCCCACAACTGTGGTGAGGTTTCAAAAAGGTAAGTTTTCAAGTTTCAGAGTCTAAGCACATTGAAGACAGCTGAGTTCAGTGGATCCTGGATTTATTCCTAAATATTGTAAATAAAATCTCTGTGTCTTAGTCAAATTTCAGCAGATACTACCTTATATCTACCCCAAATTGCAATTACCACTAAAGGCAGCATCTACACTCTCCCAGATCTTTGTGTGTCGCTCCCCACATCTCCTATGCTCTGTATTTTTGAGGACATCACTTATCTGTTACCACCCTGCAAATCCCAAGATAACAACAGCTTTACAGAAATGGGCTGAATGCCACTCAGCTCCTGGGTATAAATTCATAGTAAAAGCATGATGTTTAGTATGACTTTTCTGGATTTTCGCCCAGGATGACTGACTAACATCCATCTCCACTTGTTGGTGATGCATGGAAAGCACAAGCATGAGAATCCCTTTGCAGTATCTTACACAGGGTCCCAGGAAATAGCAGGAGTTGCCTGAGGCAGTGGTACCACTTACAGCAACCTGTCCCTAAAAATCACTCACCACATTAGCCCAGGACAGGCAACATTCTCACACCACTAACCCAGGCAGGTTCCACTCTAGTCCCACCTGCTTTTAAGAGAAAAACACTCCAGATTCAATAAAAGCAACTCTTGAAGTGGTTTGGGAGTCTGAAATCCAGAGAGGATCTGAGAGTCTGAACACACAGCCTTCCAAAGAAGGCTCCCAAGAAGCTGTAAAAGCACTTTCCCCCTACACACTGCCCCATGCAAAGCACACTCAGCTGCTCAGGGACCATCACAGGGTTGAGACACAGGCAGGAGCCTGCAAGGCAGAGCTGGATCCCATGGCGTGTGTTTGACACAGCTCTGCAGAGGAAAAATCAAACCCTGTCAAGAGGATATTGAGGACATTCTGAGGCTCCATTGGGTTTCCCCAGCCATGCTAAGAAACATGAAGCAGGGGCAGATGTGGGAAAGTACCAGATTTCATAAGATATTGTGTTGTTTGAATGCTGTTGTTGTTGAAAAAGAATGGAACAAAATAGAAGGAAAATTGGACACATTTTCCAAAACTGAATTCTGACAGGAGAAAGAGAAATTAAAAAAAGGAAAAGCTTCATTGACTCAGGCTGAGACACTGGACTCCAATTTCTGCTTTGTAGTTGAAGAAGCTCAGCTTCAACTAACAAATGACCTTTCATTTCCATGCCAGTGTAATTTTGCATGAAAATCTTGATGGTTTGCATTCCAAAAGCTGAATTCTACTGAAAATTGCAAATTTCACAATTAAGGCACTATTTAAAAACGAAAACATTTTCTTCCCCTGAACTGAGAGAAATCTGGAATTACCACCCAATAGAAAATCCCCACTCTGCAACATAAATTAAAACATTTTGCTCTGGGCAAAACAAGCACAAGTAAGTTCCAAGCAATTCAGAAACAGCAAAGACTTACACTTAGGCATTATTTAATCAAAATAAAGCAAACACCTTTATAGTGCCAAATTAAACTGTTTCTATTCATCAAACCAATCATTCTAAAATTAATTCCAAGTCAGTTCAACACTAAACTGCATTTTGCTATGATCATATTCCTCATTTCAGGAAATACAGCTCAGATATGAAATTTCCTCATCTCCAGCAGGCTGGGCTCCACACACTACACTGTGCTTCCCAGGACACCCCAGGGTAGGTGTCCCTTGGGAAACCAAGCAGCTCAGCTGGTTGAAAATGAAAAAAGGGGAAAGAGTCTGCAGGACAGAGTGTGGAAATAGGGAGGCTGAATTACAGCTCCCTTAAGGCAATACATTCCCTCCAGGAAATGCAATTTCAAGCTGAGCTTACACAAAACTTAATGACCTGAATAATTTAACAAATTGTTTTGGTTTTGTAGACAGAAATGGGAATGGAGAAAGGATAATCAGAAAAAATATATTTTCTTTGGAAAGAAGTGATGTTCCAGTTTTGCAAGAATTTTGTTATGTACTTATTTTTCACACATACATCTCCACATTGCATATAGGTTGGAGATTTTTTTCACTGTCTACTAAATACCCTGCTTTAAGGCTTGTATAAAAAAATGCCAACACCTGTCAATCACTTACCTTCAATGGTCTATACTTCAATACAGATTAAGAACCTCTGGCACTGAGGAATCCTGACACAATGCTCTATAGCATTCTAAACCGCTAAATCCAGACTTAATATGATAGGCCACATGTCTAAAATAAGGCCAGCAAGCGTCCAAAACTGTCTAATTCAGCAGCCTTGAGTCTTGGCACAACTTGGCTGGTAGGAAAGCAGAAAAATTACAACCAGGAACAGTACCCCACATTTCATTCCATGTCAAAAACTCATCCCTGAAGGGATCCCCATCGTTCAGGCAATTATCAGTAATATCCAAGCCCACAAATCACAAAAGTACTCAGAAGCTTTTCTGAGTGTTTGGTGGCATAATAATCTTCCATGCCAATAAAATTTTACTACAAGGGAAAATTACTTTAGTTCATTAAACCCAGCTCCAGATCTTGCCAATTCTAAACTGGCAAAGTGCTTTGCATATACCCCAGAGTGGAACATATAATGCCTGGTTCCCACAAATTAAGAGTGCAAAGGCACTGCAGTTCCTTCAGCAGATTGACAAGGAACTTCAGAACAAGTGAAAAGCACCACACCAAAGGCTGTCATGCTCCTGTGTAAGGGGATATTCCTATTAGAGACACGAGAGGGAAGAGCACAGCAGCCAAAGTAGATGCCAAACAGACATCTGAAAGGCCAGTTCTGATTCACTTCATGAGACATCTCTTCTCTGAGTGATCCTGCTATATCAGCACAGAGATTAACACAACTCATCAGTAGCCCTGTGCACATATTTGCCAAGTGTAATTAATAAAGAGTACAGGGATGAGCACTAGGCAGCACAGAGCACAGCAGAAAGAGGGCAGACAAATTTACATGTGAAAAATGAGAGCTCTCCACTCACTTGCTCTGGCATGCTGGGGTCTCCTGCCCACAGACATATTTTCCTGAAGCTTGCAAGATTTTCTAACCTTCAAGCCAGCCACAGGAAGCTTGTCTGCAATTTTCATCTGCCATTCCCCAATCCATATAAGAGCAACAGCATCCAAAAAGTGAATTTCAAACATGAGCAACCACAAGATATTGAGAACCAGTGTCAGTAAAATGCACACAGCCAAAGACAAATTGACTTAAAATGTTCTGGGACTTAAATGTCAGCAGCACTGATCTATGTAGGTCCCTGATGTTTGGGACCTACAACAAAAATCTCTTTGGGATTTTTTGGGGGGTTTGTTTGTTTGTTTTGGGTTTCTTTTTTGTGGTGGGTGGTTTTCAAGGTACAAGATTATTAACTCAAGATGGACTGATTGGCAAGGACATGGAGATGCACATTCACGATCATGAATTTGCTAAGGCACTTCTTCATGCAATCTCTTTATTCAAAGCTAATTCTGTCAAAAGCCACCAATACCAGCCTAATTTTTCCCAAACACTCAAAAGATGGGGAAAGGACCATTTACATGTTCAATCTATATTTGTGCTTAAGTATGTGATAGGCTTGATCTCAACCAGCAACTAAGATCCAACCCAGACACTGACTCTGTCCCACCCCAGGTTGATGGAGGAGAAAACCAGAAAGGCAAAAGTAAAAAAAACGTGCAATTCCTGACAAAGATATTTTCATTAGTCAAGGAAAGGGAAGAAACAATAAATAAACAAACAAGTGATATAAAGGCAGTCATTGACTCTCCCCCCCCAGCAGACCAACACAAAATCAGTTTTAGAATATTCAGTCTTAGTTACTATTGCTGAGTATGATGTATGGAACACAACACCTTCCTGACCTCCTCCTTGGGTGGGTAGAGTAAGAAACAGAAAACCTGACACTGTGAAGCTCTGTTCAGCTACACCTAAAACACTGATGTGCTCTCAGCACTGCTTTAACCAAGGATTAAAAACATAGCATGGTACAGGCTGCTCTGAAGAAAATTATTCCAGTAGAAGTGTTTTCCTAGGTCAAGGTATAGTGATTCTCAAAAAAAATAACTACGTAATCCTGGTCTATCAAAACTTCTTTGTACAAATACAGCCTTAAAAATATATGTGTGCATGTGAGCGATCACGCTATGCAACATCAGCATCCTCTTTTCCACTGGAGGTCTGAGTGCAGCTGCCAATACCCAAGAGTGCTATCTCCAGTTGTGGGAAGCATATAGAACTATTACAAAGCTCCCAGGAGAAGAATTTAAATTCCACAGGTGGAATTAAACAGATTAACAGATTCTGCAAGCATCATCACTATGAAAAAAGGCAAGTAACGAAATCTCTGTTTTACTGATGAGGAGGCAAAGAGAGGGTAAGTAAAATTTTAAGTGTTTCTCTACACAGAAAGACTCAGGAAAAAAAAAAATCCAAATCAACTTTTAAGAGTTTGGTTCAATCCACTTTATGAATACATATGAAAAATCAAAGACCACTTTATTCTGAAAAAGTCTCCATCAAGGAATTCAGCATAGCTGAAAGAATGCTAATTCAGCACATTTTGATAATTTAAGGTAAGAGGCATCATGTGGAAGATAAAACACTAATCTGTGTTCACCCAGAGTAAGAGAATGACTAGCTAAAAATGAACCTATACACCTTAAATACCAATCTCCCCTTTTTTTCCCAGTCTGGTGAGCACAGACGAAGAAAACTTATCTCCAGATAAGTTTCTAAGACACAAGAAGAAAATGGCAGAAATACAATGAACACAGGCCAAATTCTGTCCCTGGAAATCAGAGTAGCACTTGTGTAGGAGTAGTTTTGCCAACTTAACCTGTAGCAAAGGACTTGAAAACACTTTTCCTCCTTTGTTTTTTATCTCTGGAAAGACAAAAATGATCTGTGGGTGGCTTCAGGCAGTGCAGGAAAAAGAGCCCTCTGAAATTGAAAGAGACAAGTCCCAAGATCACACACAGAAGCAAAACACGTTCTAGTGAACTTGTGATCTCCAAACAACTGAAGCTGTCAAATTTTTCCTCAAAACAAGGACCAGTAACTAAAAGGAGGATATTCGTCTTTAATCCTCCTTTGCCTGTGCTGCTTATCACTTTCCAGTAGGAGAACTGCCACAGCAGGCTCCGTCTGTCCCCTGCCCTCCTCCCTTTCAATATAAATCAGGCAGCACAATGGGCTGGAGACAGAGCAGAAGTCTTCCCACTGGCACAGCTGGAGACAGATCACATTATCTTCACAAGAGCATCTTCCAGATGTAAGCAGCAGTTTGAAACTCCCATTTACAGGACTTGCACTGAATGAACAGAATCTGGGGGTAAAAAAAAAAAAAAAAAAAAAAAAAAAAACAATCCCAGAATTAAAACCACTACAGTGCCTTGCAGAAAGAGCCAGGTCTGGAAAGCCCAACTCCCTCCTCCTGTGCCTTTACAAGCAAAAGCAGGGCAGGAATTTTGTGTGCTGGTTCTCTTGGATGCCTTGGCAATTCAAAGGCAAGCCCAGTCTGCCAAAGAAACAGCACCTGCCAGCATATGAGGGTGAGAGAGACACCTGTTCCAGAGCCATGGATTTACTTACTGGCCTCTCACAAATCTAGAGAGCATTTTTAATTGAATCTGACAGGGTCTTCCACGCTTTTAGTTTTAGGCATTTTTGTGCGGGGACTGGAATTTAGGATATGTTTAGAGATGCGTTGTAAAAATAAATCCTTGCCCATGGTAGCGAATGCAGCTGGATAACCCCACCAGCAAGGCACTGACTAATGACTCCAGGACTCAAAAAAGGAATTGGACTACAATGTTTTACAACAATGTGGGAAAAGAAGTCTAATTTTCCTCCTCCCAAGGCAGACATTCCAATTATCAACCAAAGAGAGGGTATTCATAGCCACTAGCTGTATAGTGGCTGCAAGTCAGCCACAAGGCTCTTTCATCTCCACTACACATTAAAAATTGGGCAATCTCTCTCATGCAACATTTTTTCCAAGTAAGAAATAAAACTGTTAAGTCCTGTCTCAATTTCAGCAAGGATATCTCCTGCATAGCTGCATGATTACCTTTAGTGCACACACACACTCACACACACACACACACAAATCACAACCCTAACTTCAATTGTGCTATTGTGCAAAATCTCCTTAATAAAGAAATAAATGAGATGCCTACAGCAAAGTTATCAGTCCTTAAAGAGCAGCTGGATTCTCTCTGAGAGGCTGCAGGACAGTGCACACCCTTGTGTGTACGTATCTGTGACCTATAAAAGCAATTATCAGCCACACAGTAACTAGGAGAGATTGTCTGGAAAAGGTGTGGTGATTAGGAACACACACAGTGGAAGGGAGGGTGGACACACCCACACTATCAGCAGCTTGTGAATAGCATTAGTCAGAGAAGTCAGAGATAGAAAATGCTCCCCAGATTATCTGACCCACCCCCCTGACAAGGCACAGTTTTGCCCCAAAGAATTTTTCCCAGTTCTTCAGGGTGTTTTTTCTGCACATAAAAACACATTCCCACCAGAAAAGACATCTATACTACTAAAATAACAGAAGCCCGATCTTTATCTCTGTGTAACTCAGTTTAACATAAATACAATCTCTCCTGTCAGGTAGTGATATGATTTAAGGGTCCCCTTTCATACCTTATAAGAGGAGATAGCAAAGAACTCATAATTTATTTTTATTGATTCAGCAAACCCACACCAGATCACATATCCCAGTTCTTCCCCCTTGCTAAGAGCCCCCTCCAAAGACTTGGAAACTTTAATTTTATCTTTTTTCCTTTCTTCATCTTCCTTTTAAAGCTGCTGTGTGCACACCTCTAAGTTCAAGAAGAAAATGAAAAAGGCTCCAGATACTTTGCTGGCTCAGTTCTTATTCCAATTATCTCCAGATACCATCTGCGAACCAGTAGATTTTGTGCAGCAATTTATCTCTGTGGAGTCAGTCACATTTCTGCTGAAGGGCCATTTAAAGCTTCTGACAGGGGGAGACCTGAAAAGAAGGCATGAATTGAACTCCAAGTATGGGTACACTACCTTCACAGGACAGTTCTCAATTTCATTTACAAAAAAAAAAAAAAAAAGGTAAGAGACCATGAGAGCATAGCTCTTTGTGATCCTATAAACTGCCAGGACAGGAGTTTTTCTTGAAGGTAAGAGTGTCTGGTTCTATAACAGAAGCTAAACTATGTGGGAAATTTTGTGTCTGAGGCATTTCTGAAAGGAAGAGGGGAAAAACAGCTCCCATGAAGGTGATTTTCAAGAGAATTCAGGCTGCTTCTAGCTGTTCCATTTCAGACTCCATTTTCTACTCAGGAACTCTCGCTCCTCTCACACACATGCCCTCTCACCTCTCCCTGCATATGGACATATACATATATAAATATTAGTGCTCTTCTTCAGATTCCAAACAGTTTTATTGATCAGTGCATGGGCAAGAGATTCTCTCTCTCCCCAGAGACAGAAGATAGACTAGAGATCCTGTTAAAGTCCATTCCAGCCTCATGTTTGCAAAGGCTTATTTCATGTGAAAATGCCTCACTACTAGCACAGGAGAACCAGTGCAAAAGTTGGAATTTTACAGATGTTATCATGGAACAAAACAATGTAGCTGTTGGGAGATAAATGCTCACATCTGTTTTTAGTGGCCAATTAAAAGACCTTCTATTCCTGGATCCTTATTAACTGCAAATCCTGGCACCTTAGACTTTGTCTTATTCCCTCCCTCACAACAGAAAAATAAGGATTGTTGCAGTTTGCCAAGTGGCAAGTGCAGTACAGAGGGGAAAAAGGGCAAAATGCACAAATTGTTCAAGTTATGGTTCTGCAGCTATCAATATCCAATAATTGGATTTTCCACCACATATTAGAACTTATTTAAACAACTGTAACATCATTGCACAAATTCATTATGTAACCACAATGTCTGAAATATGCATACACAGTGTACTTATAATTAAACAGCAGAGAAGGTGAAATATGAGAATCATCCCAGGAAGAATAAGATAAAAATAAAAGTGATTATTTAGATTATATGAGTAAGTATCACAGGCTACTTGGGTCAGTCAGGCTGAGTGGGACATATAGAACTGGAAAGTGCCCAAGGTAAGAGCCAGACAAAAGGTCAGAAGCAAGAATTTGAGTGCTAAATAGCCAGTTAACATATTTTTACATTATTATAGATAAAAAAAAAAATTTTATCTATAATAATATCTGATTATCTTGTATATTAAGGTAATAAAAACGTGGTCAGTCCAATTAACTGCACTCTCCTGACCTTGAACTTCTGTTTATGCAGTTCTCATCTGCAGGTGACAAAACCTACTTTAAAACTTAGTGGCTCAACTATGGTAAGGTCTGTTTCTGCCCTAGCAGCTCCTTTTCCTACTCACATTCCTTTGAAATAATCTTTACTTGTGATTTTAATCACCTTTATTTTTAAAAAATTTTTATTCTGTATTCATCATGTGCACACATTTCATCATCATTACAATGACTGAACTACTTGTACTATAAGTAGTTTTTTATTATTACTATTTGTCTTATATCATTAAATAAATAAAGTAAAGCAAAATTATTTTCATCTGTGAATTTTCCTATGTTGCTCTGAAAACACACTCTGTCTGGGCAATTTCCTTTCTTTGCTCCTGTGCAGAGAAGCTCTTGCTCATGCCAAGCACCCCTGGAGCCAGGATGTTATCTCCTTTGGAGGGCCTAACCGAGCAGACTTACATGAAATATCTCTTACTAGGTATTTCCAGAATGTGAGTTGGGAATGATTCCTCTGTGTATATTCACCATATTGAGCCAGCCAGATACAACATCCTCCTCTGTCTCAGAACTAAAACTTTAAATATATTTCTCTCCTCCCACTCAAAAAATTGTCCTGTGAAAGACTGGCACCAGCTCATGGTGGGGTGGGAGGACATGAAGGAATCTTTGAGGATCCACAATACAATTATAATTTTTAGTATCAGTCCAATAGTGCAAGGGGAGTGGGGGGAGGGCAGAAACACATTTCTTAAAATGTGTTTAAGAAAGAAATCCATTCATCTGGTTTCGACCTTAGTAAGAAAGAAAATGGTTTTCTCCCACTTTAGAAATACCTTGTGCTAATGCCTACATGGGGAGATGTGGAACAGTGCAGTTAAAGCTGTCAAGGGCAATTTTTCTTACAGACTTAAGTGTTCTGTTACTTAAAAAAAAAAAAAAAAAAAAAAAGAAGCTGAGAAAAATTGAGGAACTTGAATTCCAATCTCCTTTAATGCAACATTATGGTTGAGAATTTCAAGCTGTAAAAGTAGGAAAACCAGAAGTACAGACTCTACACTATGTACATGGATTATGTAAGAGAAAAGAGGCAAATCACCCGTGCAGTAATCCAAAGCTCTATCAACTTTTGGAATCCTTTTACAGGGCCCAGGGACAGTTAGTTAGACACCTACTGGCTCCATTCTGCAACCCACACTTCAGTAGAAAACTTTCAGAAGATTTGCCATTGTGAGATCTCTCTTATTCCTTATTTAGGGACCTGCATGGACCTGAAAGACTCTTGCCCTCCAGGAGACAGAGAAATTGAAGCACACTCTTCATATCAAGCCACTGTATTTCTTATAAGAATCACAGTTATGGCAACTGAGACTGCTGACTGACATTTAAACTGGGACTGCTTTTAAGATCAAGATTTAGGATGCTAAACTCTAAGAGATAGAGCCTTCTTACTCACACATGACAAAGGAAGGTTCAGTGCTTTGCTCTTCTAGCACCTGCATCACCATCAGAAGAACATCTAGGACCCAAAATCTGGAGGTAGAAAAAGGGGAATAGACAGAGTCTCATGTTCCCTGAAAATCCTTTGCAGCTCTGCAGGGTCCCCAGATGACCTTCAGGGAATTTTGCATACAGAGGCTATGGAATTATCTTGCACCTTGCATTGAGATATCAAATGAGATACTACCCATCACTGCAGAAGGGCTCTAAAGAACATGAACAGTCTCACTGATTATTCCTGCATTAAGTGGTGCACCACAAATTTCTCAAAGCTTCCAAAAATCATTCTGCCCGTTGAGGAACATAAGAGGGAATGGCTATGCAGTACAACAAAGACTGCAAATTGACTAAACAGGATCTGTAATGGTCAATCTGCAAGGTCTGTGAGAGTTTTTTTCTCCTCTTTACTGTCTCAAGAGACCTGAATTACCATCAGAATAATGTCCTCTCCCTCACCCAGTCACACCACACGCTCTTGTCTTTATCAGCACCAAGAAGTCACGGGAGCAATATATTTTTCATGAGAAAGTGTTGAGCCAGCAAAAGCTGAGAGCTCTGAATATCACCAGAGGCTGAAGCATGGTGGGGACCAGAGGGCTGATTCAAGTAGAGGGTGTCAGTGTATCAACTCTGTACCGATTCTTTGTCTTGCCTTGCAGGATGCACATGTAGGAAAAAGTGAGCACATCTTTTAAGTGCCTGTGACAGACTAAAGAACAAATCCAAAGGCACATTTTTGCTTTGGATGTTTTATGACTATCCTTTCACTAAGATGATCATCTACAACTACTTCTTATAAAACACCTACCAAAACAGAAATAATTATCTGGGCCCTTTTTACAGCAGGACTGACAAGAGCTCCGAAGATAATCTTCAGTAAACCTAGTTATTGGAAGAAAAGTGCAACCTGTTGTAAATTTACATGTACAACACAGAAAATGAAGATACTTCCCAGTCCAGCCTTTCATATGGCAATGGATACAGATCTCTCTAGTAACTACACCAGCAAAAGACTGATTCCAACAGTTCCACAGCTCCTCACAACTCTCCTACAGCCAGAGCAGCTCTCACTACAAAATTGATGCACTAAAACAGGCACCAGGGGCTCAGCTGTAAACCAAGCTGTCAGAGCACCAGTGTCCTCCACTGCATCACAGAGCTCAAGTCTCTCATGGACTGTTGCATTTTGTTTTTTCTACAAGGCCTAGCTCTCAGAGGCCAACAATGCCTTAAAACAAAACAACAAAATCTCATATTTCTTTATTTTTACTTTTCCTTTACACATATGCATATATGCATACACAAAAAATATATATGCATATATAACAATAATTATACAATAATATGTATTGTAATAATAATTTGTATATATACATAATGATTTTTAATTATTTCCCTCCCCTCCCTGCCAAAAAAACCCAATAAATTATCTCAGGCTGTTTTAGATGCCTCAGAGTAGCAATGCTACAGTCAGAGTAGCACAGAGCACTCTTGAACAGCTATTGCAAGTACTTGCAGATGCCATGAGCCCTTTTCATTCAAGAATATTGTATTTACATTCAAACATAATGGAAAATATTCTCGGGAACAGCTTTGCATGCGCAGCACGTGTGGCATTCTTGATTAAACAAGAGATCTGCACGAACATAATAAACCTGTAATTTTATTGGCCAAGCTCTATGAAAACAATTTAGATTACATGGATTGCAATGTTAAGCAAACTGCAGCCATGTACAACAACCATGAATTATAGCAGTTTGGCAATTAGCTGACCAGCTTCTCACTAGTAACAATCATCCACATCTTTGCAGCACAATAGAAATTAGAGATACAAGAAGCCTATTAGCTCATCCAGAAAAAGCAGGATTGTTCCCTATGGGATAATTACTAATATTCTGTCCAAAGTAGATTTAAAGCTGTAAAACAAGGTAGTCTCTTTAGCAAGATTACTCAACATGGCTGAAAAGTCAGTTCCATAAAGCTTCTTCTAGACATTAAATTTAAATGTTTCTTCTTTTAAAAGGCTTAAAGCTAGTCCAAGGAGCTTGGTGGCCTTTGGATTCCCTTCTCTAGTCAGCAAAGATAGGGGAGAACTGGAAGACTAACCTTCCCTGCCCAACAGCCTTCACAAACAGCTCTCCTTCTACACAGCTCCTCTGTAACCATTCTCAACAGGGACATATGACAGTTCTATTGCAAAATGCAGAACCTCACTGTGCCCTGAACTAGAGCAGGGGCTCTGACACAAGGCTAGGTCTAAGTAAAAGCCCTTGTTGCAAGCAGTGTCAGTCCTTGCTCTAAATACCAGGCTGTATTTCCACTGCTCTGCTCCATGCACTGCTTCAGTCCCATGGAAAGACCAGAATTATCAGAGAATTAATGTGTATCAGAAGAGCTCAGATGTACCTGGGAGGAAGGGAGGGAAGAAGGGAATTACAAGATTTGCAGACACAGCAAATCGACCACAATCAGGCTAAATTCAAAGCACTGCAGCAACAAACACAATGGCATCTTGCTTAGGGCTCAGGAGAGTCAGTAATGTCATCATGAGGAATTTGTGTGAAAAGTTGGAAATTACAGCATTTAGAGCTAATTAAAACATCAATGGAGCCTGAGTTATGAAACCAAAATTCTTCAGCCTGTAAATGTTAGGTCATCTGATTATTACTAACAACCGATTTTTTAAAAAGGGGCAGTAAGAAAGTGAAATTTTCCACATGACAAAACAGAGTTGGAACTGAGGAGAAGGTGCCTCTTATTGCCCAAACATTCCAAGCAAAGCCTTTGCAAACTGTAAATAACAGTTACTAGTGAATGGGTAATGACCCAAATAAAAGCTTTCAGAAGTTTTCCATTCCAAGGATGATGGAAAAGAACATGCACAACTCAAACTTCTTGGGGTTTGCATCTCTAACTTTATTTCCCTGAGAGGTATCTTCTGATCATTCTTCAAACACTATCCCAAAACCTCTAGCAAAAAATAACGTGTTCATAACTGAAACCCACTCCTCACTACAAAATTCCCTCCTGTTAACTGAGGCATTGCTAATTTGGTCACATTCTTCTGGCTTAGTATAAGCATTTAATGACTGCCCTAACTTTTCCCCTAAAACAAGCCCTAATCTCTATATTTGATATATATAGACATTTGCAAGCAGGATTTCAACCAGTGACCTGCATACACTCAGTCCACAAGCTCGTTACAAAAAAAGGTGGAACTATAAGTGGCTTTTTGTCAGGAGCCTTATGTGTCCCAAAATTGTGCAAATCCCAAGACACTTCTCAACTCCTATGAACAAACTTCAGACCTTAACCACAAAAGTCAAAACAAAGCAATATCCCACAAAAAAAAATTTCTTTTAATATACCATAGGAAGACAGGAAAAGAAAAGTCAAGGGCACTGCTGCTGTCCCCCAGCCTTGCAATAATGAGGGGTCTGAGAAATGCCAAGATGATTGCCTGAAGTGGAACACCAAGAGCATGTCAGACACACAACATCCCTCTCCTCCACAGCTGAATGAGGAGACACTTTTTAAACATAGACCTCCCCTATTCCACTCAGAAAAGTGACCATGTCACAGTGAAGAATGCTTATGTATCTGACATGGTTCTACAAAATCCTTCAGGATGAAAATTGCAAAGAAGCAGCAATTTATTATTTCTGCCACAAAAAATATAATATAGTTTGAGGATGCAAGATAAAGTTCTTTTTCACCTGAAGAATTACATTCCTTTTAAGAAAGGCAAAGCACCCATAATGACAGAGGAAAATCTTTGGAAGTAGTACCAGAAAAAGACATTAGAAATGGCAATCACCACGTCAGACACACTACACTGCAGGGGAAGGGAAGAATGACCAGATAATGAAATTACAGGGCATTGAAAATGTCAAAGAGCGACTGTACTCTACCATCATTCACAGGTTATATGAGGCATTAACATGCTGATATCCCATTCCAATGACAAAGATGGCAACAAGAACAGAAAATAGTCCAAAATGAATCTGTTGCTGAGACCAGGAATTTAATGAAACAGGGAGATGAGCAGAAAATTAATCTTACTTTCACTGTGCAGCCTTCAAACTGAAAGCTGCTGGCACTGTTCAGGAACAGTAATAGCTCAGGGATGCATTATTTTACTTTCCTTATCTATGATCTCCCCAGACTTATGAGTCATCATCACAAAAAAGGGTATCAAGTCTTTCAAATAAGGACCAACCTTCTTGGCAGGCAATAGCACCAAGGAATTTCCAGCAAGGTATAAAGGAGAAGAAAAATCCTTTACAATTAAACTGATTCACCACCAAATCCAGGGCTCAGGGAGGCTGGGGTATCTCTGTACTTGGAGGAATTCAGAACTTGACTGGACGAGGCTCTGAGCAGCTTTACTAACATCACTGCTTCAACCTGATCTGAGCAGGAGCTGGACCTGATCTGAGCAGGAGCTGGACCAAAAGATCTGCAGAGCCTCCCCCTGCAAACCAAATCTAAACGACTCTACAGCTGAGTTCTGCTCCCTTCAGATAGAAACACCACTGATCAATATGAGAAGTACACACAGCAGTAAAGCCAGAGGACCCCGTGTCTATCTTGTAACACACCTTCTTACCTTGCTCAAGATAGTTCATCACTATCAAAAAAAAAAATCTTCTGCCCCTATTCCTCATATAAAAACAAACAAACAAAAAAAAAAGCGAGAAGTCACAATAAATCAAAATGTACAGTCCATTTATGGAAACCCCCTTCTGGAGAGAGTCTAATGGGTCATAACACAGCTTGGGATAGATGCAAATGAACTGTCAGAATCCAGAGAGCTCCATGTGGAGCCACCTCTACACATCCTCTCCACATATGGCAACCCCGCAGGGCAGAGCAGCACCAGCCCAGCAGAACCACCCAAAGCAGCCAAGGTCATGCTGGGAGCACTTCCTCTGCAAAGTCAGATGCAGCACAAATTCTGCACTGTACCCCAAATCCCCAGATTCTGATGTTCTCCTTAGGTCTGGTACAGAAATAGTCCTTTAGTCAGCTCAACCTAATAAACTCTCCTATCAGAGAGAGTGAGAGCAAGACTTCTTCAAAAGGTTTGATAACGTCAGCTCTAAAGAGTAGTTAAGCTATCTGGCCTCCACAATGGTTTGTTACGGAGCTTGAATTTTCTACTTCAGAATTGTATTTCAGAACCAAGCTCACCCAAATGTAAACAGGAACATGTCTTTGAAAAATAAAAGCAAAGTGAACAAAAAAACTCTTTCACTTAATCTGGAAAACATAAATAAGGCACTTTCCTCATTCCATCAAGCAGATGCAAATTTAATTTCAGATCACTCAATTTGTTTTCCTGTAAACAAACAAATTGTTTAAAAGCAGGGAAAAAGAAACCCTCGGAAAACTATCTCTTATCACATATAGTATGTGCCTCTCTCTCCCTGCTGGCCCATATCACATTCAATCCTACGGTTTTCAAAGGCTGCTGCAATTCAATCTGCTAAGGTGTGTAATAAATGAGGCTTTGTAGAGTGCATTTGTTGAGTAAGCAGGAGTATCTGGACATCTGTGCACAGGGATGATTCACTGAGAAATGTGTGTAAGACAAAAGGCACATCCTTACCTATTTCAAGGCCATATTTTCACCAGTTTATTGGCAGCCAATCTGCCAGACAACAAACTTAGCCAGACTGTGAATCAAAAATTTTTCCACCCACAAGACCATCATTCTTTTACTGCTACACAAGAGATTTTTGCATCATGCCTAGAAAGTAATGATCACCTGCTGCTCAGTTAAGGTGTGGAAAAGATCTATCACCTCAGGGCATTCTTAAATACAATCATCTTGTTCATTACAAGGGCATAATATTCTTCTCTATCGACTGAGCAATAGTCATGGATCATGTGGCAAGAACCAGCCTTGGAGGTAGCTAGATGGATGTCCAACCATTGCAAGCTTCATGGTCAGATAAGCAATGTCTTATGGAGATCTATGGACAGACAGTACAGACCTTGGCAATATCTGTGACTCAAAGCCCATCTGCCACAGCAGCAGAACAAATGAACAATAGCCAGCTTTGAACTGCTGCCTACACCCCTAATTACACCTGAAGTGTTTCCTGGCAACATCCAGGACTGGCTGAGACAGCACTAACCTGTCCAAACACATTGGATACAACAAATTACCTCTTTAGAACATAGAAGTGGTTTCACATTCGCTCTATTGCAACTCTGCCTCCTCTATGGAAGTCCTGCAATCTGGAGAAAAGATTTGTCTGTGTGCCTTGCATTTACAGAAGCCAAGCAGTCACTTCAGACCTTAACTTGATGTAGGCACCAAATCAAGAGAAAGTTCTGTGTTCAGAAAAAGGTGAGTTTGCTTTCAAGTCAGATCAGGTTTTCTTTGCCACTGTGCACTTAAAAATCATCAAGATGTACACAATTTAAGATTATTCTGGGGCTCTCCCTAAGGAATGTAGCACCTAAAGATGCAGAGTCTGACACTTCAAACATAAGTATAAAGAAAATATGGTGTACTGACAATTTAATGCAGTTTCTGAAAGCTGTTACTAGAAGGGGAACATGAAGTCCCCTCTGTCTTGCCCCTATCTGATTTTTTACAGTTGTTTCCGGTTATCTTTTAAATGAACACCTGAGGTCCAGCCCCAGTTTGCTGCCAGCTAGTACAGCCTTCCAGCACAAAGCTGTTGGGTGTCCAGCCCATTGAGGCTGCAGGGACTGGCTGACTTCACTGGCAACATCAGAGAGTAGTAAGACAACCTGGACATTGTGGAACTACTGCTCTAGATGGAGGAGAGATGGCAGAGTATGCCAAATATGAGCAGAACTGACAAAGATGGGAGAATTTCACAGGGCACTGTCACTGTTCCAGCTTCATTACACTTGAACATCAGGAGAAAGCTTTGGCAACAGACACCTGAGCAGAACCGAGTTAAGCAGCTTGGAGAGTTACCTGCTACAGCCACAAGCTGTCACAGTTCAGACAGATTAAGTACCATTGACTTGCCCCAGCTACAAACTGGTAAGATGGGTTGACTTACAAGTCTGGACTAGGACACTACTCTTCCAACAAAGTAGAAATACCAGGACATCCAGTGGACATCTAGGCACTACCCTATGCTACACAGAAGCAAGCACCAGTGGGAAGACAGAAATCAGAGCCCCATCTGACTCCATCTCCAGCTAGGCTGAAGTCCCTCACTGCTCTCCCACCCCTTTCTGTGCTGACCCAGCTCAGCTCTCCCACCCAGCTGGAAATTCAGTCTCACCTCTGCCCCCCACACAGGCCTTGTCACCTCTTACCACCACACAAGAGCAGTCTCCATTTCTCCCCCTGCCATACAGATCTTAGTCCAATCCTCACTGCAGCTTTTCCTGCACAGCCTACTTACACTTGCTTATCACAGTCTGAAGATGTAATCAGCACAGTAGCATTGTTATCCCACAGAAAGTACTTTTTCACAGGGAAAGGTGCAAAACCACAATTACTTGCTTTAGATGCAGTGATTTAGAGGAACCCAGTTTTGAAGGTCTCCTACTTTCCAGGAAAAGACTGAGAACTTGTACCTATATGTATAGCAATCAGAAAGTACTCCTACCTTTCCCTAAAGAAAACCCATGAAAAAGATACCAGCCTTATCCGATAGAATTATATGGTATTTCTGTCTCAAAAGCCTGCATGCAGTTGTGTCAGAGTTCTTGTCATTTAACAGGACTGAAGGAGAGGTCAAGCTGCACAATGATTCTTGCAAATCAAGATTTTATTGATACTCACAAAGAGATGCAACTAGAACCAAAACCTGCTGCCACTGCTGCAACAAATATCAAACCTAGAGGATCATTCAGGTTTGGAAGTACAGAACAACTGAATTAGTGTGCTCTGGAGATGTTGTCTGTTCAACCTCCTCTCCCCAGGCAGGATGTAGTTCCTCTGAATCACTTTCAAGAGGTATTTGCCTGTCAGTTTTTAATGATCTCTGACACAAGAAAGGACACCCACCTCCCAGGGAGCTACATCAGGCTTCATTCACTATAAACTTTTTCCCACAAACTTTCTCTGTATTTCAAGCATATGATTGCTCATCCAATGCTTCACAGATGAAAGTAAAAAAAAAAAAAATTAAAAATTACCCTAAACAACTGTGGTTTACATTCATTTTATCATTCCTCTTCAGTTTCCTCTTGTTTAGCTGAACAATTCCCATCCATTCCAGTTTTTCTTGGAAGCCAGGTTATTCTGTGTTTGAGTATCTTCATTTTTCTCTGAAAGAGTCTCTTAAAATGATCTTTATCATTCTTTAAGTGAACTTAGACTGGCCACAGCGCTGCTGCTGAGGCCTTACTTGCACTGAGTGCACTGGAAGGATTACTTTGTGTTATCTTGCAGGCTACATATAATCCTGTTCATTGAAGCAACAGAGGATTTTCTTCCTGGAAACACTCTGTAAAACCCATCCTGAGTGCACTGTGGAGTTGAGTTTCTGAAGGAGAGATTGACAACAGTAAGAACAAGTTAGGGAGGGGGAAAGTTGGAGGGGGTTTTTTTGTGAGAATTGTTTGTGTATTTTCAGCCAGGCCAGAGAAGGTAATGTCAGGATTGCTGTGCAGAAGGCAAGTGACTTTTAGGAGATAATGGCTTCCCATAGAAGAAAAGATGAACATTCTGGGAGGGACAAAGAATAGAACCAGTTTAGTAAAAGCTGAGAGTGTGCAGCACGACAATAGTAGTCAGACAGCATGAGTGAGAATCAAATCCAGTCTGGGCTTGTGCCCTAAGAACATAGCAGGAACAAGTATTTCAATATTATCTATCATGAGACAGTGCCCTAAGGAAAACCAGTCAAGTACACTGCACAACCAGTGCAAAAGGGCCTGACCCACAAGCCTCAAAGCAGGAAGCCCACTTCTTAGCATTCAGGGTACTAAATAGGGTTCTGATATCCCTTTCAAATACAGTGAGGCTGGATTAGTGTCTGTTTCAGAAATAAAAGATGATACAATAAAGTCTGCTGGTCTAACTGGCCCAAAAGAAAATGCAGAAGACGCAGCAGAGAAGTTTACAGGTTCACATGCTCACAAATGGGAGCCCAGTCCAGTCTTACCTTCCTCTTCTCCCTCCTTCAGACCAACCTGATTCCCTTTCTGTACTCAAGGAAAATTTTAGTTAACAAATTCAGTGCTACATGGTTGTACAGATATTTCAGCAATGGGATTAAAAGAGCTCCTGTCAAATATGCCATGCGTCAAGACTCACTGTCATTCTGTCCTCACTTAGAAAAGAAACAAGAAGACAGGATGCAAGAGGAAAACACAGTCACTGGGCAAACAAAATAATCAAGGACAAGATGACAATGCTGTAGAAAGAAGAAAGAAATAGCTGGATTATGCTTCAATATGTCAGGCTCTGGAAAGACCAAAGCAACTTTGTCATTAGCAGAGAAGACAGTTCTTCCTGATATATAGCCCTTACAAATCTATGTGGTATAAATGCAATTTATGTGGACTATAATGCAGTTAATTTATCCCCATAAAGGAAGGAGACAGTGTAACTTGCTAGACAGGTTCTGGTTCTCATCATCACTTGGGGTGATAAATTTAGCCCAAGTTTCTGTACCTGACTTTTCACTTCTAGGCAGCTTAAGTTACTCAGACACTAACCTTATTGTGACAGTGTCGGAAATGACACGTATCTAGCCAAATATTTTTTAATTGTGGTTCTCCTTTTTTTTTCCTTCCTTCTCTCTGATGCCCACGGAAAGCATTAGCCTGACAAGAGTAGAGAACAAGTCATTTATTTTTCTGTCACAACAGATATGCAGCACAGAACAAGTTGCTTATGCATCGCTCCCTGCCAGTGTGCATCAGCCTTGGCTAAGGGGGACCCATCTCCAAGAGTAAGAGCACAAATCAATTTTGCATGACCATTCAGGGTCAGCCTCTCTGTGACACCACGTGTTTTTACCACCTGCACTGGTATGGAAAGTTCTGCCAGTCTGTCCACTGGGAAACCCAAACTATGCATATCAGCTGATCTGAGATACTCCCTTACTTTCAGTTCCAAAGAAACTTCATTTTCATCACCAAACATCCGAAGCTGGTTTTAGGTTTTTTTTCCTTTCCACATGGATGCTCTACCATCCTTTCACCCCCCAGGCTGCAGTTACCCAAGGCACAAAAGGGACACACAAGACAGACACACAGAGAGAAGATGAAATCATTCACAGGAGAGGTAGACAAGAACTCTTAACTTATGTTTTGATTTCCATGTACATATTGGGGCTTTTTAAAGTATTGGAATATAGAAGAATATTTTTGTTACTGCTTTAAAAATGTACACCCATCTGGTGGAAGATCCTAGGGCATATACAACTGCATAACACTATTTATTGTTGTTTTGAGTAAGTATTTACTTATGTATCTGCCAAACAAGGCTGTTCAGAGGAAAACAGAAAAGCTGTATTTGTAGACTTAAAAAGGACAAAAAAGGAAAGCAATATAAAAGAGGAATCCAAAGGAATAGTTTGTAGCTATGTTTTTCCAGTTTTTATAAAGTTTAAATTCCAGTGCAGGTTTTGGTGGTGTGTGGGTTGATTTTATGGATTTTCAGGGGGGAAGCCTGTTTTGGGTTTCTTTTTCTTCTGATAAAATATATAATGAAACTAGAAGATGGCTTCAAATAAATCTGTAATGGTAACAAGCCTGGAGAATGGTATCACTGTAACTGATTCTCAATGCATATTTAAGAGCATAATTCCATAGGATACTTGCACTCTCCTCTTTTGCCCTGTGCTGCAATTTTCGCAACGGCATGTAATATCACAACTGATGGTTTAGCAAAAGCCCCTGCTTTACCAGCTGGCTGCATTTTAACCATAAAGAAGGAATCACGTCTGAAAGCATTGGGGATAAACTCCAATTTTCACTGTATGTAGTGAAAGGAAAGGAAAAGGAAAAATGCAATCTAGTAGCAGCAAAAGGCCTCAGTAAATAGGGGACACAAAACAGTTACTGAAGTTCTCATTTTTAACATCTGACTCTGCATAGAGCATGCAGAACAGATTTACTAATAGATCACGCTGCTCAAAAGCCTGAGGTTGGTGACTGCACATGTGCATTAAATTCAGTGTATACACAGCATTTATTTGGTGTCCTCGCTGTTAAGAAATGGCTTATAATAGAGAGAGTTCATCTGAAACCTTCCTGCGTTTTCATACACTTCTTTGCTTCATATTATGGAAAGGGATAAATCATACCACATTTAGCTGTGTGAGTTCCCTCAAAAGCTGCTTAGAACAAGAGCATGTTTTCAGAATGGCAACAGGCTGGTGGACAACAGATACTTTGCAACAGGAGTTCCAGGCAGTGGGAAGTCCTGCAGATTCCCTGTGGAATTCCCTAAGCTGTTTTTCCCTCCTTTACTTGCCCATAGTGACTGTTGTCCCTTATTCTCTACATCTGCTGCTTCCACATGCATGCTCTCTTCAGGCTTCTCCAGCCTGGGGTCCTACCTGTCTTCTCACAACTCCTTTCTAGTCACTCTTCACTTCCTTCAATTTCTCCCTCTTTCTTCCTAACTTACATGACTAACCACAAGATTTGCTTTTTTATTCCTCCTTGTCTTCTCTGTCACTTGTCCTTGACCATCTTCCACCTCTGCTCACGTGTTAGCTGCAGGAACCCTTTGCCTTAGTACCATTCCTTTACTTCAAAGGAACCCCCATAAGCTGCCACAAAATATATTTAAGTTTCTTCTACACCTGTCCTTTACCACAATGTCCCTGAAATACCTTACCACAGAAGGGGTTGCATGTATGTGTAAACCCCTGGATTTAACCTGCAACATTATTTTCCCTGTATTTTCGCAGCTGGTGCTGTTTCTATTAACCCTAGGCTGCAAAGCCCTTCAAATAAAAAACACCCTCTCAGTCTCCCTTTTTACCATCTCTTGAGCAAAAATGAATATCCCATATATGAATTCCAAACTGAATGAGAAGTCAGAAGACAAAGAGAAAAGCTAGGAGGAACACTGTGTTGCTAAACTAATTAGAAATACATCAGTTAACTTTGTGCTGATATTTTTTGCTAATGACTAACAGGCAATAGGAGCTGCTGCTGTTGCTTTATAACTAATTTCTTCCCAGGGCCTGGCACTGTGAGTGGCTGTGCAATTACAACTAAAGAGAAGGTGCAGGTGTGACCCCAGTTTGTTGTAAGTGAGGGAGTAAGGGAAAAGTCCATCTCCTGCACCACAGCAGTGTCAATTTTCCATGAACCTATTTCACACACACATGCACAACCTGTGCCTTCCAACAAGCCAAACAAAGCATGAGTTGCTGAACTAATTGCTCTGATTGCTTTCAGATAATTTAATTTTACTTTGATCATAATAAATTAATTTCAGCAGAAAATGGGTCCTCCTTGACCAAAGTTGAGTCTGGCCTGCAATTTAATAAATATATTTAATAAATCAGCTTCATCAGTCAGGTTTCTATTAGCAATTAAAGAACAAGTATTGCTTAGTTGCTTACCGTGGGGTAAAAACAAGTTCCTCAGCCCTCCACACCAAGACTTGGTGTCATCTTGTCCTATTGACAGCTTCTGACTACCAGGGGCCAGGAATGCAAGGTGACAGTGCCTTTGGCCATCCTTGTTCAACAAGATGTGTTTGCAATAGAAGAGATAAACTGGATTTTTCCAGGCTTCTGATTCTCTTTACTGATTATCTCTGTTCAAAGCTTTGACATTAAGCCTAGATTCAGCACTTTCTCATGGACTGTTTTGTCTTGCCTTTTTGATGTAATGGACTACCAGTTCTTGGCTTATGGGTTGTCAACCTTCATTTAAATGTGCTATTCCCCTTTGCCTCCAAACAGAGAGTAAAAAGAAAACTCCTTTTTCAAATTGCTACTTACAGCACTCCACCAGAGTAAATCTCCTTCCCTGTACAAAAGGACAAACACATTCCATTGTAACAGGTTTAGAGGGTTACTTCCTTGGCTGAAATGATCAGCTGCATAAAGGTACCTGATGTCTTGGGTCAGCTGTTTAAAAGCATGCCTAGAATAAGGAGGGGATTACCAGTAAATTTGACTCGCAGCCACCCAAGTTCATGGTTGTTTCTGCCCTCCCTAACTCACTTGACCTGCACCAGACTTTGAGTTTTATTACAGATTCAGATCTTTACTTTCTTCCTGGCAGTTAAAACAAACTTCCTGCCTCTTCCATTCTCAGTGTTCAGTTGCACTTGCCAGTACCACAAAAGAGGCATTTGCCAGCTCTTGCCTTTAATGTGTGCATGGATGGCATCAGGTAGGCATCCCTGACTGGCCTTGGGTGGTACTATGAGGTTGTCATACATCAGGCAAGAGTTTGTCCCCACCATATGAGGTGGTACCCACCCAGTAACATTTTGTTTTGTGCATGAAGCCATAAAACCTTCAATCAACAGACCACATGACAACAAATCCTTCTACTGCAGCCAGGCTTGAATTAGACATTTATTGTTCTGGTCCACTGTTAATTAAAACAGAGGTGGGTTACAGAGACTGGGACAAGGCTTATTCACCCTCAAGCAACCACACACATCTAATCAAGACAAGTCTGTCCACAGAAGGACAATTCAGAGAAGAGGTTTCCATGCAATACATTATTTCACATCCTAAAGCAAGACAGACCAACACTGTGAAAAAAGTCCTGGATCCTGTCATGTATTATCCAGTTAATCCATATGACATCTAACTAGACAAATTGATACCATGAGTGATCATCATTATTTGTATTCACAGAATGTTCTGCATGGGTTTTATTTTTCCCTAACTATTCTGCATTTGCTGTACTAAAGCTACACATATAGATGAGCAAGAAGTACCAAATATTTCTATCCTGTGCTACACAGGGCTTCCCACAGGATGAGTTCATGACTCAACAAATTATCTGGGTGTTTTTGCTAAAACTGTCACTTGTGAGTCATTATGGGTGCTTAATTGGTCATCTGCAGATTTCAGGGTTAACACCTCACTTAATGAACAAGCTTGTTCAAGCCTCTGAAAATTATTCATTCTGGATGTCTGAACTCCTGGGGAGACAGCTAATGCTTCAGTTCCCATTCTGACATTTTCTGTATAATCATAAAGGCTAGGAAAATGTATATCTGTGTATGTGGGCAAGTGAATAAAAATGCACATAAAATAAGAAAGAGCTCAAGCACATACTCAGATTCAGGAACAGGAGTTTTGTGTCAAATGATGGATGTAGAGGACCTTGAGTGTCAAGTGAATGTTGTGTCTAAGGTAATTCATTTCTTATCAGGTTTTGTCTCCCAAAAGTATTATTCAGGCATGAACTTCTAGGAGTGTCTGCCACAGGCACAATTACCTGAGTTCCAGCCACTGCAATATTAGATTAATAACAAGGATAGCTCTCTTGCCAGTTTAACTAATGTAATAACCATAGTATTTGCCTTCTGTAAACACAATATGGGCTGGTTTCTCACTTAATCCAGGCTTGCAGCACTGCTTCCTGACTTCCCACTACCATGATCAAAAATGGATTTCTGCCTTTTCCCCCCCCCACACTCTTTCTTTCTTTCTCTTTCTTTCTTCCTTCCTTCCTTACTGTATTTTACTTCTCTGTGTACAACTCACTTCTTAGGAAAGCTAGCTCTCTTCCTACAAGCTTCTTTTAGAAAAGGTCAACATTTGAAGAACAGAAAGCTACAAATAATGAATAAGGAGCTGACAGGTAGATTGAAAACCCAAAAGGAATGAATAAACCAGGCACTGGAAATAGCATTCAACACAAAGCTCACCAGCAAATTCCTAACCTGCTCTAATGACAGCAGTTCACGCCCCCTATGCCAAGAGAGGATTGCTCCAGCTACTAACACACTAATGGCCATGGGAGCTGGTAAAAAAATAGAGAAGTCAAATTTCCAGCTGTTCTTCAACCACGTTGCCAAAGATGACTTTAAAGATGTATCTCAGATCCTGCAGAATATCCCAAAGAGACCTGGATCTACCTGCAGCACTGGATGTCACCCCCCTTCCTTTTTCTAGTACTTCAACCTGTGAAAGGCAGGAGAAAACCATCCTGTGTGCCAAGGAACCCAAAACACCAGGATACAATGGTCAGAAAAGAACTCTAAGCAGTTCAAAAGCAGAAGGGCACCATGGTTAGTTGTAGGTGTTCCTGACACCACAAATAGGATGCAAGCGTTATGGAAAGACTACTGGCTCCTAAACTTCAGCACAACAGCAAGGAGAGATGCTACCCTGAACCGGGACAAACAAAGTCTCTTTGTGCAGGGAAGAGCCCACACTAGATCTGTTAGATGTCCTCCACTGTTGCCAGCTGGAACTGTGGACACTCACCACCCTGAAAACTGGATATTTTAGCACACATTTAACCGTCTCACAAACAAAATCTTAGTTACATACAAAGTAATACAGCTAAATCACACTGCAGACCTGCCTGGTGCTAAAACCATTTGGCACAAGAGGAATGTAACCTTGGTTGTAGATAATGGCAAAGAAGATAAAATGAGTTGTGCTCTTGATCGTGCTCTTTTCTTTCTTCCTCTAGATCTCAGAGTGACCTTTGCAATTCAAGCCATGCCACAGTCATTAAAATAATAAAAGTATATTTTATTACTTCTACTTGTAAGAAAACTCAGGCTGAACTCTACCTTAATGTCTTATTCTCCTTAATGTTTCATATCTTACTGAGTTTCTGAGGCCTTTCATCCTACCATATGAACCTGACCAGCCCCCATCTGTTCTCTTACAAGCAAACAGAAGCATTTAATATACCTGTCAAACACTGCTGTGGTCAATGATATGTTAATGATGTGCATGGAGTTAAATAATTCAGTATCCTAACAATAAGGTGACTCATTTATTGCACTATTCATTTTTCCTTTTCATGGAAGGAACTTGCTGTTCCTGTCTAGGTCAAGCGTGGGTGTGTGTGCGCCCAGGGAAGAGGTAGAAGAATGTAGAATTTCCCAGTAAACATTTCAAGTTCAAGAAGAGCTGTGTAAATGCAAATGTAAATGTAAATATTACCCCCACTCATGAGAGGGAAATAATAGGACTCTCAACCATTTTACTCCTCAAGGGTGGCAATACTGGAGTTTCACACATACATGTAAACACAACAGCTGCTCCAGCAAACCTTTCATCCAATATACAGCCACCTGTCTACTCATACAAGCCAGTGTTACTTCAGCAAAATAAAACCAAAGAGACTTACAGGTGATTACCAAAGATCTGTGCCAGCCTATCTTCAAAGTTCACTGATCTGAAGGAACAAGTAATTGGTAATCCCACATTACCAACAGAATTGCAAGTCCAAACTGACTGTGACCATGCAAGTGACACACCTCTCTGCAACCCAAAACAGGGCCTGGGACAGCAGACTGCTCAAGTTGCTTTTATTACAAAATGCATAAAATGCACAGCCAGAATAGAGGATACATGAGAAGTCTGACTTCATAGCCCTCACTGCTGGCAACTACAAGAGGGGCTAATGTTAAGCAAAACAGAGGATTATTTTCCCTGAAAGTCTCAGTGAACAAAACTTTAACCCTAAGAACCCTAAGAAAGGCTCTAAGCTCTGGACAAGCTTCCTCCTATCAATGCTGTGCCCCACCACAATTCAACATCAGGTGCTAAATCAGGTGCTCTTATATAGACCCAGATCCATTTTTCCACAATGAGCAGGAGGTACTGCCACGGCCATTTCTTCCTCCCACATATCTCTGGTAAAACCATCTATGCATCCAGTCCCAGAGGAGAGATTGCTGTGGAAGATCTGTGCCATAGGAGTCACTTGGCCAAAACCGACTTCCAAAACTCAACAGGTTTCCATGCTGGATCCTGCTTGGTGTCTTCATTAGCAGTGGAAGGGGTTTACTTCTTTCAAGCTCCTAAAAGAACAAGGTAGCATCTTTCACACCTAGACACAGACTCATTCCATTCCCGCTCAGGAAAAAACAAATGGGGCTCATTAATACCAGAAAGTCAGCCCAAGAAGAGGCCCAACTCTGCATTATTCACTAGTGTCAGGAGACATGAACAATTTACATCCTTTGAAACTGGGTCACACACTGCTCTGCCACAACAAAAATTAGCTCATCTGTCCAATAGACATTTAATGCTCATGAGGCCTAAAGTTGTTTACTTCTGCTCCAAGGGAGAATTAGGGGCCTTGATTCTGCTGTGATGAAAACTATAAAGTGGTCTTCAGCAGAGTTTTAGTACATGGATTATAACAGCACAGGGCTTATGATTGTTTACATTTTTGCCTTCCAGTGACCACCATAAAGCAGAGTGTCGTGCCCACGGAACAGCAGCACTGATTCAATGTGGCAGCAGGTCAGCAGGGGTGAAACAGAACACCTCTAGAAACTGCACTCTTTGTGTGACTCCTTGCAAAAAATCCCAGACAGTCACAGCCTGCAGTAAGCATACTTTTGTTGGTCTACAACATCAGCTTCATCCCATTTACTGGAACAATAAATCCTGTTAGAAAAAGGTACCAGCCATTCTCAAGAGAGCCTCAGCACAGTCTTTAGCTACCTTTGCCCTTCTAGTTAATGGAGGAGAACTGAGTCACAAAGTCCCTGGAAAGTCAGTAGTCAAAGACAGTAAACGAGGCTGTTTGACTCTGTAGATAGGGTTCCCATCCTCAAAATTGGAAGTTTGACTAGGTCTAATCAAAATGCAAATAGCTAAAACTTTTTCTGGGCTCTCCAGACCTTGTGGATGGCTATTCAGTGGTGGGGGTACATAACACTCACTGTTTTTCAACCCAGAGACAGCTGTTTATGCTGTATGGAATAAGTTCTTACTTTTTACAACACAGAAGGAACACAAACTCAGCTACCTTGAAGAGATGGACTACAAAAAGACCAAAGTAAATTACTCTATGATAATAATTACTTCATCAATAATTAAAAATTATAATAATCAGATCTGGGATGAGCCAAAGGAATACTTTAAACACCATCAGGCACAAGGAGAGGGGATTATACAAAAGAGACAAAATTCAGACCTAAATCTATTATCCCAGACGAAATTTGTCTTTGGGTTCAGTGGAAAGATAACAGAAGAAAGAAACATCTGTCTTTTTTTGCGCTTGTTGTGATAGGAGCTCTTCTCTAAGTCACCAGCTCTCCAAAAGAAACTCTAATATCTGTAGCCTTCAAGGATAACAGATCTTCAGGACATTATTGCATATGTACCAGCAAGGTGAACAATAACTTTCTCAAAAGTGGAGCCACCAATGAATTATACAGGTCATACTGCAGGAGTGGGTTTGGGGTTTGGTCTGGTTTGGGGTTTTTCTAGAATGCTCTAATACATCATTTTAAGGCCTGACCTAAAGAGCCCAGAGTCCAAGCCCAGAGTCATCAGGCCATGGAGCCATCCACATAAAGTACTTCATGCCATGTCTCAACACAGATGATTCTACACAGGTTTGTCAACAGAGGGGCAGTGGTGGGATGCTGGTAGGCAAAATGTGAGACAAAGCGTGGAGTTGAAAAAAGGAAAATGTTTTCAAAGGGTTTTTTTATTACTAAGTGGGTTTAAACCATTGAAATGAAAGAGATGACAACATGAAAAACATCAAATGCTAACAGAATGTCCTACAAACCTGATCCATTCCAGCTTATGTAACAAACATTTCAAGCCCAGAAGAATCCTAACTGGGAGCTGCCTTCTTTAGAGCTTATTAGTGCAAAATTAAACCTACTTGTGAAGATAAGTATCTGCTTAAGCTAGGTCTGTTTACACATGCACATCTGCTTCACATCTGCCTTCTGCAAAGTTGGTATCCAACACCTGAAACACCAGTTATTCGTATCCTGACTGAAGGAGGAATGCCTGACCTGTCTGAAAACACTGATTTGGGCATTTCATGACTTTTCATCATCATTGTACCGGGATTCCTCCTATACATAAATAGATTTGTTCTCAACTTTTCCCTGTATCCCAAAAAGTATGTCCATTCCTGGTTTAGAGTGAGGAGGTGAAGTATTCAGAAACCCATAAGAGAAAGCCTGAGGGGACTGAAATTGCTTCCCGCTCTTACTCTTCGGTAAATGCCAAGTTCCTTTTGAATTTCTGCCCTAAAATCACATGGGAAGTCAGCAGCCAAGCCAGGACCTGAACTCACATCTCTTGCATCCCACAGGATAAGATAACTTTGGAATTCTCTGATACAGTTGCCAGGTTTTTGGACTCAGTGGGTTTCACCCCACATCCCTCAGTACTTCATCAAAACACATCTTCAAATCATCAAGCCATTCAGCTTCCCAGATGCATCAATTATAGTTAATTCTACCAACCCTTGCTGGTACCAGACGCCAGAGCAGGCTGTGCCAGTCCTCCTGATTAAGGTGAAAGATATGTTTCTGTGCTATGAATTGTCAAATCATCTTTTTTGTTTATCAACAGGGAGACTATTTTCTGAGCAGAGCGCCCTCAGAATCCAGGATCCAGCCCTGCAAGCTGCCAAGTAGGTGCTGAGTGTTTCACAGTTCTCTGCAGAAGGCATTTGTTCCCTCCTCTCCCCAGAAACTTTGTCCATTAATAATGCTCAGACTTTTGTCGCAATGCCACAAATACAGCCTCAAGCACTCTGCTAGCAGAGTAAGCATCTACTAACAGCCAATACATCAGCTGCAGCTCAGAATTGTCCAGCAGCATTACATCTTCACTATGCATTTTAATCTTCTGTACCCTAAACAATAATGCTACCTCTGAAAACAAAAGACAGTTCAGAATTCAAGACCTGCAAACTTGCAAACCTCAGCTGCTCTTGAGTCTCCAGCACCAGCAATAGAGACCAGCAAGCCATTCTCTCCAGAAAAGCTAATGCAAGGGAAAATACTTGCTGGTCTTGGCAGTTCAATCTGCAGCATTTTTGCTAAGGAGCAGAAGATCTAGACAGCAATCTACAAAGGTTTTCAGAGATTTTAACTTTCAACTCCCTTTTGGATATTACGTTTAAAGACTCCTGCAGTATCTAGGCCATTTCACTTATTTCTTCTGAGTGCTGAATTTGCCTACACCAAGCATTCAGCCTGACACTCCAGAACACAGCAAGAGGGAGTAGAGGAAAGTGCTTTGCAGCAATTGGCCCACCTTGTGTGATCAAAGTTAAGTAACTCAGCACAAGAGCATGGATTCTGGGCTGTATCATGGTGAGCAATTACTCACACAAAAATAGCACTTCAAGACCCAGAAAAGACAAAATTTCTGGATTGGCAGGTCTTTTGTTAAGAACATTGACAAACCCTGGCCCCAGACAACCTGAAAAAAATAATGGACAATCTCTATTTTACAAGTTGAGAACTAAGCTTATGAGAGACCCCAGACTCTGCAAGGGAAAGCCAGTGCATAAAATTCAATCTTAAATAAATTTGGCAACACCTCAAAGGACTAAAACTCATTCTGGAATCGTGTTCAACAAAGGTGTTTTCACAAATAATTGCAGCTTCTTTGCAAGCCACCTCTGCTTTACACTAAGCAACTTTCATGGGGCCTGAGACACCAGATTCACACAGTTCCAACTCCTATTCAAGCACTTGGCAGCCACTGAAATTAAGCTGGCATCAGGCAACTAAATCTTCCCCTTGAAAGTGTGAGCCTTGCATCTTGCTCTGTGGCACAGAGGAAGTCTTGGTAAAACCAGGGTTTAGAGGAAAATCTTCTTTATCTCTTCTTAATGAAACCAGTCTTGAAACCCAATAAAAAGTTGATACCTCCTCTTTATAACTTGTATTGCAGTTCCTCTCCAAATAATACACTCAGACTGAGAAGTTCTTATCATTTATAACAATTCTGAGCAGACAAGCAGGTTATTCTGATACCTGGTACTAGTGTTACACTCCAGAAGCACCCCAACAACACAGACTTCAGAGTCCTCAGCAAACTTCACAGACTTCAGCAAACTCAAATTTTGTCCACTTTGTAGACAATTGACACTATACTTTATCCACCCACTTTAAGATCAGAAATCTTTGTCTCCTGTTTCTCCTCCTCTTGAGGTGGAAAGATGCAGCTTTCTCTTTGTAGTCTAAAAGCTTGACAGAGCAAAGACAACCATGCCATCCAACTGAGGCTTCCTTTTTCAGATTGATAAGGCACAAACAATTGTCCATGTTGAAGCCTGACCAGTACCAAGAACCCTCTGCTAACAACTGTGGCACATTCCGTGTCTGCTGACATGATATTAAGGCCAGTCAATATCACATAGTCCTTTTATTTAGAATTTAAAAGATTAACAAGTGGATGTTAGTGCCACAAGATACACACAGACAGCACAGGGGGTTCATCATAATACTCAGGATTTCAGGTAGATATGTGTACTTTAAGACCACAGCAAAGACACATGCTCTATACCACAGTCTAGACAACAGTTCCAAAAGAGGAAATCTTCAGCATTCAAAGGCACTGGTGACTTCAAAACAGAAGTCTCCCTCTCCTAATTGCCACCACTTTCTCCTGTTTTCATCTAGCAGTTCCTCTGCACCATCTTAGAAAATAATTAGCCTTAACCCAGTTTAACACACAGAATCAAAGCAGGAACTTCTCAACTTTGATATCCATACTTCTATGCTAAATTGGGAGGGCTTGATTTTACAAAGCAACTTTACCACCTGTAGGCAAGTCAGTATCACAGCATACACCACGCCAAGTGCACGAGCAAATGTTTTCATCTGGTAATCTTCTGTCACATGCAATCAGCCAGCTCTTCTCATGTAACTGCAGCAAACATACCTTCCACATCAATGAAAACTGACCCCATTAAATGGTCAGTATATTCAGAAAAAGTCTAGGCCTTAAAAAGAGCTGGTTAATTTTACTGTCAATAATTGCATCAGTTAAGATAGCAGTAATCAAATCCCGTGCTTCAGAATGCGAGTTAACTGCCTTTAGGGTCAGAAAGATATCTACTTCTTTGCCTCTGGATATCACTGAAGAGCTACCATAGAGGATTATATGACTCAAACATAACACCCATTTATTGCTCAGTGCCATAAGCAGGAGAGTGCATTTAACAGGTAAAACAAACCAGTACAGCCAAATCTCTGCCACAACTTATTAACATCAACTTTTACACTGTCTCCATCCTTCTTCTCTGTAACATGATTTTTTTCTGCAGAAGGTCAAGTTTTGTTTTCCTAGCTGTTCTCCACAAATGCCTGCAGAATTACCTAAGGGCACTTCAAACACACTTTGATAATTTTTTATTTTAATTGGGCCAGCTATCTATTATCAACATTAGCACTGAGAGAATATTGAAAACCACAGCTAAAACACTGATTAGCTGCTGTTCAGGTCCTTAATTCCCTAGGAATAGCCAATAGACAGGCATTTCCAGCTTCCCTGCTGTGCCCCAATGCAACAGAAGAGCTAGGCAAAGGGAAATTAAGCAATTAATTTGTTCCTTAAAAAAAAAAAAAAAAAAAAAAAAAAAGTAGTTGAATAAATCATTTAGCACATTGGAAAACTAATAACAGTAGCCAAAAGACAGGCACAGCAGAAGAAGCATCCCCTCCCTCCTGAAGTTGAGTGTTGCCCTCTGCTGTTCTCTGGGTCAGCTCCTGACACAGCCGAGTCAATGCTCTCCCTCAGCACCTTCTGAGCTCACCCACTGGCAGCCTTGAGCTCCAGCACAGTTCAGCCAAGACTGTACATATCCCTCTCTCACATACCTGTAAAAGAGAAAAAGCTGGCAGTTTTTCTAATTTAATTTGCCAAGATATTGGAAACTTTGAAATACTCGCCCAAATAATTGCTTGTTTGTGGAGTGCTTTGACTGCAGCATGGGAGTCAAACTCTTGCTAACAAACCTTCTTCATGGGCACAAAATCAGCTCAGGCTACATTAGACAGCTGTCATACACAATCAGACAGTTTTCTTCTATGACGGGACCCCGTGCTGCCCTGGTATCATGTTAATTAGTGACCAATATGCAGTTGGGGAAAGTCTGCTTCCAGCTGCAGAAAAAGCAGAGGACAGGTTGCAACATAGCTAAGAGGACAAGCCAAGGATGGTCTTTGTTGTTTCCTCAAGCTTAAAGCAGTGACCAAGTAAAACAGTCAGTGCCAAACCCCTTAAGTCAGACATCATGGAAATGTCCTCCTGCAAAGAGCTGGTGTATTACTGACACAATTCTCCCTGCAACAAAACACAAGCCTTTAGAAGAACCTAAGAGAATGCTAGAAATGTGTACCTGGGGGAGTTTCAAGAAAATTTGCCCTACCTCAGGTCCCTAGATGCTCTTTTCCATAGCTTTAAGATCAGGAAACATGGCAGCTCACCCCACTTCCGATTTTTTACTGATCTGTATCACACCAGTATGACACAAAATATTTTTGTCACAGTCAAAAAATTTTTGTCTTCTTATCAATAACCCAGTGATCATTACACACAACAGCTGGTTTTGGACCAGTGACCTTGTCATACCTGCAGAGAGAGAGGAGGCTTAAGGCAGGAATCAGGCTACAACATTTTTAGTGCTCCTATGGAAATAGAGACATTGAAAGGTTTTTTTCATCAAGTAAGTTTAGACATGCATATGAGGAAAGTAATGATTGACTCAGCCCACTCTTTTTGAGAGACCAGTTTTCAGTTCCAGACCATACTCTCAGTCTGATCCCAAACAGTCACTAAACATGACCTGGTTCCTGGTAAAACAAAGATATCCATTCTTGACCCACTGGTACAGTGGAAGGGTGAAGGCTGACTGTGGGATGACCAAAGGACTGTGCAACCACAAAGCCAGAAAAACACTCAAAGTAAGACATTGCAGCCAGAATACAATCAAAATCATGCCCCAGTCTAGGCAGCCTTAGCACACGGACAGGTCCTAAGAGAAGCTTCTAGATTTGTGTAATGCTCACAAGGGGAATAAACTGTCACCCTTTCACCATGAACACACTGCTGGGGCACACGGGGGCATGTGCTGCTCATTCCCCTGCTAACAATGTGAGAAAATGAAGTTTGAAGGCTGGAGAGGAGAAAAGAATGCTGCAGTTAAATCAGCTGGCATGACAGACTACAAAAAATGGCAGTGTGAGGTTGCTCTCACCTTAATAAAGGCATCTTGATTCTATTTGCTCACTGCCATCAAAACAACCAGACTCAGTCATTGCACAACCTTCTCCACCCTGCTATCTTCACCACACACAGCCTGCTAATATCCACAGAGAAACAGCTATGCATTCATAGCTCAGAGAACTTCCAATTATGCAAAGAAAACACCTCAGGGCAGGAGTCTGAATTAAGATTATATCCATTGCTTAATAGCAATGACAAATTCATTCTGCCCCCGGAAAAATATTTAGACACAAACAAAAAGGGATGGAAGGAGGGAATGATGGTTCTTCAATATTAGCTCAGCAGACACAGATGCAGCAGTAAGGCTTTCTTGGAACACTTGCCTTTGCTGGTAAGAAAATGTAGACAGTAATCAGCAAGTGGAAAAACTCACAGTATCACCAGCAGGTTCTAGCTGGCCTTTTATACATAAACCAAAACTGAATCAACCAGGAAAAATCAGACACAAAAGAGATTTCTTTTCCTGGAAGAACCAGCTGTTCACATACCAGAAATCTGTGGCAGTAGCACCTCTTCTCATAAAAGGCCAGACTGTCCTGGTCTCAGAGTCCAGTTGTCCTAATATCTTCCTGTGATAAAAGCTCTGAACAGCAATGCATTGAACTACACCTGCAACTATAAATTCTCAGCTTACAAAAGCCCTAAAACTCAGCAGTTCTCATTGAAAGGACTCCTTGTGCTTCCTAATGCACAGACACCTTTCAGATGCTGGACAGTTCCCTCATCCACTGATGTGCCACTGCCCCACCTCAGCCTGTGACACAAATGCAGTAAAAGCTGTAGACCATGAAGGGAGCAGGTCACTCTTCTCCATCCACCACCCAGCAGTACAGCAGGAGGGCAGGAAGCAAATCCCTCTGTGTTTTTCCATGAGAATTCAAGAAGGGGTGGCAGGAAGGCAGGACATCATGGTACAAGAACAGGAGCCAGCTCACTCACCCTCCACCACTCACCAAGTCTGGGATAAGCTGAAGTTCAAGGATCCTTCTGTGGTCTGTTAGAGCACAGCTTAGAGCACTTCCTCCTACAGCTCCTTATCTCCTGTCCCATCTTTCAATGAGTCTCTTAAGATCATTCAAAGTAAAAAAAAAAAAAAAAAAAGTGGGAAAACTCAGTCCAGCAGCTTTGGATGGGAAAAGTTCACCATCTTGTTCTCACACTTCATAGATAGAGCTACCATCCATCTGGTTATAGCTGTGCTCCCTTTGTTACCATGTACTGCAGCTTGTTAGATGTCCCTCAGCATCAATTCCTTCCTGCTGCCTGTCACCAAGGAAAATGGCAGCTGGGATTTGGCACAACACTTCCTCATCCTTCAGCACACTCAAGTATTCTGATGCATTGAGCCTGATATTGTTCACATCAAATGCTTATGGAGGAACACAGGGGAAACACAAGCCACACAAAGCAAAGTTGCACAGATAGAGTGTTCCTGTGTCATTGCCTCTCTCCTGACACTTCTATGCTGCACTGACTGAATGTACTTACTGTCTGACCACCTCCTCTTCATTCTATTCTAACCCTTACTTACACCTCCAAATGTTACATTTTCACAATTATCTCCTTTAACCCAGCAGAGCATGGGGGTAGGTGGGTGGTTGAATCCCCTAGAGAGCATTACTAAGTCCAAGAGATGGGGATGCCAACCAAGAACTGGACAGACAGCTTTATCTCTGTGAATAAGTCACCATCAGACCTGGATAAACTGTTACGTGGATAAGATACTATTCATAAAAACACAGCTTGGTGTTAAATTCTCAGATAAAAAGGAACAAATAATGTGCATCCAGTATGTACAAGTAAAATTATGTAGGAGAAATTGAGACTTCAGCAGTAAGTGCAGATACTCCAATACTGTCGGTCCCCTTCCACAGGCCTGAGAGTTTGAAGTGCTGCTCCTCTGGGCAGGGAATTTCAGCCCACAGAAGAAACATGCTCACACAGAGAAGAAACATGCTCACACACAGAACTGGCTGCTGCAGCCAGCCAGCCACTCACCTCCTGTACCTCACACCCACACTTAACCAAAATTTGCAGTATCAGTACCAGCAAGGGCAGCTTTAAGTACCAAAGGATCTCCCACTACACTTGGACAACGACAGCAGGGAGTCAGCAAGCCCTGATCACACCACTCAACAGCAACTATTCTGACATCCCATCCCAGGACTAAAAAGGATGGAGGGATGGAGGGCTGCAGGGATGGAGCAACAGCAACACCTGTCTCATGTGATACCCAGTACACACCTGAACTTGGGCAGATGAGACAGCAAACATCACCTCTCAGTTCTAGGCCCTCTAGTCAGCTCAAGGACAACCTTGAACTGAACCCTTCTACTAAAGGTCACCTGTCTCCAGCTCCCAGGGAAAGTCCTGAGTAGTTTTCCAGTTACCTGGTAAGAAAGCAGCATCACTGACCTGTAATTCTCTCTGGCATTCTTGTATTCCAAGCAAACACAGCAGCAACAAGAAGCCAGGACAAAGTGCTCCTTGGCTTAACTCACTACTGACAGCTCTGGGGCTACAGTGCCAAGATATGGGCATATAACACTTGTGGAGCAAACCAGGCATTCATCCTGCTTATAGATCTGCAGCACATACTGAAAGGCAGTCTCCTGAAAATAACCAGTTGTAAAAGTACAGATTAATGTTTATTTTCTTCCATTCATTTATAGAAAACTGCTTTTATTTGTGGCCTTTCTATAAACTTGGGCAGGAGGAAAGGATGCACAAGGGAAATATTTTGTTTCAAAAACTAATTTTGCCCTCAAACAAGGGTAGAACCCATAAGGAGAGAAGATAGAAATCTAGAAGGAAATCTGCTATAGACAAAGGGACTTTATCTTGTGTGTGGAAACCAGAACTCTTTTTTCCAATTGAGATAAAAGGGGGGGAAAAAAACAAAAAAAAAACCAAAACCCAACCTTATTTATGGTGCAAAAAAGGTCAGTGTTAGCCCTTCAGGCAAAGCTGCAGGTGTTATTTCCATATGCTTCATGTCCCTTAAACTCCAGCTCTGGAAGCTTTCAACCTTTTTTATAAGAGCAAAGAGAAACTGTTAATATTTCATGTGTTGCCTTCGCTAACTTACAAGTTCCTTGGAAACTATTAAAGTGCAAGCGTGATAATGTCATCATTTACCTGTCACCTTCCACCTGCTCTTTGCAAAGAAAAGAAGAAAAGAATACCTGCACTCCCATCCAAAGCCAGTGCAAAGACTGTGCCTATTCATGGAAAGACAAATTGAAGGTTCTTCTGGAGAGAGGTGGGCTAAAGAGGCAAGCGTCCCAAATCGCCTTCTGGATGTCCAACAAAGTTTTTACAATTATCATTCTCTTCTGAAGGGGAGATAGTTTTCTGCCACAAGTACTGCTCTTTCAATCTTCACCACCATCTCCTGAAGCAAGCACCGGTTCCGTAAGTTTCCAGGAATACTGTTCACCCAAAACTGCCTTCAAAGATGACATACGGAATTATCCGAAAGCACCACTTACACCTTCCACAGCTTAAAGTACAACCTGTTCTAGAGTGAATTGAAGCTGCTGTTTACACACAGCAGCAAAATGATCAGCTGAAAAATGTTGGAGGACTGGATTACTGCCAGGCAAATTCATCATAAAAAAATATGGTGCCCAGAAAGCAACAAAGTGTCCCACATCTTTTGTCTTGAAACATCCAAATGGCAAGGACCTTCTGCGTGTCAAAACTTCCAAGTATCATCAGCAAGTACCTCTCATTAATAAAATGCTCCATTTCCTTCCTGGTACCTCTGAGGAGGCTATTACCCAGCCTCATTGCTCCACACAGAAACCTTTTTTTCCATTTTACCTTCATCTCATTCACTGAGTTAACAGCTGATTGTTCCTGAACCAACACTGCCCTCTATTTTCATTAGCCCTTCTTCCTCCCTAGTATTTGTGACCTTAAGGCATTTAGAGAGAACAGGCACTTCCCATCTCAGTCATCATTTCCACCAGTTTTATAAGCTTTTAGTCTCCACTCGTGAGAGGGGATCTCTTTTCCCCAGCCATCTTACTAGCCCATCTCTGCCTGTCTTGTTTCATTTTCAATTCTTCTTCCTTGAACATGGCTGACAAGAATTATACATCATTTTCTAGATGAGGTCTTCCTAGTGCTTATAAATTATTGACAAGGGTTAGTTTTGCAAAAGGGAACAGACTTGCTCAGGCATTCAACACCAGCTCTCAAGCATTCAGCAGCAGTGAAGATACCTCTTTACCTGTGCTGAGGATTACACAACGCCAGGAGGATGCTTGAATGAGGGTGGAAAGCAGACACTGACAGCAGCACTGGACTGGCCAAGCCATAAAAGTTTGCATTAATCAGGCTACACTAAATAAGAAAACAAGTCATCAAAACCAGTGATGGCAATGTAAGTTATTTCCTTCCCCCTGCACACACACATCATAGTACCAGAAATCACCTTCACTCCACAGGCAGGATTGCCTCCCCTGACAAGAGGAAGGGACTGGATCTGACCTCTAAGTCACATGCCTGCATCCCAGGCTTTCTTCTGGAAGCAAGTCTTCTAAATTGAATATTACAGTGGTTCAACCACAGCTGCACACCTAAATCATGCTTAATATATCAGAGACCTCTGGGAGATGCTGAGCTCCAGCACTATTGTAGCTTTTCCAGGTATTCCTTTGCCCCATTGTCAGAGCAGGCCATGTTTGCTTCCCACCTTGTACACTCTGGTTCCAACAACCTGGTCCCAATGAGAGAAAAAACTGTTATTCTGCATGCTGTCATGGCTTTACAACTCAAATTAAGGCTCCTCAGCTCCTTCTGGAACAAATGAAATACAGCCCTAACTAAGAAGATTTAATAAAGGACAAATGTAACATGTAAGCCCAAATCTCTCTTTGGTAACCCAGAAGAAAGGATCAATATTCTGCAAAGAGAATTCAATACATAGGAAGTTCAGATGTACGCCAGAGATTTATCCCAAGAGTCAGACTTCTCTGAAAGTAAATGATTGCTATGACTTTCCACCAACATAGTTTAAGAGAGGGGAAATCTCTCTAGAAATCAGTGATTTAAAACAAAATATGCCTCACAGCTCTGTCCCTCCCACTTGCTCTCCTTTTCCAAATAAATCCTTTTGCTTCTCCTGAAAGCTATAGGATTTATGCTGAATAAAATTTATTCTGAAACAGAAAATATGCAAGAGGTACAAAATATACTCTTACAAATATAGACACAAAAACTTGTCTAAAATTAAGGTTTCTAATTCCAGATGAGAAAAAAAAATTAAAAAAAAATAGAAATAAGGAAAAAAAACTAAAAAAAGAGGGGAAAAGGAGCTAATTTCTTAACAAAATTAAGTATTTGACAAGGGACATGCAGAATCTGAAGTGCAATAGTCAAAATGCCCCAGGGCTTTCACAAAGCTCACTGTAGAAAATTTTTTTGGCCTCTGCTGATGTTTCAAAGTTCAGTAGATCCTGGAAACTCAGTTTTCTTGTAAATAAGAGGAGTATCACAGCAACTGCAGCCAGCTGGCTGGCAATACAGAGACTCTGTATTATTGGGGAATTTTAAGTTTTAAAAATTCAGCATTGCAAAAGACTAAATGAATATAGGCCTTGCCAGATGGCTGATGGCTTCCCTCAACCTGCCATTTGTTTGTTTTTACACAGTGCATCACTGGTTCTTTCTTAGCACACAATAACATCTTACCTTCCTCTCACACAGCCTTTCCTACAGCACCAGGAGAAACCTGGAAACACTGCCATACCCTCTCCACAAACATATGCACTGTATTTATCTGCCAAGGAGGCAGTGTGTGGCAGCATGTACTACCTTAAGCTAAATGTCCTTGGGTTTATAAAGACTTCACAGATAGTGAAAAGGGGCCTTTAAAAGGGAGACACAAAAACCAGAACACAGAGGTGGGGTCTAAGGTAGCAACTTCCAGATATGTGTTCCATTTCCTTGGTGTATGCTCCTAAGTGGGGAAACCATCTATCATTTTCACCTTTCAGTGGTGTAATTTGACTTTGAGAATTTCTGGCAGCCAAATTCCCATCTTTCTGGCTGCTGAGAACACAAAAAAGCAAACATCTCAGCTCTACATGCCCCAAGCTCCTGATCCCCAAAGCAGAACTCAGAGCGCAGCTCACATCCTACACGGGCTATCTCCTGGCACAGCACAACCCCAGAGAGCCACACAAACCTTCACCTCCACTTTAAAATGCCACTGGCAGGTTACGGCATGACATACAGACCTAAAGCATCATGCTCCTGGGCCTGTAAACAACCCAGGGTAAAGAAGAAACTTCCCTGCAGCGTGTAGTATCACACTGATGCCAAGCATCTTCCTGAAGCATCTGGTATTTGTCACAAGGTATGGGGCTGTGCGCTTCATTTTTCTGATACCCCATCACAGTCCCCCATCGCGATGCCTCGGTTTCCAAGCCGTGAATCGCTAAGAGGAGAGGGGGATGCTCTTACAGGGATGAGCAGAGCGCGGCTCTGGCTCCAGGAGAGGGCACCAGCGGTGTATCCTCACCATCCGGGGAGCGGCTTTCTCGCGGCCACACGGGCAGTGAAGGGCTCAGCCACACAAGCGCACCCGGGTGACAGCGCTGCCGGTGATGGATGAGGTGAGCAGAATCCATCTTCTTCCTACAGCTATATTAGCTCTGCAGAGCTCACAGGAGCAAACAGCACACTGCCACGTCAAAAGAAAGAGGATCAAGGGCACAACTGGAAAAGGGAGTCTGCAGAATCAGAGGGTGCTGTGCTCACTTTAATGTGCAGCTATAGCTCTAATGTTCAGGCTAAGCTAAAGGCAGATGAAAAGCAAAATTTAACATAACCTAATATAAAAGGCATCTGGGAACCAAGGTGCTTGGGCTAAATACCCTTTGGCCCCATCACTGCCTTTCCTGTGCATCTATTACCCTTTCCTTCCCTAGACTGTGCTCATTTTTACCATTCAGGTCTTTTAAACAGAAATGGATTCCAACCAAAAAAAATTAATACAAGGATGGCCAAAAGCCAACTAAAGAATCCAATTTGTCCCATTCCTTTCACTTGTCTCTTGCTTATCCACCATCCCTGCTGCAATAAAGCCAAATTAGAGAGTCTTTAGGCTGGTCCCAAACAGACATTGTCACATTCAGCCCTGGTCACTCATGGCAGTGGGAAAACCTCCTCGGCTTCAAGTCTCCTGGCATGACAAGAAACAAAACATGGAAGAAACCCGAATAACCAGACACTGCTCCCTTAAAAACAAATTACCTGGTCCCCTCCCAACAAGAGAGAAAGCAGAAGCATGTTCTCTCCAAGTCATTTCTCTCCAGCAGTCTGAGTTCAGGGCTGGATTAATCAATAAGGTATGGCCAGGCAGTGCTAACAGCACTGCAGAGAACGCTGCTTTGCACAGTGGTTAATTACTACAGAGAGTTTAATGAAGTTTAAAGAGACTGAAACCTTCTTCCTATCAATAAGGAGCAGGGTTTGTCACATGCCACCCTTATTCAATTAGAAGATGTGCTCACAGGCTGGCTTCATTCTCACTTTGCATGCTAAGGAGGAGTATATCAATCTGCATCTTTGGTCACCTCTCTGCCCTCCAGTGTACTCTGCTTGCAACAAGAAGCCTTAGTGTTACACATGCATCTCTTTCCCCCTTTTCCAAAGAAACACAATGACTAACAAAAAAGCTAAAGGACTGACAGCCCTGGAGTGCATCCACCACCAAGTAGCTCCATTCTAACAAACTCAGCTACTCCTGCCATGTCCTGTCTGCATGCCCAAGCCTAGGCCTAGAGAAGCAAATCCATAAAGATTAGAGGGCTGTTCAGTGCTGAACACAAGTTTTTCTTTCCCTCAATGAACACGTTTACATTTCAGTCTGTGTCTCCTTCTCCCCTTTCCCTCCTGAATGAAGTATTTTTTCTCTGGACTACTGGAATAAAGTATTAAAATCAGTGTATCATTTGCTCACCCTGGCATCATCTAGACTGATAACAGGATCCATCAGCACTGTCACAGATAAAGATCCCTTACTCCTGCTCCCACTGCAAAGCCTCGTCTTCATCCTTGCCAAGGGTTTAAAATTTGGTGGAAAAATTAGCTTTTACCAAAACCCAGCATACAAGCTTTCAGAAAAGCAATGAAATGGGATGTTTGGTGGGGTTTCTTTTTAAGCTGATTTATTTCACTTCAGTCCCTTACAGAAGTTGCAGAAGTAGGAAAAGCAAAGATGCAGTTCAGATTGCTCCATTTACATTTCTATAGCTCATACTCAGCTCTCATTACAAGAGCCCAGCAGCAAGCTCACAATGTGGACTGATGCTTCTGATAACTGATGAAAATCACAAAGCAAGGGAGAGTCTGCATTTTTAAGTCCACTGCATAGCACTTATTTAGATCATATAAGGCATTGTTTGCTAAATACACAATTTCAGACCAAACTGCAGGGTATTTTTCTTTTGCCTATAGTCCAGCTTATTAAAGATATACAGGACTTGATGGACTGCAACTTTCAAGGATCCAGAAATTTCCGGTACATTTTCATTTTAAAAGGAAAGTATTATATTCCTTTATAGTTCCTTTCAGTTAGTCAAAATTTATTTCCTATACAGCTACCTCAGGGGTAGCACAATGAAGTGGTTAAATTGCCAACAGAAACTATACATGAGACCTGACAAAAAAGGGGAAAGAAAAAAAAAATAAATAAAAGAGGAAAAAAAGGGAGAAAAAATCCTGCTGTCTTTTGTGAAATAGACTAGGACAAAAAATTGGTGGGGAAAGAAACGTAATTCAAGAACCTCTGGGGTATATTGCAAAGAGCAAGAAAGAAATTAAAAGCAATAAATAAATAGCTGACAATATCCCTTTTAAAGTACAAACCCCAGGGTTTGTATGTTCAAAGTGAACATTAACAACTGTTGTGTTGTCTGGATGGCTACAAAAACAGACAACCTTTGTGAATCTGGATCTCACACCATTATCCTTCTCCCTTTCCTTCTACCCCAACAGTAATTTCTGAGCTAATTACCAGCCATGCCAGCAGATCTCAGCATTTACTTCTAGGTTCAGCACTGGTCATTAGGAACCACACAACACACAGTTACTGATTCCAAGACTAAGACTACAAGCTCCTCTTGAGCAGCACAGTGAGTTGTCAGTGAGATAAAGCCACAGCTGGCTGGAAGTTGATGTGTGTTGTTCTTCAAAGCACAGAGAGCTCCCACTTCACCACCCTGTCCTCTATCCCAGGCTATCTGTAATCCAGCAATGGACGCTTCCTGGGGGTGCAGCCAACACTTCCACCCTCTGCTGTGCCACTCTACCTCCTAAACAGCAGGAATTCTTTCTCTGCAGACACCCCAGGTCCAACACCTCCATCACAGACACACAGCGAGTGCGTCAGGGCCATCGCTGCCTGCTCCTTGGAAGAACCCTTCTCTGGGATCCTCATCACCCACCCTGTGCCAGCCACTCCCTGAACACAAAGCTGTGTTTTGCCTGCTTTCTACCCACAGCCTTGGGCTCTTTTCTACTCAGACTTGTAAAATACTCCTGTGAATGAGGCAGAGATCCACAAGTTTCAGGCTCCCAACCATCTCCCACTGTAAGAGCATAGAACTGACCCCAAGGTGCTAAGAAACAAGACAGGGGCAGGGAAAACATCTGCTCCCTTCTGCCCACTGTTTCTCAGCTGCGCCGTGCAGAGTGGCTCCCCAGTCACTGAGGTCCCCGTGTGGATTCCCTCAGGATGACAGGAGCTGCCATCCCAGTACAAAGTTGTCTCTCCCTTCTCTGGACACCTTAGAAACTGAAACTTAAAAGGCTTTCTAAAATCAAGGCCTCTACCTTTTTGTCAAGCATGGCTGAAATCAGTTAATGTGTCTTCAAACAAAAATTGAAAAAAAAAAAAAAATAAAAAAAAGGAAGTAGCAGAAAGGATTAGTATACCCTATAAGCACAAAAATAAATTATCTACCTGGGAAAGTGCCAGACACAGGCTGATGTTCAGAAAACAACAGATCCTTCCCAGGCTTCTGTGTAGCACTCAGAGTCTGTGGACAACAGTTCATGCCTTGACCCAGGCATGGACCATTTTGAAGCACATGGAGTGTGCTTATTGCATGACTCATGGAGTGTGTTTTTTGCCAGTTAAATCAGTCAAGCTTCTGTCAGAGCCTAAACCTCAAGCACCAGAACTCAGGTCTCAAAACTGGATACATGCATCTCTATACACAGATGTAAGTGCCACAGCTGCAACCACAGCTGCTGAGGCAGCTTAATACAGCAAGGAACAGCACACACCTACAACTGCCTCTTCCCCAAAAATCTCAAAAAGCCAGCAGATTTACAACTGCTTATCCATGACTCATAGGCAGTCTCCTCAGATTCAGAAAAACTGGTTCAAGGGTCCTGTATTGAATGACCTCTGTTTTCCCCTGGAAAATGAATATGCCAAGGAAGCCCCAGGATGAAAAATGCAGATCTCCTGGGATGCTGAAGGAAAATGATGGATAACAAGCAGACAAATGTTATTTGGGAAAGCAATGTTTTGCAACAGTATCATGCAGTCATTATCAAATGGATTTCCTACACATTGGGGTTTCCTACACGGGTTGTTATTATTAGTGACTGATGTCTGGAAGGCTGGCCATTATACACGAATGTCTTCCCAAACTAGAACAGGCATTACGTTCATATAGCAACAGCGCTAGCCACAAAACTATTTACACTCTCCTGGAAGCAAAATGTATTCCCAACGAGCTGCCCCCCAGAAAAACCAAAGGTATCACAGCTTGTGACCAAAACAGAGACATGGAGAGGCCATCGTGTAATCAAGAACAGCAGGCTCTAATGAAGCCACATGCTGTCACTGCTTTTAGACTACAAATAAAGCTTAACCATTCTGCAGTAGAGGCAGAAATCAAAGTAAACCTCTGGCCTCTATCACAGGGGATATCAGGTTGGCGAAGCCTGAAGAACATGTCTCAAAATCTGTAAAGACAGGCTAGCCAAAATGTTTCTTCTCCAAACACATCAACCTTTTCCTTTCAACAGGCTGTAGAGAAGACAAAGAGCATTTCTGAAGCTCCAACTAATACCAAACACCAAGATCTTGAATTAATTAAACTGCAGAATGGTATTTGAAGGCCCTTTACCTGAGATACAGTCCATGGATGGTTTCTTAGGGCTTCTCTCAACTTGTTCATTACTTTGCCATCATTTTTGAAGGGCTATGTTCCATTTATAAAAACAAATAGGCGCCTGAAAGAAAATACACCCTTCTTCCAAGCTGTCTTTCAGTCATCCTTCAGACAGAAGAATTTAGCAGAAAAAACAAGCACATGCTTACCCATCATTTCTTTAGAGTTGCACCAAGATTGGCACAGCTTTTACGGACATGAGAAGTAGAAAGAGGAAAGACTGGTCATTACTTTTGGGAAGTGGCTGCATTATCTGAAAGGATACAGTAGGGAATTCCCTACAGCTGGATCAGTCTACACATGTGCACAGCACTTTGCAGAGGCAGAAGTTCATGTACCAAAAGCACTTTGTCTGCAGTAGGTCAGGTGTGTATCGGTGTAAAAAAAAAATCTTTTCTGTATCACTCCACTATGATCTCTATAACAGCATCAACACAGACAGGCAGCTCCCAATTCTCCCATAACTAGGTCTCTACACAAGGACATACACACCCAGAAACACAGAATCAGTCTTCATAGAAACCAGAAGTTCCTCTTGATAAAAGAAGGAGAAAACATCAAAGTTATGTCACTTAAATAGTAGGGACCATAGCTGTACTGCAATCCCAACTTCTGCATAGCAGCCAATGCTCTAGTATGCAGCCTCTTTAATTTCTACTCTCATATCTGTTCTTTGTTCATGGAACAAAACCTGATCTACTTACAGATTTTATACTTATATAACAATGCTGAAATGGTGACGAGCTTTATTAGTGTATTTATTATTAACCAGGTGGACTAGAACAATCTCCACCATGAATTCAGTTTACCAGGATGAGAATACAACTCAATCTATGTAAGCAGCAGAGGGTGGCTGAGAGGAGGAGAGACGCAGTGAGTCACCCACAACACTTGTCTGAGGCAAGTTTCTGCTAGATCTCTACATCTTTGGCTTTTCTTTGCCTAATCCCTAGTGTAAAGTGAAACCACACAGGCTACAGAAGGGTTGAAACAACCCCTTTTGGCACTTACTTAGTTAACATAGACTTAGTTAATATCACAGTCCAAAGAGATTCCCAGGAACAGAAATCACACCGGAGTCTCCTGGTCCTCTTCCAGGACTTCACCCACTGGCAAAGCCCTAGCTCTGTTCAGCACATCCCTGGAAGCCTCACACATCTATTTTCCTGTCACAGCACTCACTGGAGAACACCAGTTGCATGACAGAAAACATTTTTTAACACAAGCAACACAAGGTCTGGGTATGTAATTACTGGGATACCAGAGATGATGCTCTCACTTGCAGCAGAATACTCCAACCAACAGTTCCAATAGATACAGTCAAGCTTCAAACATTTCAACCTCCTCTTGCCCTGATACATGAGATCACTGATACATGAGAGTACTGAGAGTACTGCCTGCAGAGACCCTAATTTCATATATGACTGGGGAGGACTTCATCCTCTGGGGTCCTTCTGAACACAAGGCCCTGCTTGGCCTGGTGGGACCTTCCTGATGCTTCTCCCACCAGCCCCACAATGACCCCCTAAAACAAAGACAGCAGACTGAGCAAATGACAGAGGCAGAGAGTATTACAAGGAGGGAGAAGAGCATCTGCACCACGAATCTTTCGGATCCAAACCTAAAGCCTTAATCAGGAACAAGAGAGACAGCACAGGAGGAGTCATCCAGAGGAGAGTGGCGAAGGCTCCGTATGAACTCACTGGGAAACTACACTCAAACACATCCCCTCTGTCTTCCCCTTTTATCAACCAGTAACATTTTGACAGTCTTGTTTTAAATTTGAACTTTTTAAACAAATTACAATAAAGCTTATGTGAGGTTAATCATTCCCTGTTTCCTCTGGCATTCATTTTAATAGTACTAATTGCAATAAACACATTTAAAATTAATATGCATGCTATATGCATATATCAGTTGCATTCTAATTTACCTTTGACTAACATCCACAGACTGAACGTGCTTTCAATAATAAAAAGCTCTGACATAGCTTAACCAGACTTTGCCTGCCAGACTGCTCCCACAGCATTAGGAATCCATGACAGATGAGACTGATGAAGGGGAAAACATGCAAGCAGCAACTTGCAGATCCAGGCAAGCTCAGCCCATAACACAGGGTGAAGATGAGCCTTTTCTCCATGCTAAGCCATCTCCACTGCTTGTCGTTTTGGACATGGGCTCGCACTTACAATTAAAGAGTACACTGATAAAAGTATTTCAGATCTGTCGGCAAGCAGGAAGGATTTCATTTTCACTAACACAGTTGGTTTAGCCATTATCAACCACCTCCCTCTTCTCAAGACACAATTCCTTCCAAACATCCATCAGCAAGGCTCTGCCAGGCAGGGCCGTGACAATGCTCAACCCCAGCAAGATCAGCAGGAACCTTCAGCAGGGTCAGAGGCCAAAAAACATTTTTGCCAACACCAGACACAAATAGAATCAAGAGTATTGACTAAAGACTTTAACTGGGATGCTGTAATTGCTGAGGTTGGGTGACCTGGCCCACAGTCAGTTTATGCATCAGTTAAACAGACCACAAATGAGTAAACGGGAGCTGAGAGAAGATTTCTGCAGCTCTTACACATTCCCTTCTTTGAGCTGCTTTTTCTGCCCCTCTACAGAGGGCACATTTATTACAGCAAAAATAAAGAGTGTTCCTGAGCTCCACAGACATATCCACTGATTGAAATAATTTTCAAATTAATGTGCCAAGATGTGAAACCCAACCAGTGCTGGATTTGCACATGACAGCATACCTGCTACATATTCAGACCAGACTGCCAGGCTGAGTGAGGAGCAAATGAGAAGCTCTCACACATCCACTCCTGCTCTTTGCTACAGGCATAACGCCACACAAAAGGAAGGATGACAGAGAAGCTCCTGGCTCTGGCTAACACTGGTGCTTGTCTCTCCAGAGTTCAGCAGCAGCACAGAGGGAGAATGTACATCATTCAGCACTGAAGATTCAGATGAGAGGTACCAAGGTAAAACAGCAGCATAAATTGACAGTAAAAGGGAAGGCTGAGTAAGCTGTTGCTGAAGAATAGTTTTTACCAATCTTGATGAGCCATTAGAAAACCTACCACAATGGACTTCTAAAGATTTACTTCAGCAGTATTATCCTATCTCCCCAGACACCCTACAATCTGGCCCTGATCTTACTCCAGCATCTTTTGCTGTAACCTTTCTTAAAACACTTTCAATGAGAACATTGGTCTAAAGGTTCACAGAAAGATAAAATTTGGACTACAAATATTGGAGCACACTTCCATCCAATTGAGCTGACCTCTGCTCAACGACCCCAAACCTAACATGTGGACTTTTCCAATTGGACACCAAACCAATGCCAAATGACCTATGAAGCTAATTCTAATTAACTGGCACATCAAATGCTTGTATGAGGGAGTTCATGAGTCAACTGTGGACAAAGAATGAGACATAGGAGATAATTTAATGAGTAAACCTGAAAAAAATCCCAAATTGCCAATGAACAATACGCAAGTAGAAAAACATGTTCAATTTACAAAATAAGTTAATTGCTATAAATTAGTCAGATGGCTGTAGTCACATAAACATATCTATTGTGGGCTGCTGTTGCAGTTTATGTGTCACAGCTGAGCAATTTGAATCTCTATTAAAGGTGTCTCTGACTTTAAAGACAGTTACTGCAACATATATCAGCAACACACTCTGGAGATACTCAGAAAGATATACCAGAAAGAAATTTAGTGCCACAAAAATGAAGCTGCCTTAGCTTCAACAACAACCGATGCTTTCCTGAGCACTCCTAGGTTCCAGCCCCACTGCAGATCTCTCAGGGAAAACTCACACTGATCCATATCCCTCCCAGGGCTACACACCACTGGAAAAACAGAACTGCTGAAACCTATTGACCACTGTCCTCAAACTCACTATTAATTAAGAAAGGAGATGGGAAAGCCTAAGGACTTGGTCAGCTCAGAGAACATAGACAGTCCTTCCTTTGCTCCTGCAGCTGCTGAAACATCCCCATATCCCCAGTCCCTTCCTAATGGCTATGGGAGATCATCCCCAACACCTTTCCACAGAGAAAAAAAAAAAACAAAAAACAATTCATCTCCTGCTTGCTTAAGAAAATCCTTGGTTCATATGCTTTGCTTAGCCACCAAGTCACAGCACCACCTTTGTTTGTGAAGTTCACATCCCTCCATTTGCCTCACCAGAGGCAAGTACCAGGACAGCCCCAGCAGCACAGAAAAGGCAGAGGCTCCTGCAGCCCTTGTATCAAACCTGCAAGCCTCCTGCCTATCTGAAGCTAAAACTCCCCCAAGCATCTTCCTCAGAGCAGGGAGCAGTGTTTCAAAAGGCTCAAACAGAATATATTGGTTCAACAAAGACAGGCAACTTCTACAATTTGGCACACATTGGCTATTTCTCTCTTCCCACTTCCAGGTCACATAATGAAACTGACCCCTGACAGAAGCACAACTTCCCTGCAGTACTAATGTTTTGGGGATGCATAAGGGCACAATTACACCTTGAAATCTCTCTGGCTGCAAATCTCACTCAAGAGATTCCCACTGTATTCACTCCTACCCTCTTAAGTTGCCCTCCCCACAGACATTCCTGGGATCAAGTTCAGATTTAGGTTCCACTCACCCGCCCCTCAAGTTTCGCTTTTGATCTTTTGATTGTCACCAATTTGTGACAACTACAGTCCCACAAACAGTGAGATTAATAAAACTGAGAGGAACACCCAGAGATGGGGATTTCAGAACAGCTGTGCCACTCACAGCATTTTTGACATTATAACCCCCATTCCATATTTCTGAGCCTTTTATATCTAACCCTCCTTAAGCCAATCTTCTTAGAAGAAACCCAAGTCTTCTTAAAAGAAACACAAACCCAAATCCTGAAATCAATTATTATAATCAGTTTTGTTAACACAGCTGGACAAAATTAAGCCTGACTTACAAATGTGCCCTATTTTCTTGTATGGTTTTTATCAACCCATACATATAAGGATGGATACGTGTGCAGAAAGGTAGAGGTTTCTTAATTTTTAGTCATGTTTAGTGCTACACAGTTCATTCTTTGGTAGTCAGTCTGCTGTCAAACAGTTTATAAAGGAAGTAACTTCCTATAGCTTCCAGTCACTGACCCCAGTTCTGACAAGAATATTCCCTGTTTCAGGATAAAGCACCTAGGTTTTATGACTACCTGCAGGCACATCAGAGTCAGGGCAACACCTCCCTGCAGGATGAAGGTAAAATAAAGCTTTTTAAGCAATCCTTCTCTGCATGCCAGCACTGGCACCCATCTCCTAGGAGACTCACCAATCCATATAGTATTGGACCCCATATTTTTAACCAACCCTTAAATCCCAAGTGAGTAACAAAGCAGTGAGCTAAAGGCCCCCATGAATCACCAGTAGGAAATGTAGTCAGCATTCAGTAGCCCACTCCATAGTCTGTTAATAGACCAACTAATGCATAGTGCCAAATGGATCCATTTTCACAGCACTGCTTGAAATACAGAACATTATTCAGTCTGGAAAGGACTTTATAGTTATTGTCACACAGGAGGGAAGAGTATTCACATCTTTTCGGACCCAGTTTTCCCACCTGACCACCATACACCTCTAAGTAAGACTAGGAATTGGTTCCAAGTCCAGCTAAAATAGCACTAGTCATATAGCCCTCCTGCCCAAGGAAGGTTGGGAAGTAGATCCTCATGAAGCTAGGAAAGCAAAAAAAATACCTGAAAAGGCATCAAAAAGGAAAATCAAAAGGAAACTCCTCAGCCCCATTACACATGTTAAAAAAGTAGAAGCAGAAGTAAATCTGCCTCCACCAAGCAGTTGTATAAACCCAGAGCAACACTTAGTGAAATCTAAAGAGCTGATCTGCACTTAACCAGCTCTGACCAGCACAGCTACTAAATTGTTACCCTCAAACTCCCAAGAGTTTTACTAGTTTTCCTTTCAGTCTGTGCTGGATCATGACAGGCAGGCTGAGTAATGTAAAAAAATACCCATGGTGACCAGAAATTCAAGTAATGACCGCAAAATGACTTGCAAACAATTTTCATGAGTGTTCCAAACTTCAAATAAACAAAGAAAACAATGCAGCAGCATTTTGGCCTACAAGACTCCAATCCTCCCAGCCTCCAGTGAGACCTGAAGTGTCAGGAACAGTTTCCTTTTTCTCACTTCTCCATTCCCATCAGCTCTTGGCTACCCAGCACTAGGAGAATACTACTTTCTGAGACATAGCACGCCCCCAGTCAGTGGAGAACACCAGTGCAATCTCATCCAGAGATGCTTTGATTGAAAAAGCATTACCTCTATAGGCTACATAGATCCATAAAGGCAGACAAGGAGAATAAGTTTTAAAATACAATACACCATAACTAGATAGTCCAAATGGCTGGTCAGTGCAGAAATAAACCAAGGGCTGGTTATACAACCACTCTGATGCAGCACAGACCCAAGCTGCTGCCTGAAACAGCAGCCATATGCCACTTGACCACCCCCAGCTGTTCATTCCCACAGCAAACCTTGTGCCAGCCCTGATAAAATGGGTGATGAATTCTGGGGGAGGAAAAGAGAGCTGAAAACTGCACAGACAAGCTTGGAGTCTTTGAGTCCCCCACCGGATGGATCAGCTCCTTGGCAATGCTGGCCATGGGGAGGCCATGGGAACAGGCTGCAGCACAGCCAAACACAACAGCCTCAGCTGGCAGCACATAAACAGACAGTCAGATGGAATCACAGTGTGGCTACAATCTTTTATCTCCTCCACTTAAGAAATGTTCCTGTCATGGAGCTTTCTACAAAATTGATCGTAATATTCCCGAATGCACTATTCTGCAGGATGGAAATGCTATTACTGTCAAGTTACCACCTTGTAACCAACAGAACTAAAATCCAACCCATGACAAAAAAACCTACCAGATAAACACTGGATTCAAATAATCCAGGTTTTCCTGAAGCTTAGTAAATACATGGCTCGGAGACACTGCCAAATATAATGGAGTGAAAACGGGAGAGCACTATTCATTCTGTTTTCAGGTTCTTTGCTGTAATGCTTTACAAATATATTTTCCCAAACCTAAGTTATATGTGAAGGATTTCTGAAAGTCATTCAACATGGAATGTACTGCCAAACAAGCTGCTGGAAGCCTAAGGTTAGAGAAAATTCAAGTTATCAATAAATGGGAGGAGTTATAAAGCACAGGAAGCACTTAGAAACATTTAAGTACCTAAATATTAGAGCTTTGTCAATTATTTTCCTTCCAAACATCTTTCTAATAGCATATTCCTTTGACCAAAGGCAAATATTTCTCTGCCCTTTTTGCCCTCTTATTCCAGACCTGAAAAACTGAAGTGGTTCCCCACAACTGCATACAAAAGAATACCTTTGTTAAATATTATTTTTAAGAAAACAGCCATAAATAAAGCACACACACAAAAGAAATCACAAACAACCAAACAAAATACACTAGAAAAGCTATGGCATTTCAAAGACACTTTCATTTTTTCACACTTTCTTCCCCAAAGAAATTTTAGTAGAATTGGTCAAAGAATTTAAGAAAAAGAAATAAGAAGCAGCAAAAAACTCAAACCCATGGGAATAATGAATATTTGGTGAAATAAGTGTATATTTTCCAATTCAGTCTTTTAAAGTTCCTCCTGCCCTGTAGAGGAAGAGTTTCTTTTTAATGAGCAGAAAAAGAAAAAAAAAAAACCAAAAAACAAACAAGTCACAGAAAATCTTCCCTACCAGGCTCAAAAATCAACTGCAGGACAATACAAAGAGGAAAAAAGTTATAACCTCTTCACAGTAAGGAGGATTGCAAACCACAAAGCTTCCCACAGGTGTCTTTCTTTCTTTGAAATGATACAGCTTAAAAATCAGAAGTCCCAAGATCATACATGGCTGATGTCTCATCACAAAAACACTCAACTTCCCTGGGCAGCAAGGAGACAAAATCCATTTGCATTTACACTTTTTCCAAAGGAGAAAGCTGAGTAGGAGGAAAGACCTGCTCCTGACTGCATAACAGCAATAGAAAAAAATGCTCACAAACCTTCATGAGCTAGTTTGGGTCCCTGGGTTCTCCCATTCCAGGTTCAGTGCATAAGGCATCATACAACGCTATCCACACCAATGGATCCATTCCCTCAAAGCTTTGGATACCATGTGGAGAGTCAGAGACTGCAAGACTGCAAAGTTTTCTGGGAGAAACAGCCTCCCCATCAGGCAGGAAATTTATCACTTTCCTTCACACCTTACCATCTTCCTAAGGTTTGGAGCATGCAAGGTGGAGTGTGAATGAAGGGCTGTGGAAGAATGGGACGGGGCACGGAGTCATCACGTCCTGGAAAAGGCACTCGCCAACAATACCAAGTGAACTGTGCTTGCAGGGATCTCATTTTCTGCCATTACTCCATCAGACAGGAATGAAACAGCCCCACAGCCCTATCCCCACTCTAAAGAATGAAATTCATCTGGGTAAATGAAGAGCCAGGCAAGCAAGGACCACCAGTTCAAGCCTCCATCCAGCTTGTGCCCAGGAATATGCTCCCAAGTTCCAGCTGCTTCAGGGACCCAGAGGAGGAACTGAACTCTTCCATAAAATCCCTTCCCCTCAACCACTACCAAAGGAGAGAACAAATAAAGCACAGGGTATGTGATTAGGTGTTGACCAGTGGGTGCCCACAACTTTTTCACTTGGACTTTGCCATCTACACCATCACTCCAAGAGAGAGCTCTGGATTCCAAGAGCTCAATACATGTGTGCATGTGCACACTCATGTGTGCCTTGTACCAGGCTAAAAAAAAACCCAAAAAACACAAACCAAACAAACAACTTCCAAAAGCAATATAAACAACAGCTTCAGTCACTGAATTTGTCCACCTCACTTTAGGAAGGATTTTGATATGTATCTAAAGAGCTCTGTGCAGGTCTGTTATTTAAACAGTAGCTAAGCTTTCAACAGCCAATTGACCCAACACTTCCTGACTCTGGAAGCAAGAATCACATGTTGGCCTCCAAGATTCAGGCCTTCCTCCCCTATTCACCCTGCAGACAAGTCATTTCTACTTTTCCCCGTGTAGTAAAAGGTGTCTCAGTACATACTGTTATTTCTGTGCCGTCAAGATCAACACTTAGGATCACAAGAGAATTGCTAAAAGCTCCCTGAAAACATTTTATTTTCATAACTAAGATGCATTTTCCATCTCCTGGTCCTATTAACCATTTTTACATCAGTGATACCTCTGGTTGACAGCTCATCAGAATAAAACACCAGTAGTTTTTTACAGCTGGGATGAGTGTGAACCTTAGGGAATGGGACAAGATGGGTCACCTTCAGGAAACAGAGGGACCATAGGGTGACAGTCTTAGCACATAATGCTGAGTAAAGCACGTGTAAGTATCACTCACTCCTAAATGCACTATGTAAGCAAAGGGGAATCAGATGTGCTTGGACACAACAGCCAAGTGGGAGCCTGCTGGCTGTAGCAGTCAATAGAATTACTTCAATCTCAAGCAATCTACAGGACTGAATAGTCATCAAATAATAATCTCATTAAGTTTCTACAAATCATTAATTTCACCAAGTGTCAAGGTTAACAAGGCTCCTGTCAATATCAATGGTTTGGCACAGAGGAATTCAATACTTAGAGATTCAACCACCACTGTTATCGAAACACGCAAGAGATGTGATTGCCTCCTTGTCACCCACTCCTACCACCAGGCAATCCCTACCCCACGTGCAAGCTGCAACTACATCTGCTCAGAAGTTTCTGACAGATTTCCCCCAGAAAAGACACCAACTGAATGTGTTTTGCAGAAGCACATTCATTCAGTGAGCCTTCTGCTGAAACGTAAGCTCCCGGTGCTCGGCCAGTTGCCAGGAGAAATCAACTGTCATATGGCACAATGCAAAGTGCATGATGCAGCTGAATCTTCAGAGCTTCAACTATTAAGGCTTCCCACATGCACAGCTCTCCAGGCAGGATCTCCACTAACTTTGCAAAACCCAAGAATGTTCAAACCATGAGAGAGTCACATCAACTCTGTGCAACTTCTAACCGTGTGCCACCTGGGAAATGAAGGTACTGCACCCAGAGCTCAGACTTTCACACAGTAATGCAGATATGTCCCGTTTGCAAAATTAGTATTAACAACACCATAAAGGATATCAGTGCATTCCCTGGAAAGCTTTTTTAATCTCATGTTTATCCCCCTTTATTAATCATGTTTATTCTCACAAAGCCTGAAGAAACAAGTCTTCAGGTTGTTTACATCTGAGATTAAGCTGGCCATAGTTGGAGCAAGTAGGTAACTCAAAAGCAAAATATCTCATTCTTATGCAGACATCTTCACAGCCAAAAATGAAGAGAAGACGAAATATTGAACACTCCCAAGATGGCAACAGAATGCTTCCTAAAACACTAAGGTTTTCTAACTTGCCTCAAAGCATCAGTTAGTTTAACAGTAATAAAAGTAGACAATAAAATCCAGCTTTTAGGATTCCCAGTCACCAAACTCCCCAAACAAACAAATTTCTTCTTTTCTTATTTTACTGCAAACACATTTTAGGTTGTAGTCCCTAGGAAGAGGCAGTACAGGACACTACAGCACCAGCTGTCACATTCCACAAGAAACAGCACTCTCAATTTTTTCCCCACACCAATGTTTAGCTAATAAACCACTTTCCAAACTTGAAGTCAAAGGGCCATTCTCAACTCTGCCACCCCGAGTTACCAAGAAACAGCCTCATCAAACTGACAAACTCACTTAAATGATCAGCAGAAATCTACAAGCAGTTACTGTATGTCGGAGACGCCAGTGTTTGGCAGATCAGTTTGGAAAACACAAAGGGAAGTTGACTAAACATTACATAGGTGTTAATTAGCCAGCACAAGAACCTGTTTGACTTTGTGCTGAGTTAAGACGAGGTTGCTCCAGCAAAAATCCTTTACCTTGACTCTGCTAAGGGACAGTAACTCTTTAAATCACTCAAATTTTGTTGTAAGATCACATCTGATAACACCGGAAATCTCAGTGTCCAATAACCAAACCCCTTGCTAAATCAAAGATGGGGAAAATTGTCTTCTGAGGAAATATTATAATGAATCAGCAAGAACATAAGTATACCACTATCTTCTAGAGCAAAAGAAATCAGAACTGCTTAAACTAGTATCTCTGAGACTCTCATGCTAAGTGTCTTCTCTTCTTGCAGCTCTTTGATCCCTGTGGGAACAGGAGAATCCAAACAGTCACAGAAAAATGCAAGACAATTGTAGGCAGTCACCAATTTGTGACAGCATTATTGTTATAAACCCCCTGCTACCAGCTAAGAAAGTATTCAATACTTCCTAAAATTTAACATGTTGGAGATTTCAGTTTTGCTTTTTTTTTTTTTTTCCCCTTTCTGCTTGTCCAGGTCTCAACACTTCCTGTTCTGGCAGGGGCTAGGGCACCTCCCCACTGCCCCATGCTACCCTTCAGGTTTGCCAGTTTTTAGGAAGCTCTGCACTTGGTTGTGGCTTCTCAAGGGAGATGAGGCACTGTCACACCACAGGCTGAAGTGGCACTAACAGCACAACGAATACAGGGCTCTACACTGCTCCACACAACAACCTCTCTTAGCTGAAGTTAGTTTTGAACCACAAGTTGGGAATTTTTGCCCCAACTGTCAGATGTTGATGCTATCCCAATATCCAGAAGATGACAGACATCAGGTATGAGATTTCTCCAACCTGTCTGTATCCTATTTTAAGAGATCCTGTTCTCAGAAAGACCTTCCCTGGCATTCCAGCATTCTCTCACCAAGCACAGCAGCCAGGCAAGCCAGCAAGCCATCAACAAGCAGGTGTTATTCTCCAATGTACCTCCACTGTGCCTTGCTCTTGGCACACTACCCTGTTCAGATCCTATGATATAAAAGTCCAGATTCTCCTCAGAGCAAGAATTCCACTAAGGCAAAACACTGGGCTGAGGATAGATCATAAGCCTCTCGTAAAGATGGCTGTCTAAAGGAAAGAATTTGATTCACTGAATATCAGCTGTTTTAAAATTATCTCTCTAGTTCTGTTGGAAATGATACCAAGTTTAAAATTTTTTCTGTAAGTTTAGTCAGGGGTTTTGTTCATCTTTGCCCAGGGGGAGGGGAATTGAAATTTCTCCTCAAAGGACTATTTCACCACTTGAGGACAGGTGAACTTAACATCTCAGCAAACTGGGAGTAGATCAGAAGATGCATAAGACCTAACGACCATCAACAACCATTAACAAACATCAACTCCAAACCTCAGCCCCCCGTGGTCAGAGACACCTGGTCTGGGAAAAGAGAGATAAGAGAATTAGAACCTCATTAACATTGAAGGCAAGGGATTGATAACAAACAGGAAACCAAATACTGAGATCTCTCTAACTTGGGACCAATGAACATTGAACCAATGAATTCCTATGGGTTTTGACTGTAAAATTATCTGAAAAATATAGTACAAATCATGTGTGATGGAATGATTTTTTTTCTGCACAACCCGGGCAATGTGTAGATGAAATGATTTCTGTTGCACATCCTGGCTAGAGTAAAGTAATACCTTGATTCTCTAGCGCTAAAAATGTTGTTAGAGAGTTTTTGTTGTTCCTGCAGTTTTGGTACAATGCTGCAGAAATATAAGGAAAGCCCCTCAAAGTCAGAACAAGGGTCCATTTAACCCAAAGTTCTGCTTTGCCACAGTGGTCACTTACAACACCTAAGACAGAATGAGATCAAGTTAAGTAAACATACCATTAACCCTAATATTCTCACAGCATGTGGTAATTTTTCACCTAAAGGGATCCTTTGAGGTTTTTTTCTCATGACTGAGACTACAAAAGATCAGCATGACAATTTACTATAGGTGAGCAAAAAATCAAATAGTTTAACCCTGCAGTGGCTTTATTTTCAAGGCTCAAATGTTATGAGGGTTCCTTGGCTCTTTTGCAATGCCTAAAGGGCAGCAGGCTTATTACGTTGTCTCCAGCAAGTAAAGTGGAGTCTTGTAGTCTTACAGGAGTTGGTGTTCTCTGTCCCCATCCTGTCCAAAGCAGATAACGAAAAAACATTGTACATCTGCATAGATCTGGCATGCCATCTATCTGCAAAAAGCACTGCTGGCTGTCTGGATCACATCTGTTTAAAGATCCATTTGAGCTTCTCCATCTATCTGGTGCTTTGAAATTACAGGGTACAGACAGGCCAATTATGAACAATTAAGTTACCACACGTAAGAAATTACTGTTTCTCAGAAGAGCAGAGGTAATTGGCCATATGCAAACTCACAGCCTAGCCCCAATGGCCAAGAAAATTGATTTAACATGTATTTTGTTGTAACACATTTTGCTACCTGTTTGCAAAGGAATAAAAGAACAATCATAACCAGCTGGCACAGCTCAGGGCATCAGCTTTTATCTGTGTTTTAAGAAGGTACACACAAGTAACCTGTTCATTCCTACCGTGATACCTTTAGAGATTGTCAGCTCCACCTCAGCAAACAACTCACACTTCACAAACAAAAGCAGTTTCATTCAAATCAGAAGCAAAGATCTTGCTATTTAAGTAAAAACATAGAGAAAAAATGCAACAGGGGAAAAAAGTATTTACTTTCTAGTTGTTCCTCCTCTAGGTAATTAATTCAGAAGCGTATCTTAAACTATGCATTTTCTTTCAAAAACACAGAATTGAACATATGAATAACTTTAGTTTTATGTCAAAATAGACTTGTAGCTTTTCTTGCTTGCAGTAAATTAACTGGAAAAAAATCCACACTATTGAGGAACATGACTAAAAAGCAACCACAGTAGACTTGGCTACAAGATGAGATAGGAGCAGGGGAAAACTTCCTCAGAAATACTTGAGCTGCATAATTTGAGGGTCAGCTCTAATGCCAGGAGGGTAAATGGGTCACAGCAAAACATGAGAAGAACCAACTCTACAGAATTTATCACTCAGCAGCATCCCGCCTTTGGCTCATATTAATCAGGCTGTGAGGGGAGCCAGGGAAGAGCAGAGATGCACATGTGGTTGCTATGGAGTTAAAGGCTTGAAGGAGATACATGGAAACAGCACAACTGCACAGAGCACAGTTAACTCTTAAATTGCCTCTATCTAAACAGCTCCCTGGTCAGCCAAATTCATGAATACCCATTCTAAGAGAATCCTTTTAAATACACAAGAGTTCCCATGAAGACTCAAAGTCCAACGACCAAAATCCATCAAGGCAGAGCAGTTGCCCCACATTTAAAACCAGGGAGCTGGACATGGAGAAAGGACCATGCTTTGCAGCACACAATCTCTGCCAGCTGTCTTTGTAGTTTAATACTTTGATCTGTCATGCAAAGGGAGCAAAAGCAACTGCTAGAGATCCATGCAGAGAATGAGTCAACCCCAGACAAAAAGTAGGGGCACCACCATAAAATTTAATACATCCATGGTTCTGAAAAGTTAGAATGTTGCTGAAGTCCTAAGAAACCCAGATACATCCCTTTCCCAAGAGCACACATCTTTAAAAATTTGGACTGCCCCATGGCATCATTCAGCACTATTTGAAAAATACACTCACTTGCTGATGTGAGTGTAAAAGACTCACAAATAAGCAAGGATTGGGATGAGGCTGGCACAGGACAGACTTCTTGCACAGACTAAATAAGGGAGAACTTCTTGGAAGACAATTTCCTGAAGTTTTAGGGGTTGGAAAACGGTTCTGGGAGTCTAGGCAAGTGAGGTAAAAAGACCTGAAGACACTGACAAACTTGGTGGAGCTGATGACTGAAGTAACAAAGCATATTTCAAAGATAATCCAACCAGCTACTTCCAGATCACAAGAAGCTGCTGCACATCCAACTCCCTGCAGTTTCCTAGCAGGGGCTGTATGTGTGTATACATATATGTAGATAATCAGCAAAGTTTCTATTTTCTCCTCCTACTTAAGGGAGTCTTTTAGTGAGCAACCTCCTACACTGCTATTTTTACCTGCTCCTAATCAGTGTGTTCTCAAACATTGAGAGACTCCGAGAAGAGCAGTTCAACTCCTCCAGTGCACAGCCCACAACACACTGAGTAATATCTGGGTGGCAGCTCTTCTCCCATCACCCAGGAGAAAAGAATTTTTTTTTTCTTCTTTTATGTCTTGTAGAGCAAGACATGTCTATGTCTAGGGAGAGCTGGTGATCAAGGCCTGGGGAATCTCTTCTCATTCACAGGATGCTGAGCTTGAGTTGAAGGTTCTTTCAGCAGAGATCGTTAGAATCACAAGAAGTCAAGTAGAGAGGACTGGATCCAAATTCAGAGTTTTAAACTATTGATGTAGTAAATAATACTACTGAAAATAAGCTGAAAACCCGGGGAAACTCTTATACTGCATTATTTTCTCCTCTCCTTTTTATCTCTTTTCATCATAAAAGTTTCAGTTTTCACTTTCAATAAATGATGTTTCATTGCCAGACCCAAAAATGCCTGATCTCAGCCTCAAAGTAGGCATTAAACTGTGAACATAATTCCCAAAAGACATGGGTGCCTCAGTCCTTCCAAGGAGTCCCTGAGATTTACGGTAACAAGTCGCCCAAGAACAAGTAGATGGCACCAAATCCTGATGCCAAATGATAGCTCTATAATCAGTGAGCTGCACTCTCAGCTCCTCTAAAAGACTTTACTAGATGGCTGTTTATTTAAAAGAGGCCATTTTCAAGTGCCCAGCACTGTAGAGGGGGTGTGTTTGCATGGGCTGTGGTGATACCCTCTGTGCTAGCACAAACCCTGACCATACTTTGTGTCTCCTCACCCATTTATGCAGCCTTGCTCTGAAACCAGATGCTAAATTCTTTCTTGAATTTCAACAGATAGATTCTCTTTTGAAATAATCATTAATTCACCTGATTCTGAAAGTAATTTCCTCTCTTGCAGCAGCATTTTTTTTAAAAAATAAACATTCCACTAAGTTCAAAACAACGAAGGGCAAAGCTCCAGATAAAACATAATGGAGAATCAGCTCCAGTACCCCAAAACCCAACCACACTAAGAGTCTTCAAAGACAGTGCCAATTACTTCAGAAATGTTGCCAGCAAGAGTGACTGGCCACAAGCATTGTGTTTGGAAAAAATGGCATCTTGGGCTGTACAAGAGCATCCTGAGCAAATCTCAGCTTCCTGCCAACACGTACTATTTAAACCTCTGACATTTTAAAAGTTGACCCTATGGATTGATTGTAGGCAGTTCAATATAAGCATTCAGCACATGATACTTGATATTTAAACTTCCTATTTCAGATTATAAATGTTGACAGATTTATCTATGACTGCAGTTGACTGGAAAGTATCTGTCCTCCTTTTTCAAGTTTCAACCTTTTCCCTGTTTTTCTAAACATTTATCACACCATTTTTAAAGTTGCTTAAAATATTTAAAGTATTTTTTCCAGCACTGAACAAAAAGAAACAATCAAAGCCACTTCCTAACATTTTTCATAGAGTACTTTGTCATAAAGTCCTTTGATTAAAGCTGAAACTTTTCAAGAAATTTTCAATTTTCTGGAGAATTGATTGAAAACCATGTCAATAGTAATTCTGTAATCACTCTCCTCTCCCAAGAGTCTTACACAGACTCATGATATTGATTTTATTCTCACTTTAAAAGTAGAAGTACATGCAGTTGAAATCTTTAAATAAAAATTCTTACTCAATTTAACATTTGTCATAAAAAGTAGTAAACAACAACGTGAAATATTAAAAATTTTTAGCAGGACTAATATTTTTCAATGACGTCACTTAAACATGAAAACATTTTTTTTTGAAAGCAAAGTCACTTTAGATAATATATTAATAAACCATTTTAAAATATTTCCATTCTGCTTTCCTCTATATTTTCTTTCTTCTTCCAGTTGCATAGTGCTAGTGATTTTGGGGAAAATACTTCAGTATAAATTCTTAATAAATAGTTTCCTGACAAAATATTAACACTCGTTATTGGAGTTTACTTCCTACGAACATCAACAGCAGTAATTATTAGAACAAGACAAAGGAAGCTCAAGCTCACCCAGGGCTCTCTTGCCTAGACCAAAACAGAGACAGTAGTCTGTATTCTTCAAATTCTCTACAGACTGCAGTCCATTAGTATTTATATAAGTAATAGTAGGATAACACCACTGAAAGAGAATGCTTAACTCAGAGGGGAATAGCAGCACGGGTGACACTGCAGTCCTCTGGTACTTATTCATACCCTGCATTCAGGGCTTGCTGCAGCTCTACCACACCCGAAGGGACAGAGCCATCCCCCAGCACCTCATCCAGATCACACACAAAGAACAGGCTGGTGCTTTCCCCTCCCTTCCCCAGAAATTCATGCCTGCAAGCAGACCATTTTCTCTCCACAGTCTAAGCAGGGAAAATTATAAAACAAGAATCGCTTTGTTTCAGTCACATTCACAGTAACATGCATATCAATATGTAAAACAAACAAGACATTGTCTGGAAATTCAGAAAGAATGGATGATATCTTTGCTGAGACAATCACCACATAAATGCATTTCACAGCCCAAAACTACAACACAAGTGACAGCTAAAGAAAGATAAGTCAGCTCATGTTTATTTTTTCAGTCAGCAGGGCTTCAGACCAAGCCTTGGGTAGTCACAATTACATCACAGTCTCTTGCAGTGATAAGCAAAATCTGTCTTTTAGCGTGTGGAAGCAGGCTGCCAATTGCTGGTGGCAAAAGGTAAGCAACAAGCACCAGAAACAAGCGTGCAAATAAACAAGGAAGCTTTTGCTCTCTGGAGCAATCATAGGAGTCAAGGATAGCATGTTCACTCTGCACATCATCTGCTTAGATCCCTCTATTTATATTCAAGATAGATTAGATACAATTACTATGTTTCTATGAAATGTAATTAATCTATTTATTGCCATCACTTCTTTCCGACAACCCCCTGCACAGAAGTGAAGGTTTGTTTACTACAAAGTTTTGCCTCTTTGTGATTTTCTTCCTCACAATAGATTACTATGCTCTGCAAAGCCAATGAGACAAATCCAAGTATCTGTGTCGTTCCCCTGTGCAGTCACTGTGGCGTGTGTCTGATACCACCAGAGAAACTTCTCTGAGGTTAAACAGGGCATGATTGTCAATATTCCTCCCATGATAATCTGTAATGAAAGAAGTTCAGCACTCTGGAGTGAATTTTGATGGCTCACTGCCAATGTAGTTAATGGGAGCATGGGACCCAGCAAGCTGAGAGGACCATGGCCTCACCGTGGAGGAACATTTCTCCATGCAGACCAAGGGTATGTCACAGGACCACATTCCTCCCTCAAACATGAAAACTCATTGGGAAAGGTATTGGCCCAAAAATTGCTGACATGGGGAATCTTGATGTGGCCATTGCTTTCTTTAGTGCTGCTTGACTCAGTCCTCACTGTCATTTGGCCTCCCTACTCCCATCTTCCAGCTTGGCTCCCAAATGTTTCATCTCCCTAAACCACCCAACCACTACTAAGACTCCAGCTCCCTCTTCTTCCCTTCTCCCATTACATCTCCTCTTGCCTCACCAGAAGGTGGCAGGTAATTGCCAGAGATCACTAGGACAGGCAGGAAATTGTACTTTCCTTCTGGGCTAAATACCCAAAGGAGCCTGAAGCCAGCTATAGCCCTCCTCTGCTTTCCTCCCCTGTGCAAGGTTCTGAGGTCGGACTGTTCTAAGCTGTCTGAATGATCAGCTAACCCTCTAACGAACTTGTCTTCTCTCACTCCTGCAGCATTCTACCAGCCCTACTCCAATTCCCCAGTGATGCTCTCACCAGCAGCCAGGGAGCCTAGCTAACTGCATTGATCGTTCCCTAGACACTGATTTGAGGCTGATCCACTAATCAGGCACAAGAAAGCCCTGGGGAAGCTCCCAGGAGTCATCCTTGGAGTAAAGCCTGCAATTTTCCCTCACACCAGCTTCCCAGACCATAGCTACAGACAGCACAGCAGGGACATTGTAGGAGCCTGCATTAAAAAGGACATGTGGATGGCAGCAGATAAGGGATGCCCTGTCAACCTCTCACCTACCCCAGCCTATTTGCCTTTGGGGGTGGGAGTGGGTCAGCCTGGCTGCTGTGGGCAGACTCAGCAGCATCCAGAGCTGTGTGTTACCAACACCTTTCCAGCTACAGATGCTCCTGCACAGCACCAGGAGCGCTGCTTTGGGAAAGGTTAACTCCACCCAGCCAGACCCAATACATCTCTGGCTGCACACTCACAAATTAGACTCTTCAATGTACCTCAGGATACAGCCAAATATTCAAAAGGTCTTCTTTTGGATAGACATTTTTAATTGGAAAATTATATAAATTACAAAATACACTGGAGAGAGGAGGAAAACACACTGGTTGCTGATAACAAACAAGCATGTGTTGCAAGCTTTCCCCAGCTCCTTGGCAGCCAAAAAAGTCACACAAGAGAGCAAGGGGCAATTGGACAAGTGGTCTAACTGGATGCTTCCAGAGCAATAGCTTAAATGGATAAGGAAAATCTGGTATATTCCCACATCTTCACCATCCTGTAGTGGTATTACGTGCTCCAAAGAAAATCCAGGGTAACTTCAGACAGCTTGTATTCAATTCAAAGGAAACAGTAAAAAGCAAGATCAAGAGACACCTTTACTTCATGTCACTTTTGCTCTTCATTTGTTACACCCATATTAGAAGGTAAGACAGGTTAGGCCCTATCTATTGGTCCAGAGAGCACCTGGCACATCAGGGCCTGCCTCCATCTGGATGAATTTCCATTCTCGGCAAGACAAGGTGCCAAAAGCAAACATTCTTGGGTTACTCAATCCCCTAAACCTGCGGAGTTTGTCTGAAAATGTTTGTCTGAAAATGTTCCTTGGCACAGGACACAACCATGCTGGGGGACACCAATGGCAAAATCATCATACTCTCACATTAGACCAAGCATCCAGGAGCAGAGAGCATCCAGGAACATCCTGGACACCATGTGAAATGAAACAGGTGAGGCACATCCCTCCTGAGGTGGCGCTGGGGTCCCACAGACAGAATTTGCCATCATTCATGGGGCCAGCACCACAAATTTATTGGAGAAGAGTCACTGGCTTGAAGCCCAACCTCTGACAGATTAGTGTCTGTCCTAGAGGCAGAAAACCTGGTCCACAGAGATTAAAAGTGCTCTGCCTATCTTTCTTTGTCAATAACCTCAGGGATGGATGACATGTTCAGCAGCAGGGGAGGTGGCAGCGGACGAGGCTGTTTTGCTAAAGCAGCAGTGCTGTCCCTCAGCCCTCTGCCTGGCTTTCACACACACCTCTCCTGTTCACTGTAGTCTTTCCATACAAGGAATCTCTCTTTCCAAACAGACCTGGTGCTGGCAGACAGAAATAATCTTTGACACATTTCCTGGGGATGCTTTGATAATAAAAAAGTGTTAAAGAGTGGCAACACCTGACTGGCCTTCCTGCTTTCTTTTTATCATTTTAATTAATTTCTTTTTTAAAAATTGTTTGGAAAAAAAAAAAAAAAAAACAAAAAAAAAAAAGCGCAAAACAATGGCAAAATATCAGTCTTCAGATAAAAGCAATTTTGAAATCTGATGCTTATGTAGCTCTGTAGGCACAGTGGATATTAATAATTCAACATAATATTATATAGTCATTACTATATTTGGCAGTATCACAACAGTGTGTTTTAGCAGCATTTCTCTCCAAATCTCATTGCAACAGCCATTAATAAATAAAATGCAATTCACTGCATTAAGTGTGTTGTTTAAAGGCTAAATATTTCATCAGAACTAATTCATTTTAAATAATCAGACTAGGACTCTCCTCCTAGCACCAGGACATATTTCAGCTCCATACACTTTCCACACTTAGAAATGAAATTATGTTTCAAAAGGCAAACCACAAATTGAATTCAACTGGAACATCTATGCAGCAGCTCTTAGACTATAACCCACTGCAGACAGATGCAGTCACATTCAAGCAGGCCACAGGTATCATAACTCTGTTATGCTGTATTTGCCACCCAAGAAAATTAAGATTGAAAAAATACAGTAGAATCGTTTGCATTTATTGCCTGCCTTGAACAGTGGCCAATATCTGATTCCCTGAGGGAAGGATTAAAAAAGGCATATTGGTCCAGACCTCAGCTGCCAATAGCTGTAGATAACAGTGCTCATTCAGTGCTTCCAACCAGTCACTCCCCAAGGGCTCTGCAAAAGAGGTCAGTTGTCTCTCACAGGTGGGAAAACTGAGGCACAAAGGGAAACAGCTTGTCAACAAATAATGTAAAGCCTAAAGGCTGAGTTCCCACATATTTATCCATCCTGCAGGAGCGAAAGCACTATCCCATTGCCCCCCAAGGCACTCATGACTCCCTTTCAGTTGCAACTTTCTGCTGGCAAATACTACCTTTTTTCCCCTAAAGGTTCTTCTTGTATCTCAGGAATGAGACCATTTAGATTTGAAGTGTAACTCCCCCTACATTCTCAAACACACCCAACCTACCCAGCATAAATTGGTGAGTTTCTAAATCAGGATGAAGAAGGAGTTTGATTTTCGTTTCTATCAACTGGTATTACTTGCAAAAAAATGTTAAGAAACCCATATTAAAAATCAAATAAATGACAACCAAAACTAAAAAAACCCAGACAAATAAACAAGCAAAAGTCACATGTACTTCAGTTTGAAGTTTTCAGTTAAAAAACTTCTTCAAAAAGAAAAAAGAAAAAAAAAAGCATCCAACAAACTAATAACCACAGTCAACAAAACCATTCTCCAAACTACTTGTCATTTTCTGGCCACCTCCAGAACAGTGTGTGAGCATCAACCCTGCTGACTTACAAGCTGACATCAGCAAGGTAATTCCTGCAATTAAAACAAAACAACATGACCTTACAAGCACGCCCTGCATCAGACACCATAATCTCTATTTTTACCCACAGAGCTCACTGCTTTCCTCCAACAAGAGCACATAAACACTGCAACCTTCTTTTCCCTGACTTTATACCAAGACAGCATAGCACAAAAAATCACAGGGCGCAGTATCTTCAAGCATAACTTTCTACAGTAAAATAGCAATTTAATAAGGCCAGCATATTTTGTATCTTCTAAATTGTGCTGAGTTTGCTTTCATAACTATACAATAAATAATTTGGTTTAACCTTTTGAAATGAAAGTATCACCTTTCCATTTAAGAAATTCTTTAAACAATTCCATAAAATTTAGGGAGATGTGATTTTTATTTTGTTTGTTGGTTGTGGTTGGATTTGTTTGTCTTTTTAAAATCAGAATGTAAGGCTGTGCTTGGTCTGAGTCAAAACCTGGGGAGACCTGTCAGGGTGCTGATGGGGGTTAGGGATTAAATTCAAATTATTTCCTTTCTGTCAACCAGCCCACACACTCGAAAACACCATGGCAAGTAGTCAGTTATTTGCAGAGCTCTCTGTACTACATATTCTTGATTCCAGAGAGATGCCAGATACAATTGACTGCAAGATACAGCTGTGCTATTGAGCACTGGGACATTGGGAATAGATGGACTTTTGGTCTCATCCAGCACATCTGATCTTATGATCCTGGGCACATGTCCAAACCCCATTAAAGTCAATAGAAATGCATAGAATTCACTGGCTTTGAATCAGACCTCATATGACAGCGGACAAGAACAGCTAGATATTTTAACATGCCAAGAAGAAGACTTAATGGGAACTTGCTCTAATAAATATACCACCTTTACTGCACTGCCTCTTTGTGCATTCATCCTCAAGTGCTAAGGAGCCTTAACTCTTGAGCCAAAACACAGATTATTTCTCTTGGCTTTCATCTAGACCCTATAAAGCATTCCTGCCCCAGTCAGATGAGCCTGAGCTAGAGGGGAATCTAAACCCAGGACCAGTGAAGGACCACCACAGCAGGGCTAGAGAGGTCACAGCCAACAGTGGAATTTGGGAAACTGATTCAGAGCTTAGGCGATAATCAAAGCAGCAAGAGAACACGCCACACCACGAGCCAGAGTGGTCTCTACCAAGGTAAGATTCCTCATTTTTGTTTGACATGCTGTTTGGACACTGTTTGGTGGAACTTTGCAAGTGAAGCCCTCATCATCTTTCAAAGCTACTTCTGAAGGACTGCATTCCTGGATTGCTCAACCCCTCCAAGAGACACCTCTGCTTCACCAGGCAGCTTGATGGCTTCTGACACTTGGTAATTCATCACTGTGTTAATGCTTTCCTGGGTGCTGTCTGTTATGAAACATAGGTAGGAGCACAGTCTTGCAGATGGAAGAGGCTTTTAAACTCCATCCTGTCCAAGCCTGCCAGCTGCCAGAGAAGGGGAAGGCATGTGGGTCTAATTCTCATCATACTGACATTTCATCAGTGTATCAGCACTGGCTTTGAAGGTATTACTGTTGCCCTACTCAGCATCAGGAAGATGAAAAATATGCCCTTGAAATAAAACATGCCGCTCTGACAGGAGCTCCTGCTTCATCAAGCTAAGGTCCTTATCAAGGCAAGATTTCATTGCAATAGCAAGGATTTAAACCAAGCACAGCAGTTATATTAAAGAGAACAAAAGACAAACCAAAGGGTTCCAGTGACAAGTTACTCTAAGCAGAAGTGAGGAATCCAGAACACCATTTCCAGTCTGGCAAAGAGATCACTCACAGCACTTGGTCTGTCTGGCCAAGTCTGTGTACTATTTATCTACCCAAACAAAAAAAATTACCTCATAGCAGCTGTTTCTACAACAAGCACAGAAGAGGCTGGCATCCCAGCTCAAGGCTACAGCATAGCACAGTGTTTAGAAGTCTGGTTTGCTAGTTTATCACAAATGGTTCCCTCCCTCCAACTTCCATTTCGGCAGGTGTTTGTGACCTCTCAAAACAGTTACCCCCCAGAAGCAGTGAAGATATTTAGCTAAGCAGTAAACTAAAAGCCCACAGTGGTACAAAAGACTGAGAGAAACTACATCCACTAGGAAGAGAAACCTGTCTTCTCCCAGAACAAGTCCAACAGCATTTAGGATACACTTTATCACTGAGATTTTTATTCTAAATATTCCAAAAGAACAGAGACTTGGCAAGTTCCAGCTTGGCAATTCTCACCCTCAAGTGTCCAAGTCGCTGGTAGGCAATTAACGTCACTGTTTTTATTGCTAAAGCACATGCTAGTGCTCTTGAATATCCGAGTTTCTCATCAGTGCAAGAAAGATAGATATTTGCCCGCACTATGGCAGTACCTGAGTCTACTTCCCTTAAGCCACAGACTTAGTCATGTTCCACAAAATCAGATAACTCATTTTCACTGTCCCAAATTCAGGACAATAAAAAAGAAAATACAAGAAAAAAAAATTAAAATAATTTTAAAAATTTAAAAAAAACCCATCAAGGGCACAAATTAAAGGAGATACATAAAGACACTTAAAGACACACACTGGCAAAACTAAGTCTGTACACAGAAATAGTCACTTTAGAACCCTGCCTACACTAGCAAAAATCAAGCTCTACTGAAGCAACACCAGCATAAAATCACCATAAACAAGAGTGGATTTGAGAACACTAACATCGGCTGACCAATACCTCTTAAAAGGCTAATAAGCATTTACTGACATCCTTCCTCTCCCTTCAGTTAATGGCAGGACAGACCATTTAGTCAGTGCTCTAAAGCTTTAGCTTTCAGGACAGCAATTTATGCACCCTGGCAGGTGAGAATGACCCATTCAGCCTAAACAAGAAAGACAAAAGCCTCCTGACAGCATTTCTCCGCCCAGTTCTTGTCTGAGACAACTCCAAGTATCATTCAGCCGTGGCATGTCTAACCCGAACTGACCGTGTCCCAGACTCCTGGGAGCCAGATCCCCTGACTTCCAATAATCACTTTCCTCCCTTCTTCCCCAGCAGGACCTAGGCACAAAGCAGTACATCATCAAAACACTATTTAAGTTCCCAGGGGCTGGGATTTTGCTTGCTCAGGAGACTGGTATTTTTTTTCCTCTGGTGCTAATTCCATCTATTAGGCTCATTCTCTTCCCGTGCCCTGGGCAGGAGCTGCCATAGCAGAAGGATGCCCAAGGAAAACGCATCAGGACAAGTCAGGCACAAACATGCCTCTAGAGGCAGAGAATTTAAATAAAGAATGAACCTGAAAAAGCTACCAGCTTCCCTGTAGCCAGAACTGTTAAGAAAAATTCACCACAGGGGATTATCACAGGAGCAAAACACCTTCTGGCCCCACATTCAGGAGGGAAAAAGCAAGCACAAAATTGACCAGTGTGCCACCCCAGGAACTGACAGAGGCTGGTGTCGAAAAGTCAGAAACAACAGAAAAGGCCACATCTGCCCCATCACAACTGATCATCTATGATTTGTAGAAACAAGTCGGCTGCCACCTCTTCAGTGAATTCAAATTTCATATATTCAGGTGAAAACAAATGGCAATGTTCTGGCCTTCTGTATCATATACATTACATTTTAAAGACACAAAAGTTGTGCAAGGTGGTGTACTTGCAGCTGAGTGGGGAGAAAGCCTCCCCCGTTCCAAATGTTTATCATTAAACACAGTTTTCTACTTCTCTCTTAAAATCCTACAACTCCAAAACAAACCACACTTTTAGCTCAAGACAGAAAAGGTTGAAAGGACAGCCCCCAACTAACTGACAGCTCTTTTCCACCTTGCTACCATTCCCTCCCATCTCCTGATCAGGGAGATCTGCACATGAGAACAGAGCAGAACTGAACCCAGGGAGGACACATGCTTTAGGAGAGCTCCAAATTCAGCACACCAACAACCACGTTCAGCCTGAGGAACCTGGTGTGTAACTAATGGCTGCCAAATCCAGCTGTGACAGGCACAGAAAAAGCTTCACTCTGGTACCAAAGGCTGTTCAAGTCACTGCCACTGTGCAAAGGCCACAGCAAAGGAAAGAGGAGGAAGGGAGCTGAAGTACCATATAACAGCATCAGAGCTCATAAATTACTGCAGGGGATGTAGAGAGGGAACAGAGGAAAAGCAGAAAAAATCAGACTATGGCCCCAAATCATCCCTGGCTACATGGTACTCAGGTTTTTTCTAATTTGTAGTTATATACCTATTTTTGTAGTTATCAGGTCACACATCCTTACACACAAATAAACACAGGCATAGTATCCCCTACATTTCAAAAACAAAATTTTATTTTTTTAAAACCACATAGTGATTAAAATGGAATTTTAAAAGATGCAGAAAAGCCCAGAGAGCACTACTCTGTCCCCTCCCGTTCTGCTCTGAGGTGTTCTCATGCAGCTGATTTTGATAAACCCAGGTAATAGCAAGCTTTGTTTTGTTAAACCTGTTAGGTACCAAGGGCAATAAATGTTGCAGCTAAGTCTCTTAGGTGAGAATGCACAGCATTAGACAATTCGTTTCCCCATGAGCTGCGAAACAGAACATTTTCACACATATATTGACTCACTCCTGTGTCCTGACTTGTTCCATGGATCAGCTCTGGCCTCTCACCCTTGTCTCCACCAGGATGAGCACATGAGGAGAACTCTGGATCATTCCAGCCTCAGTCTGAGAACAGCATCCACTAATCAGTGACTTTTATGACCATTAAACTTGGTCTTTAGGAAAGAAAATAAGAATCTCCTCTTCTACACATAGCTGGAGATATAGCATTCTGAAATGATTCAATATTTTATCGTCCAACATTCGATCTCATTCTGCAGAGTTAGATCTGCCTATTTTTGTGAGTTGTTTCTCCATCTCCCCAAACCAATTTATTGCCTGTTTCCCAGAGCACTACAGGAAGCACAAATAAATAATTTTTTTTTTTTTAAAGCCACAGAAAGCTGAGAGCCATAAGAACAAAAATCTCAGTGCAACTCAGAAAGGCAGGTTTTGTTACTTGCAGTATGTGAGGTAGAAAAAGTAATGAGGATAATCTGAAATTAATTAAAGGGAAAGGCAGGCAACATTGAACCTGCCACAAAGAGGTGCTGTATAAGCAAACTGAGAATGCTACGCCACCAGCAGTGCTGCCTTCTGATTAAAGGAACGGAGTTTCCAGACAGGGTAGCAAAAGCCAACATGAACAGTTAATTAAGAAAATTAAGGATTCCTCAGTGCTGACAACGTAGCTGTGGTTTAGGTGCCTTAAACCATTTCTGCTTTGGATCAACAGACCATGCTCACAAACCTGTGAGTTAGCATTGGAGGGATAACTTCGGAATCTTTGGACCAATTTGTACTGAATTCAACAGGGGATAGAAGGTCACAGAGGTGCAGAATTCCTCTAAGTTGAGCTGAGTGAAGAAGCAGGTCCCAAAATAATATCTGGCCTGAACCGTAAGGCACCCAGTGTCCACTTTCATAGCTGGCAGGGTTCCAGATGATTGATACATCAATCACAGAGAGCTCTGCAGCACACCTGTAATGTTAATGTGCCACTCTTCACCCCTCCAAATGAGCAGCAGAATGAGGGATCATGACAGAGATGATAGCAAACACTCAGAGAGAAAGAAGAGTCCTGGAAGGGCATACAGTTGATTGCAAACTTCTGTTGCTTAACAAAACGACCAGGCATATTGCAACATTTCCTGGTCCTTCAGCAGACAGACTGGATAAAGTGCTCAGCATGGTCCCTGGGGCAGATCCTCAAAAACACTCAGCAGAAATCATAATCTGGTGGGATGCCCTGGCCAGATCTTTTTCTGCTGTATTCCATACCCCACACTTCTCTGAAAGCCCTTCTGTTAAAGGCTCAGCTACTCATAAAGTCTGACCATAGACAGCTGAACAAACTCTATTATATCTCTGTGACACCTGATATGGACACTGTGGCTGGATGGGGCTTTGTCCTGCTGTTGCTCCAATAGTTGCCAAAGTACACCTGAACAAAGATTCTTTCTTCTGAAATACCAGTTCTCTCAAATAGCATGGCTATCACACTGGTTTGCAAACTCACTGTCCCACAGGCAAACCTCTTTCAAGCCAGGTACAAATGTGTTTTTCAGAGCCCAGTAGGCAGGTCTGCATGTCTGCCTCTCCCAGCACATACTGTGAGCATGACCTGACAGTGCTTCTTCACACACAGGCTCACCAGTCTTGGGTCTTTCACTGGGGCTTTTGGCCAAACAGAAACAAAACCCTGTCCCACTGCAAACACAAGGTTTATGCAAGTTCAGAGAGCTGGTCTGACTGTCCACAAGTGGCAGGCCCCCAGCCCCAGACACCCATCTGCACTCCCATCCACACACCCACTGTAGAGTCAAGTACTAACAATATTTTGCTGGTTGGGAATGAAACTAGAAAGACACTGTGGGTGACAGAAAAAGGACATTACCCCTCATACACTGGTCCAGTCCTCCAGCTGGCAGAAGACTGCCATGAAGAAACCAACCAGGCCTCACACGAGGGCAGAAGGAAAATTCATTTGCCCTGTCTCATTCAGGAGTACTTCACCTGCACCTGACGTTGGGCAAAAGACTTTCTCCTTTGGGTGTGAAGTGGAACATAAAGGAGAAGGCCACCTTAATGACCCCAGAAGTTTCATGAACTTGAACTTTGCATGCTTCTACATTATCCCATGTAAGATTGCACAAACCTACATGTGCTATCATCCTGGATTCCAAACAATCCACATACTTCAGAGTCAGCTCCCACTCCCCTGATCAGACAGATGTGATTCCTCTCCTGTCTGCATTTCCAAGGAAAGCCCAAATTCATGGCTCCCACGGTCTCATCATGTTGATTCTCATCCAGATCAAAAGGAGCTGCAATTGATATGGCTTGATCTCTTAAGCCAAGCAGGTAAAGGGATTGGAACAACAGACAATGATGGTCTTAAAACCCTTTGGGACAGAACCTTGCAGTGCCTTAACTTGATCAATCTGTTAATGACTTTAGCTGAGCATGTTCTACTTTTCTACTATTGAGAGCCCTGTTCTTTCCCCTCTTAACTCCTCTCATCTATTTTTCCTTTCATGCAATCTCTTATTAAAAAAAGTACATACAGCACCTAAGCTGTGGCAATGAAGTAAGGTAAGTCCTTTGTTATTAAGTAGCCACATCAATACTGATCATTGCCCACAGTATATCCCTCCTCTCCCATGACTCAGTTTTCTCAAAAAAAAAAAAAAAGGAAAAAGAAGGATATACTACTGACCCTCCTGTTAATGACCTTTGGAATACACAGCTGAAGAAGGCAGCAGCAGATCTTTTTTAAGTACAGTCACGTCTGCCATTCTGCAAGCACAAAATTGGTAGGATTTGGTAGTAAAGGACAGGAAGACTGGAACAGAGAAATGTCTCCACATACACAGCCATTCACCCCGTTGCCTTGTGCAGAAAGAATTTACCTCCCAGTTGTCTAACAGGGGCAAATAAGGTCACAGACCAGCCAAATCTGCCTGCACCTCATGATACTGACCACAGCTGGGAGGGATTTTTCAAACAGCCACCAACTGCAGAGAAAGGCTAACAACCAATTAAAGGTCCCACTCCATCCCCCATGCACCCAAGAGTTCCTAAAGCATTTTGACAAAAGCAAGATAATCACGTTCTACACATTGTCTTCCACGAAACAGCTTTTGCAAATATCCATTCATTTCAGTGACAGCCCTTCATGTGAGTTAACTCTTGCTCATAGATAGGGAAGCCAAGACTTTTTTAGGCACAATGGCAAGACCACAAATCATCACAAAGACAACCTGCATACACAGCCTGCTCTCCTCTGGCATCCAAGGATGCACATCTGAACTCAACCCATACGTTTCTCTCTGCCTTGAAACTCAGCAGGAGCTTTGTGCTGAGTCTCCTGCTCCATTAACCCCTCTCTCTACCCAATCCCCAGGAGAGGCTCAGCCCCTTTCAAGAGCCTACCAGCAGCACAACTGAAGATGTACCAGCAGTACCCATGTTATAGACTGGAGCAGTGTCAAAGCAGTTGCTTCCAGCATTCTAGTTCTTCAGTCCCTCACTGACCTAAGTGATCTGCAGTTGCTCCTCAGTCCTAGTTTTGTGTTTTGAAATCCCAAACATACATATCAGTCCCAAAGAGATCCGCTAGTGCAACCATGTTTCCCAGGAAATGTTTCTTTCTCCCACAATGCAGTAGGTGGTAAGACTTTCAATTCTTTCTGTTCCTCCACATCCTCAAGAAAGGAAAGGAGGAACACAAACCCTAAGATTTGTACAACACCTTCACCTTGGTCAAAATGTCGGAGTGCCAAGTGGCAGGGACCTGTCAGGGCAAGTGCATCCTCTGTGGATCCGGCACAGGGAGAGAAGTGATGGAGCCCAATTCTCCTGCCCTCCCCTGCCGCTGTCGATGATGCGGGAGAGGGAAGGAGCAGATGGGCAGCCAGGTGGGTCTGTCAGCAGTCCCCTGGCGGGGATAGCCACGGGGCAGGGTAGAGGATGAGATGGAGAGGGCAGCCGGGACCCGCCCCGCTGCCTCCTGCGCCCACAGCCCCAACACCAACAGCACCACCCGCAGCTGCGGGGACAGGCTGGAGCTTTCACAGGCACATCACTCAGGCTGGACGGGACGGAGCAGATGAAAGACCCCGGCACAGGGAATCCCATCTTCAGGAAAAAGCCTAGCAGCGATTAGAGACAGCACAAAGGGAGACAGCATCAGCAGCACGGGATGGCGAAAAGCTTTACCACGACCGAGTGTTCTGGTAGGACCCTCCTCGTCTCTCGCAGAGGGAACCCCAGACAGCGGGAGTTTCCCAGAGTCAATGACTCCGAGGGGGTTTCCATATCAATTTTTCAGCTGCCTCTGCCTTGCCAGCACGCAGTGCCGGGCTCCAGCAGCATTCCCTCCCTTTCTCAGATGCCCACGCTCCCTCTAGCGCCCGGCTCCGCTTCCCTCACCCCGGCAACCCAACCCTCGCCCTTCCCTCAGCCTGTGCCCCAGGGAGCTACACCATGCTGGAGCTGATTAAAACTGATGCTATTTGGGGCACGCAGACCCTCCAGGGCTCTGCAGAGCTGCCTGGCTGGCGATTGTGTCGCGTGTTGGAAAACGAAGAGGAAAAAACACCGTGACAGCCTCAGTGTCAGGGCTTTGCCACTCGTTTCAGTGGGAGAGCAATCAGGTCTCCTTCAGCACTGAGAGGGAGGAACAAAAGAGAGATTTGATCACTCAGCATCAATCTTTTCTTACTTTTATTGCATGCTGTGACTCGTCTGGTTATGAAGGCTGGAAATTGACCCTAAAGTTTCCATGGCAGATTATTTATCAAATATAGCTTACACCCACACAGCCACGTTCTACAAACATGCAGCAAATTTTCTTCAGTTCCCTCAATCTCATAACACCCCATAAAGGCAGGAAAGGAAACACTTCTATGCTCTCCTTTTTGCATGGAGGAAATATTAACAACAATGAATCAGTTCTCTTGGAACATTAGACATTAGGATTTGGAAATTTGTTTACCTTGGATTCCTGCTTAGAGTTTAAGCAAACCAGGAAGCTTGTATGCAAAGGTGTGACTGCAGCAAAGTATAGTCCAGCTAAGGGATATTTTAACTTAAAATTCCTGTTGGACTCCACCAACTATTTCACCAGAGCAGTCTCAAACATGGTTTACAGTGTGGGTCAAACTCCCACAGAGTAACAAACTCTCAGAGCCAAACAAGAGACAGTGAAAGGCTGTACAAAAGGGAGAAAAAAACTCATCTTTCCACAGTCATGTGGCTGTAATTTAGAAAATGTAAAGGGCCCGCAGGTCTCCTTGCTGTATTGCTCCATGCTTCCTCACCTCTGTATTCATTTTTCAATCTTACTTTCCACTGCTGTAGGATCCTGCAGGTTGAATTCTCCACTACAGTAAAAAAGCCTAGATCAATCCTACATCAATTTAATCTGAGAATCCAAACAAATACTTTACTGCTTTGAGGAATTTCTGCAATTATAGCATTCAATGCTTCACAAGGAACATGTCATTTAATTTACTGTCTTGACTGAGGCAGGTTGGATTGGACACCTTCGAACACATTCTCAATGGAAGATAAACTTGACCAGAGCCCATCCTAACCCAAGCATTAACTCTGTAACTGACAGGTCCCCTGCAATGTCCTCAAAGCAACCCCAACCATGAGCTCAGGCCTGGCCCTCAATTCTGGTATGAATCTGGAATTGTGTGAGATTGCTGACTGACATTAGCATGTACTGTTCTCTGTTCTACCCACAGATAGCCAGGGATCTCAGGGAGCATGATACTACAGTGTAACTTGAGTAAATTCTTGATTGTATGCAAGACTGCTTTCCAGTATCCTTCAGTGCAAGTAACACTAAAGATCTTTGCCCTTAACCTGTGCTTTTCCCATTCGACAACACTGTTCTCCTATGTTTTCTAAAATCTCTACTACAAACACAGCTGTAAATTTGGAAACTCTCAGAAATCTTCATCTTCCTACAGCCTTGCCTTCAAGAAAATTCTTGTTTCATCTCACCTCCCTTTTGAGAAAAATCTCTCCTGCCTAACATAAATTATCTGCTCAAACCCCTTTTCAAAAGGCTTCATCATCTAAATGGATGAATGTTTTCCATTATGAAAAAAGTAATTAAAGAATCACGTAGCTGTTTCTATTTGCATTTAATCTACTCTGAAAGCTTAGCCACAAGTCGTAGGGCGTCATCCCTGATCATGGAAAAGCCTCGGTACTGAGGTCTGAAGAGAAACTGCTGACAGACACCTTGGACAGGAGTAGTTCTGTTACTGAGCTTGGAACTACAAGAGCATCAACAGCTTGCTGTGCCAGGCAAGGAAATGGCCCAGGAAACCTGCCAGTTTCCTGGGATCCATCAACAATACCCAGGTCCAAACATCAAACTGACTTTGCGATGAAACCAGTCTGGAGAGAAACAACACAAAAAATACTTTCCAGATGCCTTCTTCCTGGTTTACTAACTCAACACAACCACAAAAGTAGTTGCCATGCTGGTTTCATTCTTATTTCAAATCTTCTATTAGAACATTTATTAAAAATGGATTGGCAAAGTCCTGGAGAAGGACTTCAGTAGCAAACTTCATTAATAAAGGTAGCAGAAAAGTAGAAATGCATAAAGACATTTTGACAGAGTTGGCCTACCTTCAATGGCAACCAGACCATAGCCTACTCAAAAGCTATTCGAGAATGAAACAGTCTAGAATAGGAATTAAAATATCTACCAAAGGCAGTGCAATTAATGTGATTGCTATTTTTGCATTCTAGGAGTAAACATTTTAGACTGAAATCCAGCTGGACTTTTGGAGCAGTTACCTGTGGCTGACAACTAAATGCAGCTGTGCCTGCCTAAAGATTCCCCTTCTTCCCTTCCAAGCATAGCAGTCTATTTGGAATTGCAAATATTGCCCATCACACACAGCATTGCAAGGCATCTTAATGAAAAACTACCTGGCACAGAGTGATCCCGTTGGCCTCCCCAGTTTATAATGCTCCATGGGAGTGAGTAATGTCTCAGCATCCAACCACCAGTACATTAGCAGATCACACCAGAACTCTGCCAAAAGCATTCAGAGGAATCATTCCCGGAAGAGACAGGCTTCACTCTGAGAACTTGCACAACCTGCTTGTCACTTCCAGCCCCCAGAGCTTGCACAGGGCAAAGAGAAAGGACTGGTGATAGTAGGAGGTAAAGAAAACTCATTCAGAGCAGAGTGGTTCCCATCAGATCATCATCTTTACCTGAGCCTTGAAAATCCCCAAGGCCTTTCTGGTACCTTGCTGCAGTACTTCCTTTGAGAAGAAACTTTTCCTAATGTCCAATATGACATATGTTGGGGCTGTTAACATGTATTAATCCCTCTTCAACCAAAAAGATAAGCTGCATCTTCTCTCTAACTCTTCCAATGTCTGTAAGCTGCTGCAGCATTATTAGTTTCCTCTTTATTATCTTGTCCCAAAGGCAGCTCATATTCCAAGTGTTGAATATTGAAACCACATTGACTCTAGAAATGACAGTAACACGTAGACTGGACAAAACAGTGCAGCATGGCTGCCAAGATAAAACCAGGCCCCAGTCCAGTGTCTCACCAGCTCTCATCCTGCCTTCCCCATTTTTCAGGGCCTGGATCATGCTGTAAGCATCAATGCAATTGCATGGTTTGCACAAGCAGCAGATGCATCATTGAAGCACACCAGGCTTCCACTGTTTTATCTTCTGCACTGTTCTACTAGAATGAGATAAAAAAAAATCACTGCTGGCGTTCTTCATATAGTTTGAAACATCCAACCCCTAGGATCATATAGGAACTTGGCCTGGCTGCAACAACCTGCAATTTACATATGCTTTATACAAATGCCCTCTCCTGCTCTTACTGGGGCATTATAGTGCATTTCTCATATTTATTCGAGAAGTTTGGGAGAATTTGTGTCAGAATTTGGGAGATGTCCCTGCCCATGGCAGAGGAGATTTAGACTAGATGAACTTTAAGATTCCTTCCAACCCTTAATATTCAATAATTCTGTAGAGTTTGCCTCTGGTTACTAAATAAGGCAAAGGCATATATACATGGGATAGCTAAAGCATGCTGTGATCACAGCTGCAGCATCTCCATAGATAGTGGATTGAAAATGTCTTCCAGAGAAAGCTAGAAATGTGCATCTTTTCTTCTCATATTGAAAAAATCCCAGCCACAATTCCACAGAATTTGTAGCAATTCCATCATGGAAAAAGCATGGACAAAATTAAGTACTTCCTATAAACAGCTACATTCATCAGAGGGACAACTCTGAAACCTAACAAAAACAGTTCCTATTTCCCATTCCACCAGTGATCATACCAGGAGAGCAATCCTAGTGTTTTATTCACTGTAGCTTCTTGAAATCTCTTGGAAAACCTACTATGAAGAAACAAGACCGTGAGATTTAAAACTGTAAGAGCATTAAAGGTGCTGCTACCTTTTTTTGCTGGTCCTTATCCTAGAAATCAGGGAGAGAGGAAGGAGGAAGAGATCATATGAGGAATCAAATCATCTTCACAAGAAGGTTGGAGAGAGAGAGCATCTGATGAGCAGAAAAAGGAAAAATTTCATGCACTAACCTAAACATCTAGCGAGGGAAAACAAGTCTAGAGGGTACAACTGCTCACTGAATGGCACACTTGTACACAGTACGTGTTCAGAGATGAATAGTTTTGGAAAAAAATGGCTTGCAGATCTTTTGGGAATAATAGCATTTTTCACTAAAATTTTTCCTTTCTTTAGAAAAGCCTTGGCCAAAAAAACATTTTATCTGATCTCTCCAAGGTCCCTCAAGAGCTTCATGACCTTGCTCAATAAATGCTTCTATTATGGCAGGCTGATGCTTGAAACCCAAACAAAAGTCTGCCTTTTCAAATATCAGACCTACTGAATTAAGCCAAGTTCCCCTCATAAGAGCACAGAGAAAACAAATCTCACTTCTACAGAGAGTAATGTTTTTGTATTTTCTTAACGATTTTCACTTCAAGATCCTCAGGTATTGTACAAAGCAGGAATGAATTCTGCTCCACACCACCACTTTGTGGTAGCTAAGTAGTACTATCCTCATTTAACATGGAAGAGGAGATCTAGAGAGGTTAATTGTCTTTTGTAAGGTCACAAAAAAGCCTCTGGGCAGGACAAAGCAGAGAACCCAAATTCCCTGATCTCACCAGCCTTTTGCCTCTATCATAACCCTGACCTCACTATCTGCAAATAGAGAAAACAAAAGTTTGTTGCCTGGAAGGGATTATGTTTTAGTAAGTTAAATTGTGATTTGAGGGACGTGTGAGAAAAGGGGGATATGAGATGGATGGACACTTACTTTGAAAATAACAATAATTTTAAAACCAGAGGGTTTTAACATTCTTGGTAACAAGACATCCAGCAGCTGCAAAGACCTCCCTTTTGTGGAGTGTCTGCAGATCTTTTATATGTCCCAATAAAACCCCGGTTGGTTATTACTTTCCTCTTCTTTGCAAATCCATCCAGTTTTTAGGAATATCCCACTACTAATGCACAAAACTTGATTGATCACGCTCTTAATAACACATAAGTGACAAAAGCTGAGGTTTTGAAGACTGTTCAAGTAACAGAATTGGTAAAAGCAAGCTATTTGCCTCATTACTTCTTTGGAAGCCTGAATACAGTAATATACAGACACATCCTACCTACTCTACTAGGTCAACTGGCATAATCATGACACGAGTTAATATCTATTGTCCATTTCCAATACACCTTCCTCCTGCTTTACATCTCCTGTGACCTAAGAAAATTTATGCTTTGTGATGTGGGGCTGGGAACCATTGTGGCTGGCAAAAGTCACTTTGGGCAAATTGCTTCATGTTCCTGTGCCATGGACACCCCAACAGTAGAATTAGGTAAAAAGTGAGAGGCAGTAGAAAAACAGGCATTGGATTCAGCCTTATCTGTTAATTTATGAAAGAACACAGGTTCAAGCTTATAACTTTCTCTTGACACAGTTAAAAAAAAAAAACAATTAATTACTAAATGCAGTATGTTTTCTGTAAAAGACAGGAGAGAAAAAGTCTCAGAATGCTAGACCTCATATCAGGAAAATCACAGTAAGATAACATTAGAATTTATTATCATGCTTGCTTCTCTTTCCTACAAACACTACGCTGGCAATAAACACTAGTCTTTTGCTTTAGCTTGTGCTTTTGAGTTGGAAGCTTTCAATGCATGGTATCCTGAGGTGCAAAATCTTAATGGCATGCCATGAACAATCAAGGCATTTTCTTTCATTACCTTTCTCAGTCACCTAAAGAATAAGGAATCTAGTTATTTAAATAGCATGTAAAAAAAAACAAGGGGAGAGAATTTTGTGCTTTAGAAAAAAATAACCTTTTTTCCCCCTGCAAATGCCTACAGAATGAGTTTTCTTTGCTGCTTTAAGCAGAAACACTCAAAACTATTGGAGTTCCATGCTGGGAAGGCACGGGGGAGGCATTTTAGTTTCTTTTACTCAACACCCCTTGATTCAGCATCAAAATAAAACAAAAGAGAGGGCATATAGGTCGTTTTCTTAATTACATGGCATGTTATCTTAAAAATAAATAGTCCTAGAGACAAGTGCAGTGCTAAAATATAACATACAGCTGTTCTCTCTTCAATGTTTGCTTTCATCTTTAATGAGAGTGAAATTCATGTCTGGCAAACACAACAGCTTTTAAAAATTGGTTAAATCAAAGTAACATCTACACTGCTCTCAGAATTCTTGCCTAAGTAGCAATAAATAGACAAAAAAATCTAGTAAAAAGAAATTACAGTTGAATTCACATTAGAACCTATAGCTGATGCACAGATAGAGACACTGATAGTAGGTAGACAGTTTGCTTTTTCATGGCTAGTAAGTTCCAAGAAGAATGTATCTGAAAATGCAGCCAATCTGTTTTATGCTGTTAATTGCTTTATACTAATTTCCAATGGTGGGAAAACAATAAAAGAGGCATTTTCAGGGCAGTGACAAGCTATAATAATCAGAATAATGGGAATATTGTCACCAGACATAAAGGTTTCCCAGAGTCCTTTAAATTACATCTGTTCCCAGACTACGTGAGAGTAGAAATGGTATTTCTGATACCAAGTCAAAAGAAACTTGAAGTTTTGTCCACAGCCATCTGCCGGGCGTTGCAGAGCGGGTGTGAGGGAGGATCCTGCACTATCATGTGTGTGCTTTTGGGACATGCCCCCTACACACGCACACACACAATCCCCCAGGCTTTCAGGGACACCTCAGTGATTCGTTGTTACTGACTCCGGGGAAAAAGGCGTGAGATGCCACGGATTTTTTACAAACTTTTCACATCGCCTGCACTACGTGCCTCCACTCAAAGCTCCTTGACGTGCTGTGGGGTTTTCCACCCCTTAATGAATTAATGGGATCTCTCTTGCCTCCAGCACTCACAGCGGGGCACTGGAGGGCTTTTCCACCACTCCTATACATCATTCATCCCAGACAGGGAGGCAGCGAAGTGTGCCACGGTGTTTATTACATTCGGAGAGGCTGAGAGTGAGGGTCCCCAGGGGAGCGGCACACGGGACACGCTGGAGAGCAGAGGAGCGGGCTGGGACCAGCCCGGCCCTTCGGGGCGCTGCCCGGGGATCGCGGCTCCTCGGGCGGGGGCACAACGATGTTCCCACTCGCTTTCACCTTTCCCCAGGAAAACTTTTCTCCTGCGGCCATCGTGTCCCACTCCCGCTGGCCATAAGGGCACGGTGCTCACCCAGCACCCCTCTCCTCCCCGCAGCCCCGGCCGCAGCAGCAGGCTCGGCCCCGTCCCGCCGCTGTCCCGGCTCCCTCCCCGCCAAGCACCGCCGGACCGGGTCGGGTCGGGTCGTGTCCGCTCTGCGGGGCGGTACTCACGCTGCTGTTGTGGCCGGACCAGTGCACCATGGCTTGGTTGTGCGCCGCATCCCCGGTGAGCGCGAAGGTGGTGCTGCTCAGCCTCGGCTCCTCGGCCCCCCGCAGCCGCGCCGCTCTCCCATCCTCCGGGGGCCCGCGGGGCTGAGCGCGGCCGCCGCGCTGCCCCTCGGCCGCGGGCACTGCCCGCACTCCGCCGGCCGGCAGCGCCCGGCG
>CM031862.1:11317707-11474785 GCA_018697195.1 Certhia americana
TTTTTTTTTTTTTTTTTCAAAAGTGCTTTTCAGTGAAACTGTTCACGTTCAAGGATTTGATCAAGTGAGAGGGTACCACCACACGGGGGGAGGAGCCCCGAGCCTTGCCAAGCCGCCGCCGCCGCTGAAATACACCGCCGAGTCACCCGCCGCGCCGCGCCGCGCCGCCGGGGGCCGGGAGCGGGGCCGGGGGCGGGAGCGGGACACCGCTCTGCACCGAATCAGCTGGAGCATCACCCAGCCTTTTCTCCTGATTTGGTATGTGTGCTCCTGGCCGAGATAAAGCAGCCGTCATTTCCCCGTTTCTCCTGATGTATATGTACATAGAGGCGTATTTACAGCGGTGTGGGTGCTCCTCGCCCTGTGTGTGCGTGAACATGTACGCACAAAGGCTGGATGTCAGCCACGGGTACGGGGGCACGAGGGAACGCAGCTGGGATGAGCGGCTCTCGGGTGCCTCCCGTGTGTAACAGCGTACCCACGGGCCCGGCCATCCAGCAGCATCCCTCCAGAGCCGGCTCCGTGCGTGTGGATGTGTCCGGCCCAAGCGCAGCCTCCCGGCCGTGGGAACTCACGCGTGTGCGTGGGAATCCCAGCAACCTTGCCACCGTCCAGCAAGGGAGACTAGCAGGATTTGTGTGGGGCCAATAACGAAGAAAGGGCAGGATGTGCAGGCAGCTCCCTGCAGCAGCATCTCGGGACCGTGTCGGGAGAAGGAGCGAGGGGATTTGTATTTCTTTGGGTCACGGCAGCGCAGCGCTCCCGCTCCCATCGCACGGATGGGAGCATTCCCCCTGGCCAGGACACCTGTTCTCTGCTGGCAAAGCTCAAGAAGCCTTTGCAGCTTCAGCCCCCGGATAAGGTGTGAGTAATGGCAGGCTGTGAAGGGGAGAGGGAGGCTGCTGCTGCCTCCCGCGGCTGTGGGGCGTCCCCGTGGGTCACCCTTGTCACCGCCATCTGTGCGAGTGCCACGTCCCTCCGGACAGATTCATTGCAGCAACACGTCGGCACTTTCTCTTCAGATCAGACCTGCGATCGACCTTCTCCCGTTCTCCTCCTCTCTTTGAAAAGTGTCGATAATTAGCGATTTTTTAATCGTCCCACCCTCTTACCTCCCTCATCAGCCATTCTTTGCCGTCCAAGGACGGACCCACCAACTACGCGGCTGTCCCCGCGGTGTGCCCCCTCCCCATGGCCAGGCCCGGTGCGGGGGCGGCTCAGCAGTTTCTCCCGCCTATCGCGGGTCTCCCCGCCCGGCAGGGAGCGGGGGACAGAGGCAGGACCGAGCTGGCACTGCCCGCACGGGGGAGCGGGGTGGCTTCTGGCCAGCTGCTGCCCGGCGCTTGGTCAGCGCCTGCTGCAGAGCGGCTCGGGATGGGGGATCCGCGCATCCCGGCTGCCGCAGGGGGAGCGAGGAGAGAGCCGGAGGAGCAAAGAGGGGCTATGCACATCGCTGCCTGTTGCAAACGGGGGAGCGGTCGCTAACGGGCTGTCCCGGAGGAGGGGGAAGAGGGGCCGGCGTGGCAGGCGGTGCGCGAACAGCGCTGACAGCCCCGGGGGGGCGGTGGGGGACCTACCCACAACTGCGGCCCCTTATTAGCCTCAATTCCCGACGCAGAGAGGGAAAGTGGGAGGTGGGGGTAGGGGAAGCGAATCACCCACTCCCAACGCAACGGATGGTATTCCTGGCTTGGAATCGGCTCCCTTTTGTACTGTGCTGCCAAAATGTTTAGATGACATTTTATTTGTGTGGGAGCAGTGACGTGGGCCTGAGCCAGAGCTGCTCCATAAAACCTCAGGCAAGGGGATTTTACAAATTGCACACACTCGTGGCAGGTGCTGCCCTGCATGCACAGGGACATGCCAGCCCCGAGTCTGCACACTGCTGCTGCTTGTAAGCAAACAGCAGGGTGTGGGGAACAGGAGGGAGCCCACTGCCCCCTAAACTCGACTGCTGCAGGAACAGCATCCCCAGGTATGTGGCATTAGCAGCACACATGCTACCCCAGTGTCTTTCCATTGCTGTGCACTATGAGGGGAGACATTGCTCACCTAATTTCATCCTCTAGCAGTGAGGCTGCAGCTGTGACAGGCAGAACTTGTTCTTAAACTATAATCAAAGTTTCTGCAGTCCCTCTGGACCCAGTAGCAGCTAACTGCCGCTCCTGAAGATCTCTGCACTTCTAGAATCACAGGTACCACACAGTAAAAGCTACTGTGGTGCTAGCAATTGCCACTACTTAGACAGTCCCCTGCAGTGCAGTCCACCCAGTCCCATTTATCTTCTCAGCCTTCCTGGACATTGCTTAAGACCTAGTCCTTGTCCAGATCCTGATCAGTTACTTCTTTGTGCAGCAGCGTCCTTGAATTCATGGCCAAAGCCCACTCAGACCAAGACAGGACTTGTGGGCAACATCTCATTTTGCAAATCTTGCCAGCACAAGGCGTTTTTTTGTGTCCACCACATCATCCTTTGTCACCACAGGAGCCCAGCTGTGCTGGACATGGCACAGAACGTGATACTGAACACTTGCATGAAGCCTAACACTTTATTTAGGACTGTAATTTCCTCACTCCAATAGCAGTTTTTTTCTACCCTGCACACTGAATAGCCATTACTTGCAATCATTCTCTGTGAATGTCATCCTCACCTACCACACTGTGGGTAATCCCAGACATTCAGTGCAGACTATGTCACTGAAATTCCCTAATTTCTCAGGCAGAAACCCACAGGAAGCTCTGATCTTTCTGAAGCAAATTCTGAAATGCCTTCATCAGTGCCTGTTTATTTCTGTTAAATAATAGGATGCACAGCTGGGGGAGTCCCACTGATGATGTGGGACTGCGTACTAGAATCTCCCTGTTCTGCATCTCCTCCTCAGCAGAGGCCTCCGTGCCAGAGAGCAGCAGCAGCGCTAACATCTTTCCTTCTCTAGAAAACAAAGGTAATGTGAGCAACACCCCCATCTCCTGCACGATTCGCGAACTGCGTGCCCATCACCAGCACACAGAAAAAGGGGCTTTTCCAGTTTGTACCATCCCTGTTGCAGGAATAAGAGATTTGCTTCAAAACCTGGTCTCTTGCATGACAGGGTGACAGTGAGAATGTCAACTGACAACCCTAGATTTGCACAGTCTATATCCAAGAATAGAAATGGAATAGTTTAACACAGTATCCATTACAGGCTGTTTTAATCCCCGATCTAATCCATTATGATCTGCTTTAATCCCCACCCAGCTGCAAACATCCATTCAAAGAAGCAGGGGTTGGTGTTATATTCTGTTGGACCATGTTGATTTTTAATTGATGTAAGAAAACCATATGCCCTAACACCAGGCAATGCAGAGGATTTCTAAGTAAGTAAGTAAGCAAATGTTCTGGAAGGCAAATTGTGGCACAAATATAAAGTAGCAGAACATGCCTATAACCAAGGGGGAGCTGAGTTCAGTTAAGGAGAGAAAAGCAATTGGGGGAGTTATGTTTGTTTGGAGGGGATGATTTGGATGGAAGAAGACTAATGACATTATCTAAAGAAAGAAAGAAAGAGAGTCTGGCAATTGCCAAAGCCTTCAAAAGCAGCAATGATTATTTGGGTGGTTTTTTCCCCTTCCTATTCTGTGACTTTCATCTGGGAAAAAATAATTATTAAATGTTAACTTCTGTCACACATATCAATAATTTTATCATCACTATCTCCACTCTGTTGATTGCAGACCTGCTCTCCAGTACCCCAGCCCTTCTGTTTTGCCCAGCTCTGCCTATCATTACTCCATGTCCCTCTTCTCCTGCAGGATCACACACACACAGACCTCCCTGGAGGTCCAGAGCATCTCTCCCAGTCACTATCCCCCCAGGAAACTTCTGAGTGGGAGCTGGAACATGAAAGAAAGGAGGAAGAGTTAGGTAAGAGATCATAAGAGGAAAATTTAGAGAGGGAGGGAAAGAAAATAATGTCTCAGCTATGTTGCACTCTTTTCACACACTCATATTCTCCCCTGAAGGTCTTCTGCACTACTCAAGGCCTCCCAAGGGAGGAAATCCCACACATACTCAAAGAAAAATCAATGCTTGCTCCAGTTAACTTTAGCCTATTTATCAGTGACTGAGACCCGTCACTGGAAAACAAAGCAGCTCTGTGATAATGCTGTCTTGTTTACCAAGGAAAAGCCTGAATCTACCTAAACAAAAATCATTAAATGCTGAAGTGTCCCTATACCCTCAGAGAAAATGTCACCTGCAGGCAGGGTCTCCACTATTTTTGCTGGTGCAGTTCTGTCCCCATTACAGGACAGATTTTCTCTGAGCACAAACAGCCAGGGTATGCAGCAGGCAGTCTGACTCTGAGGAACAGGAGGGCCCATGGCACTGACAGACTCGCTGCAAAGCTCCTGAACAGGGCTGCAGAAAACCCTGCAGATGCTGCAAGAGGGAGTCTGGTTTCTGCATTGAATAATGAACTGGGAGTCTAGCAGCCCAGCACAGCAGGAACACAGGTACCACATAACAGCACACCAAGGGAGGTGTTTTACACAGCCTGGATCAAGGGACAGTGGCAGGACCACTTGGTCTCAGCTGATCTTGGGACAGGGTCCTCACAAAGCAGATCCCCTCACTGCATCACAGCACACTGTCTCTTGCTCAACACCATTGATGCAGTGCTCCAGAGCAGGAGAGGGAGCCACAAGCCACACTGGGCCTGCAGCAGGTAGAGGTTTAGCAGAGTGAAGAACCACTCCTGAGAATCTCACCTCAGGCTCACCAGCATGAACAGGTGCCATATCAGCTTTGGTGACCAACCTGATTGCATCCCTCCTTTTGATTTTATCTATCTGAACACCATATCTGTGGGAGACAGAAGAGCCCCTTTCATTCAGGGATGCTCAGACAGCTGCACTATCTTCACCCACTGATAAGGCTGCCCAAAAGGTGCACAACCTGCACAGTGCAGGTAGGAGACTTGGCAAGACACAGAGCAGGCTGGGGTGTTTCAACTTTCTGGGGAAATTCAGCAGTTTTAAAATCACATTTCTATTTAATGTTGGGTTTTGTTGTTCACCTTAAAGCCAAGATAAGAAAATCCCTTTCTGCTGATAATCAGCATCGTCGGGGATGCCAAAGAGCTTATCAGAATGGAATGAGTGCACAGATTTGCAGCATATACAAAGATAAATTGTGCAGCACAGAAGTTCATGGTGTTGAATTCACTGTATATTGAAGGTTCCATATATTTTTATCTTAGAGATTCAGTCGGAAATACAGGATCACCCATCTCCCAGATTTCAAATCATCCAGGACCACAGTAAGATACTGGACTTTCAGAAGCATTTGCCAAGTTTTTGAAAATATGCTCCTTACCATTACTTCAAGAGCTCTGGATCAGGACATTTAAACCTTCAGCCCCTCTTTGTCTTCTGAATTAAATGAGCTCATCTAAAAGCTGGGTCCAGCTATGCCACATATTATGAAGAGAGGACAAATCATGGCTTAAGATGTTACAATATCTAAGAATACTCTATATGTACTGAGATACCCCATTTGGAGAAAAGCTGATTGAAACCAGAAATGTGGCTACTATCCGTAAGATCATTGATTCAGAAAGACTAAATGACCCTCATCTCCCTTCCTGTCCCAAGGTATGCCTGTCTTACAGGTTCCCCAAAGAAAAGGAATCTTCTTTACTGTTAGAAATTCTGTGCACCTGTCATCAGCTTTTTATTTCTGGTTATTAATGAAGCTTCATGCCTAAGAGGGTTTGGGATTGGCTTTATAGCCACCAAAAGGCAAAGTGCAAATATTGCCTTGCTGTGAAAAGACAGTCTTGGTGAACATGAAGCCTCCCCTATGCTTGTTCCATTCCTGCAGAAACAAGACAGAAAAATGACAAATTTCCTTTTCCCACCCCACAGAGCACACACTGGGAGAATGAAGCTGATGTGGTCAGTGACACAACAACAGTTCTCTCTCTCTAAGACTCTGTTCCCTCCCCAGTTACCTTTTTCTAGTTTTTATCTTTTTCCAGACAAATCTTTCCGTCTTTCACTCCTCCCTTCCCCTAAGTTTGAGATAGACTCAGAAGGGGAAGGAGCTGGAATTGTTTCTACTCTATTCAAGCTAAATACAAAGTGATTTCTCTGTGTGTGAGTGCACAAAGGCAGAATTTTCTTAGCAAGCCAGAGAAAAACAAGTCTGGCAGTAACCCCAGCTTTGATGGTGGGACTTCACAGGAGGATGTCGAACCTGCAACAGCTTGGTGCTGCTTTCTCTCCCACAACAAACATCAACTTTTAAGATTCTCACCTATGGCTATTTCCTTCCCTTCTTTTAAGAAGAACCCCAAACAAGAGAGAAATTGAACTACAGCACTGAGGGAAGACTTTATACTAGTCAACATGAAGGGAAGGTTGTATACTTAGAAGAAACAAATCAAAAAGGAAATAAAGAAAAATAACAAAACCAGAGCACTAGGCAGCTGGCTGTAGGCAGGTGTTTCTTACCAAGCCAGTCCTGGCAGTCCCCAGATCTCCTGTGCACTGAATCAGCAATAACTAACGCCTAAAAGGAGTCAGGTTAAATCAAATAGCATGTAAACAGAATTGAAACATTCTGAAGGGGGGAGTCTCAGGCAAATATGTGCTCCCAGCACCAATAAGACAGGAAGTAGGGCAGAATTAAGTGGCAGTTTTTACAGCCTCTGCTAGACTGTCTTGGCCAGTAGCTTCAACTCATCTGGGACCAACTGAAGTTTCACACCACCAAAGGAAATTAGGAAAGATATCACCAGCCCCAAAAAGAGAATAATGCACACAGTGTAATGAATTCTGGCTGGCAAAGGCAAGGCATCACAGCTGTACGTATTTCCATGATAAAAATGCCAATTACTAAATTAATAATAATTTAAACTTTAGCAGTGTCTAGAGCTCCTGTCAGGCTCCAGGTAAAGGCCTGCTAATGCAGCAAAGAGACAATCCCCTCTCTGAAGTTTAGGTTATGACTTGAAAACAACACACAAGTTCCCTGCTTTCAAGACAGACTGAAAATGAGAACAGTTAAGGAGATTGAGCTTCAAAATAAAATGTACTGGGGCAAAACAAGGAGTTCATCTGGGGAAGGAGGAGGAAAAAACCTGCGCAGGGATTTATTGCAATGTAAAAACGTGTCACAAGCAAAGGATGGAGAAACCAAAAACCTGAAAGGTTTGGGAAGGTTCAAGGGAACCTTTTCCCTTGAAAGACCACCTGACCACAACATTTGTTACTTTAACACTGAGTGTATTTATCCTGTGTTCCACCTAGTCATTAAACAGCTTCCTTCTTTCATTGGTGGTTTGAATCTATTCCTTAGCTTTGTTGCGGATGTCCAGGTTCCAGTGCAGTACTGCAGAGACCACCCTTGTCTTTTCTTGCTTTTCTGAATCTGCCCAACACTTGGCAATTTTAGAGGCACTCACAAGCAGAAGAGCGATTTCAAAAGCGTTAAAATTCAGGGACACAAATGAAAATGCAATTAATAAGTCTGCTTCATAAAGGATCCTGGTGCTCATAATGCAGCCAGCAAGGGCTGAGCATTTTTCCTTGGGCTTCCTCTACTCCATGACTGCAATAAGGCATGGTAATATCGTTAGCATTGATTTGCCGCAAGGTGCATGTACTACATCTGCCAGCTAACAGGGGAAATGGAGGGAGGCTCTCTCCTTGAAAGGCTGGAATTACTTAATTATCCAAGGAAAACGACATGCAGATTTAACAGCACAGGGAAGGGTTAGGACTCACTTCCCCCACTCCCAAAGAATACAGAACAACACTTCTCTGCTACGTGATCTCCATGCAAAGCAAACACTCCTGGTTTGTTATTAATTACCCAGCTCCTATTCACTGGAATTCAGAGGTGTTGATACTTCACATCACCCCCAGCTATGCTTGCAATTCATAAATCATACTGAGAGGAGTTGCCAGGAGAGGAGAGGAGATACTAAAGGAAACTTGCAAGCATCCCTGAATAGGCAGCTGCTGCTCAAAGAGGCTGCAACCTCTGCACAGAGTCAGATGTAAACCAGCATTAGTGTTATGAGACAGCATGAGACATGCCAAAAGTGGATGGGCAAGAGAAAGGAACAATGCATTCAGACAGAAAAGGTAAAGGAAAGCAGAAGGTCCTGGGGATTAACCTTTCATCTTCACGTGCACAGATTAGATCAGATCAGATGGTCTGATAAAAGCTCAAAGGCTCTATTATGATTATTAATCTGGAAGGGGTTGACTGTAGTCCAAACAGAGAAAAGTTCTAGTGGTCAAACCAGTACTGATTTCCCTTCTCTTGCAATTTAAAACCTCTTTCCCAGTTTTCTATTTGTAAAATACATCTGAAATTGCCTCACCATATCAAAGGCAATTTACTGAACAGGGTTTTGGCCATCCCACACCTCCTACCTCTTTATACAGATATACATTCCACAGGAAGTGTCCTCTCTCCTGCTCATCACAGTGCTGTACTGAAACTATTGTGTGGTTCTGAAGGAATTGAGAAATGTAAGTTTGATGTTCGAGTGATTTCTCTCTCAGGCCAGTTAAGAGACTGGTGGCCACACCTTGCTATTGACCCCACTCAGTTTCCCTCTGGCTGGCAACAGGACAAGAAATCGGATCTGGATTTAAAAAAACAGTTGGGGAGCATCTGGACCCAAATTTATCCCTCTCTGTGAATGCTCTCCATTCACAGGGTTGCCTTTTTGGGTTGTTTCCCTCTCTCCTTTTCAAAAATAATTTCAAAGTTACAAGCAGTTGATCCTTGAAAGCAAGACTTTTTGGAAAGGAATGGCAACTTCTCTTAGGGCTCACAAGGTACCTCAAAGAAAAAGAGAAACTTAAAGGCACACGGGCCCTCCATTTGGCCGCACAGCACCTCAAGTTCAGTTTTTCTTATTCTGAGGGAAGGAAAGGATATTCTCCTCTTTCCTCCTTTCTATATTTTGTGGTTTAACACAGAAAAACTGTGCTTTGTTCTTTTTCCATTGTGGAATGTGTGTGTTTTCCCTTTCCTCACCATGCACTTCTTCAATACTTTTTCAGCCCTGGACGCTTGACAATGTGGCAAAAGAAACAATGGAAGTAACACAGAAACAGAAAAAGAAACCAGCTGGAAGTTATTCATTTCAGTATTCTATAATATACTGAAGGGAAAAAGGGACAAAACGGGGTTAAAATATCATCTTCAAAGACCATTGATCTGAAATTCTGAAATACTGAGATTTCTGATCCCAGTGAAAATCAGAGGAGACACAAGAAAAAAAAAAAATCACAGATACCTTAACAGAGGTAGTATTCTCTTTAAATGTTTAAATTTTTCTTTCAAGAATTTTTAAACAAGGTTTTTTATTAAATGAAACCCTGAATTATTGCATAAATTTTAGAAATAGATGTTCAGCCTGATACTTTGCTTTCCACAAGTGGATTTCTCATTTCTAATAGTAATGCTACTTATAATAGCATTTTTATGTTGCAATAGAGAATATTTCTTCCTGCTAGACTTTTCTCTGTACTCTCTTCATCACTGCATTACCAGCACTGGAGATTCAGAAGTACTTTAAGATGGCAACTAAAGGGTTTGTCCTGCTTAGGTCTCCCATCGAGGCCCACCTTTATCACACAAGTAGACACAGGAGGGAGCTCAAGCAACCCCGTTCACACGGAGGTTACATGTCTTCCTGCAGCAGCTGAAGTTATTTAGTACCTCTAATTCTCAATTCAGGGTTCCTTTAGGTCTTGTACTTAGATTTCCACACCTGCCAGAACTGAAGTCTCCTTTTATAAGTATCAAAACAACTGATATGTGCTCCCTGCATACCAGAAAAAGAAAAATCTGTGGTAGTGTTGGCTGAGCTGAGACCAGAGGGATGAAACCTTTGCTCACCAGATTTGGCTGTTGCAAATGCAGCTGCACACACACTTGCAATGTAACACTGTTCTTAGTACTCCTGGCTGAACCCTCAGCTGCCTTTTATGTTTGCTCTTGCTTGTCTACTTCTTTCTCCTTGCTAGACCTCACAAAGAAAACCCTAGGAGTTTCTCATCTTTAGCCTCCTCCTATTCTGCCTAAGCTGGAAGTCCATGGGTGCAGCAAAAGACATCTCCTGGGGAACAGAAGCAGAACTTCCTTCTCTTCAGAGGATATTTTATTTGTGCAGCCACTAAGGCAAAGCTCTTGAAAGTAATGCTCATTTACCCTTTATATTCCTTTCTACAACAGATTTCATCTCCCTTATTTTGTCTCCCTTTTCCATTGCCCTTCATAGGAATATTTCATAGAATCACTAAATGGTTTGGATTGGAAGAGATCTTTGAAGGTCATCTGATTCCAAGCTGCCTGCCATAGGCAGGGACACTTTTCATTAGACCAGGTTGCTCAGAGTTCCATCCAACCTGGCTTGGAACATTTCCAATTGCAAGGCATCCAAAGCTTCCCTGGGGAACCTCACCACTGTCTCACCACTTTCATCATTAAAAAATTATTTTTTATGCTTTTTTGTATTTATAGAAAATATCATCTTTCAGTTTAAAACTGATGCCCTTTGTCCTGTCATTACAGGGTGTGGTAATGAGTCTCTCCCGTCCTATAAATCCCCTTTAGATACTGAAAGGCTGCAATAAGGCCCTCCTGGAGCCTTCCCTTCTCCAGGATGAACAAACCCAATTGTTGCGGCCTTCCCTCAAAGCAGAGGTGCTCCAGCCCTCTGATCACTTCTGTGGCCATTCTCTGGATTTAATCCAACAAGTACATGCCTTTCCTGTGCTGAGTGCTCCAGAGCTGGACACCATGCTCCAGGAGGGATCTCAGAGAGCAGAAACAAATGGGCAGAATCACCTCTCTAGACCTGCTGGCCATGTTTCTTTCTACACAGGTTGGCTTTCTGGGCTGTAAGCACACATTGCCATCTTATGTCTGGTTTTTCAGCAAAATAAGAAATTTTTTTTAAAAGTTTTTTAATTTTTGGTTTAAGAAAACAAAATAAGAATATTTGAAAGTGCTGCTTTAGCCCAAATTTACAATCTTCATTAAAAATTAAACAGTGCATGAGAATCCAAAATAAATTCTTATAGGCACCTAAAATGAATTCACTAAAGAGAGAATCTACAGCCATAGCTCTCAGCAGCTATTGTCACCTGTTTCCACATCATACACAGGAGGTCAGGAAGCCCTAGAGGCAGCTGACCTAATTAAATGAAGATTTGGACCAAATCCTCTTGAAATCAAACAACTGTGAGCAGACACCAAGATGAAGTGTTTGCTCATTTGCCATCTATGGCCAAAAATAATTTTTTTTTGGCACATATTTCTATAAAGAGTGGAGTAGACACTGACAGTGAGGCCTATTATTCTAGGTTTTCCTTCTTTCTCTAATATCAGCAATGTCAGATAAATTCTGGAGAGATAGTTTTGTTCTACCTTTTTCAAAAGAGATTTTGGAGGATGTGTACTGTATTTCTTTGCAGTCCTCACTCTATAAAACCCAACTTAAGCATTATCTTTGCACACCAAAGCAATAGTGATCTGTAACAGCTGCAGGACCAAGAATTAACCTGGATGCATGAGAAGAACCCAGCAGAAATCACATGTCCAAGAGGACTTTATTAGATGTAAGGAAGATCATTGACTTTTCTGTTCTTCCTCATTTCCATAATTTCTACTGCTCATAATTGATGCAGGGATGTGATTATTAGCAACCTTTTTGCTGAAATGCAGTGGCTGCTGCTAGTTGTCCTCTTTCCCATTAAACCCATACAGAAGTCCCCAGCTGGTGCATTATCTTTCAGGCTTCTCATCATTTTCAAGGAGGGCTCATTCTTCATTTAAGCAGGGGAGGAAAGGCTTCATTTAATTTTTCATTTCTCCATGTCCCTTGTATCTAGAGGCCCAGTTTTCTAAAAGGCCTGTTTTTCTGCATGGAGATGGTGTACTTTACATCCCTGAAGAGAGCAGATATTCCACATTATCATCTGAGCAGACTCAGTGGGGTATCAGAATGTAGAATTCTCAGCCTGTTCCTCTGCCTCATTCATTACTGAGCAGACACCTCCACAATGAACCCACAAGGTGGCAACCCCATCTGTTCCAAATATGACCCAGCCACAAGGGGAACCAACAGAATGTGTGACATTCCTGTCCCCTTATTCCAGCAGATCCCAGAGGGCTTCACAAACTGCGTAAGTCTTGAACAGGAATGCAGGTTATATATTGATTTTTTCAAATGATTTAAAGGATGTAAAGTTAGAACAGGCTCAGCTAGGCAACTATGATAGTGTCAATGGCAAAATTAGCTAAAGAGTCCAGAAATCTTGATGCTGTTCTTCCTTCTGGTCAGGTCTTCCACACCTTAAATTCATTTCACTCACTGCTCTTTGCAGAGGTCTGAAACTTATTTTTGATAGGGACTGCAGTTCACCTCTGAGGGGAGTTCCTCCTTATTTGAATGCTCCCTTTTCCAATTCTACTGCCTCAGAGGTCTTATTCTGTCCCAGACCTTAATATTGGCTTTCCACAACCCTCCTCATCTTGCATTGATCTATTCTTGCTGAGACTGAAGGACACAGGTGCCTGCAGGAGTAGCATTAATGCTGGTTTGCATAGCAATGATTATGAAGGTGTACTCAGCGAAAGTACAATCAGCAATTCCTTGCCAATATCTCCCAAGAGAAGCAATATTAAAGCCTTGATTGTTACAATACGCTCATTAACAAAAGTGTTTCATACTGGAAACATCTTTGTAAAATATCGGGGCACTGCCATTTAAATACAAGCTCCAGTGTATGGAGACACTGAAGATTCAAGCATCCAGGATACAGTGTGAAAATCAAGCCATTTCACAACCACACAGTTCCCTGCCATACAAAATCACCTCCAACCCCTGCTCGCCGTTGTTCACAGAGAGAAGTTTGTTTATCTCTTCCAGGGACGGGACATTCAGACATGCAATCTTCTAGCAGGCCCAGCAGAGACTGATGCAGTCCCTTTCCTTGCAGAATGCTCAGGGCACCTGCCCTGTCCTCCCTGTTTGATTGTCACAAGAGTCATAAGGGAAGAGCAGTTCTCTCACAGCCACAACAGCAGGGATATATCTGCCACCTGACTTTAACTGTTTTCTTTCTTACAGGGAAGAGATAACACAAGGGAACCTGAGGAAGGTGGTGAGGGAGGTGCAAAAAGGAGCTACGTCTTTACTGGTGAGCAGAAGCATGAAACTGCTCATTTGGTGCTTCTTTCCTCCTTTCCTATCCCAAGATTTTCTTTTAAACAGCATTCCCAGATGTTGTCGACTTTTTCCTATCCCTTTTTTATTTGTCTGTTTTATTTCTCTAGAAGAGGAAATAAAGCTGTGTATTTTCTGCTAAACTATGTGAGTTGTTGAGTGTTTTGCACTGCTTTTAGCAGAAAGGCTAAATGTTTATTAGAAAATATTTTGACAAAGGAGGAAACTAATTTCCAGCTAGGTCTATCTGTAGGAAAGGTGAACATGGCTCACTGAGTCTGTAACTGTATCAGAGGTTTAAATAGTGCCAATTTAAAATCTAATCCCATAGCCCTTGCATGAGTGGTCCTATTAAAGGGAGAACAAATTTACTTTTTGCCTTCAGATTTATACTGGTTGCCAATATAAGCAAATGAGAATGAAAGAAATTCAGAACCACAGCCTGTTCTAAGCTGCAGCGCTTCAAAAAAACTCTCCAGGAGTCAAAGAATGTATTTTTAATTAGCACTGAAAACACAGAGTTGAATCAAGAAGATATAGTTTTTAAGTTAACAAAGGTGGTATTGTTTATACACTCTAGTATCTCTGAATCATACAATACATTTCAAAGACAACAGTTAGGATGCCTCCTTCATGCACTCCTGCTAGGTATGCACTCACCTTATTTTAGTTAATGAGGTTTAATCAAACAACTTGTCTCGGTCACTCTATCTGAACATTGCATTTTTTAAGTATCCCTGCATCTTGGTAATGACTGTATGTAAGCACCAAAAAATGATTGCTCAATTCTCAATATTCCACCACTTGTGATATTTCCAAAATAAACAACTCTTTCTCCATTGGGAAATAATATCTAGGCTAAAATCAAATTGTGAAAGTAACCTAGCCTCCTCAATATTAATCCTAAAACATTTATGATAGATCAAGGCGTTGAGTTTCCAGATCTAATGAGACCTTTGTGCTCTAAGGCAACTCCTCAATTTATAAGGGAGGAGAGTAGGTTTCACCACTCCTTGGGCATATAGCTCAGAAAATCCTTCTCATATTGTGAAATTGAAAAAACAGAACCCAACTCATTGTATTGTCTGGTCCTGTCCATGCTAAATCTGATTAAATCCTTTGTAAAGCCTCCTTAGTATGGACATAAATTACAATCACCCTATGACACCCTAAGCAATGAACAGGAAACTGGTCTGTGTGAAAATAAGGCTTGCTGAGTGACTCTGTCTTGTGAAAATCTGGCTATTGATGACAAGAGATAGCCCAGGACAGAAATTGTGTCTGAATCTTAGAAAATGTACTGATGTGAGCAGAACAAGATGCTGGCAACATTTTATTGAAGTGTAAAGTAAACCTAGCTTTCACATGATACAATCCTGATCAGTTTAGAGTTCATCTTGTATCCATATTTCCAGTCAAGTTGGTTTCTTAGTGATAAACAACAATATTGAGGTAAGGCCAGTGAAACCCAGAGCAGTAAGCAGAGAGTCATGTTTTAAATAGACCAACAATTCCACTAGAGGATAAGATCTCACTAGCCATGTGCTCAGTCCTTGAGAACAGAGGTAAAATAAGATCAGGGTCAATCTGTCTGTAGTCCTCGTACTTATTCCAGCCAGCATTCACATGGCTCCTGCAAACCAGCTCACATCTCAGCTTAGCACCCTTCAGACCAATGCACTGGAAAGAGAGTTTCATCCCTCTGCAGTCACTCTCCTAACCACACTGCACCCAGTAATTACTCTGGGCATTTCCAGATTTCCTCTTATTTCCTGTTTCTTCATTGGTTTCAATCCTGCATCACAAATTCACAAAGCTCCTGTTGAGTTAACCTCAGAAAAGGGATCTTAGCCCAAAATGGGGTTTTCAACAGTTCTTGGCAGAGGCCTAAATTCAATTTCTTTGAGCAACTGTGAAAATTTTTTACCAAAAGCTCTTTTAGGCATATCAGATAACCCCACTCCAACTCTGTATCAGCACTTTTTGCTGCACTGCACTTTGCCATCCTCTTCGCACTACAAATGCCACGTATATCACAAATAATGGCAGACAGGAATCCTACGCCATTTCTTTGAGACCTTTTTCTCCCGCACACCAGAATTCAGAGACAGCTGAAGAGCACAAAGATGTTTATTCTCTCAGAAAGAGCAGCAGTGCTTTTATTGACTAATGCTGGTTTGGCACAGGAACTCTGATTAACTCCTATCATGTTAAGTCACGTTGTTTGCAAACTGCCCCCATTTCCCTCCCTCATCCTCTCCACCAAAAAAATCCCCAAGAACATCCCACATATTCAAAGAAAAATGGTACTATCAGTAAAGGAAAAAATTAGAGAAGTTTCATTCTCACTTTTTGAAGGGCACATGTTTCTTCAGAGGCAGAGATGGTAAGGTTTTCATAATGTTTGCTGACCTGAAAAACAATATTGTATTTCCAGAAGTGTGAAGGAATTCTGTTCCATTAATTCATTTGCATTTCATCCCCTGTAAGATTAGGAACATAACCCTTTCTGTCTCCCCTGTCAGCTGACATTCCACATCATAGCTAGACTGAGGCCACTGTCATGCCTCATTAAGCATTAGTGGACTTTGCTCAGCCAATACAAGTATTTAAAAACTCCCTAGAAAACACATTAATCAAATGGATCTGCAGTTGTGTAAAATCAAAGTTTTTAAATGTACCATATTTAATACGCAATGGACTGTCAAGCACCTCCAGCATGCCAAATTGCCACAGCTCATTGCATCTCCTGGCTTATGAAAAACATGTAGAAGCACAGCCCTTTTGATATGCCTACTTTTTCCATATTTTTGTTCCCTAAAAAAAATTTCAAAGCTCAATTCTAAATATAGAAGCAGCAGACAAAATTTAGCACAGAACATAACCTGAGCAGGATCATAAAGCCCATGTCAGATCACAGTATGACTTATTCACCTGTGTGGGAAAACTAATACATATATTCACATGCCCCATAAAATTTATGGTTCTCATTTTAAAACAAAGGTGTCAAATACTTGTGCAATTTAGAAAATGCACCACTTTTCATGATTTAGCAGAGACACACAGAGCATACTGTGTTCCAATTACAAACTAAATGGCACGAATTCATTGGCAAATGGGAAACAGAAAATTATTTGCTTTGAATGTGTTGAATCATGAGAGAGAATTTGAAGTGGCACAGCACAGAAAACATCTCCAGCATGCATTTAATCCACACAGATCAATGCTTGAGGCTTCACACATGAATTAGTGACCAGCACAACATCAAACACTCCTGTCCTGTGCCACAATAATAGCATTACACAGCCTGACAATAAAGCATTCACACATTCATTCACCTCTAGTTGCTCTGTGTTTGCTGTTGCTGGAAGCTCCCCAGAAAGATCTGCCACTTCTGAACTCACGTGCATGTAAAATGCAGGACATGGCCTCACCTTTAATGTAACTGGCTGTGGCCAATTTAAAAGTTGCATGAGAAAGATGGGTAAAAACTTGGAGTTTGATGCTGGGGACAGTTGCAGTGTTTTTCCAGGGCAAGCCTCTCTTTCCTCCTTTTACCTTCCTGTGGCCTTGGAACAGCCCTGGGCAAGAGGCAGCAGAGTCAGGCTGTATTGGGGGGTAAAACAGAGCAACTCTAAGCCAATAACACAGGAAAGGCAATGGGACCAGCATCTGTCCCTGGGAGATCAAGAGCTACCAGCTACTGTTCCTGATTAATTTCTGGCTTATATTGCCCTAACTCCATGACCTGTGAGAGAGTTGTAGCTAGATAGCAGCTCCACTAAACTCAAGGCAGTTACTCAAAATTTACACCAGGAGCAGAATCTATCAAGGCACATCCAAAGTGTGTGGAGGTAAGAAGAACATATGTGATTACAGGAAAGGCAAACACAGCAAAATAGGGACTTAACGAGGTGAATAATGAAGAGAAAGCAGTGCTCAAGTTGCTGTTCATACCCTTCTACTTCAATGTAAATGAAACAGACTTGAATGCTTGCCTGAACATGAGGGTAAGAAATGCCATTAGTCACATTTACTCCTCATCCAGCACCAGCTCCACAGCTCATCTTCCTGAAATGAGGTTTACGAAGCTGCTGAAACAAATAGAATATGTACCCTGCAGCTTGTCTTTCAAACAGGAAAAGGTGTGCCCATCAGCAAGGGAACAGGCTTAGCAAATCCAAGCCCCTGCAAACAGGAAAAACGTGCATGGAGTCTTCTAGAAGGAAAAAGTCAAACAGTACATCTTTAAAAATCCCTGCAAAGTCAAGAATAATTCCACTGTCCTTTCTTGTCTCATTTGAACTGAATACAAGAAGGGCCTGAGGCAGAGCTACCAGCCAGGAGCACACCTCAGGAACACAAACCTGAGGAGAGCTGCTGCAGAAGTGGACAGCTTGTGGAGATCTGGGACCTCCCCACAGCAGCAGGTAGTGTAACCCTCAGGTGAGGGAGAGAGATTGCTCACTGGACTGATGAATACAAGCACATACACAAGATAATTTGGAGGTGTTATCCCATTCCATCTCCTTTCATTGACATCACTCTGGAGTTTGGAATCTGGCAAATGAGATCGAGTTACCCAGGACTTCTATGCAGGACTTTACCCACAAGTAAAGGCGGGTATCAGCAGCATCATTGGAAAACACATTCTCTCCTCCACCAAAGCTCTAAAGCTGTGCATCATTTCAGAAGTGGAAGAATAATGTCACAGTGGTAAGAATCAAACCACACATGATGCCAAAAGGTGAAAAATTCAGCTTTGTGTTACTGTACATAATGTATATATACATTAAGTGTGATGGCATGTATTCCTTCAAATCCCAGTCTCTCCCAAGTTCTGAAAATAGTTCCAGGCCTCCCTACATATTTTGACAGAAATGGAAAATCTAAGGAAAAAACAACACACACACACACACACACAAAAAAAAAAAAAAAAAAAAAAAAAAAAAAAAAAAAAAAAAAAAAAAAGTATCAAGGGGGCAAGCTTAGTGCAAAGTCAAGAAAGCCTCAGTCTTTTCCCTAGACTGCACTTTTCATTCATTTTGTCTTACAGCACAGTACAAATTGCTGAGTTAAAGAATCTCCTGATTTCAAACATAAAAGCACAGAGTAACAAGGCTGTGGTCTGAAGGATCACTGCTTTGCCTTTCTCATACTCAGACAATCCTTGCTCTGTTCTGCACAGAGAAGGAAACTGTCCACCCTGTTCACACCACATCCTCCGGGACAGATGAGCACCCAACATACCAAAGTGGCTTCCCCCAATACACTCCCTGAATTTTTAGTTATTTAAAAAGAACAACAGCAAACAAAAGCTCAATTGTGAGTACATCCTGAACTTAAAATCATCTAGAAAAGACCTTCCTTCATTCCCTGCTGTAGCTTTTTTTATTGCTGCCAGCTACACCGCAGTGCCCCAGGGTAAGTCACAAAATTCTCCTTTCTTTTGAGACAGGAATGGTTGTGTTTAGAAAAGGAGCCATTGCCCATGTGATGGGATCCATGTACCTGATGTCAGCACTGGGTTTGGGAAATAGGAAACCAAGTTGAGAGAGAAGAGGGAGAACTTCATTGTAATACAAATGCACCCACATCAACAGGATTTGGTTTTGTACTCTGGAGAGAACTCCTTGCAGAGGTGCTGAAAATGCACTTAAAGATCACATCACACCACACCTGGGACTATGATATTGGATGTGATGCAGAGACTGTCACTGCCAAGAACTGTTTTCAAACTAAGCAGACCACAGAAAGGGTAGGAAGAGAAATGAATAATTTGTAGCCATCAAGCCAACGTTGTCTTAAAAGAGCAGGAGAGCAAATACAGATTTTATATTGTTCACAGAAGAGGCAGCACAGTGCAAACTACCTGAGAGCCCTGTCTCATGCATCCATGCTTAAAGAGCTCCATATCAGTATAGCACATGAACCAGCACATCAAGTTAAGAAAACCATTACACATCACAGTCTTCACAGAATCATGTGGGCTTGTTTTGACTGAAGCGCAGGACCTGGCAGTTCACCTTACTGAACCTCATAAAACTGGCATTTCAATCCAGCATGTCCAGATCCCTCTGCATTCCTACTCCCCCAGATCAATAGTCCTGCCCAGCTCAGTGTTGTCTGTAAACTTGGTAAGACTGCACTCAGCTCCCTCATCCAGATCATTGAAAAGAATAGTGATCCTTGAAAAGGATAGCAAATAGAACTGGCTTCAGTACTGAGCCCTGGAGAGCACCAGTTGTGCCTGGCTGCCCACTGGGTGCAGCACCATTCACCACGCCCCTGGGCCCAGCCACACAGCCAGGTTTTTACCCAGTGAAGTGTATCCCCATGCCATCCCTCTGCAGACACTTTCTCCATGGGAACGCTGTGGGAGACAGAGCCAAATACTTTACTAAAGTGCAGGCAGACACATCCACAGCCTTTCCATCATCCACTAGGCAGGTCACCTTGTGACAGGAGAACAGGTTGGTCAAGCAGGACCTGTGTTTTCCAGCCCTATGCTGGCTGTGGCTGATCCCCTGCTTGTCCCAGGTGTGCTGTGTGATGTCACTGCTCCATAACATTGCCCAACACCAAGGTCAGGGTCAGCAGCACTCCTTTCCACTAAGCCAATCTTTCTGATACCAGACCGCACAGAACAAGAGTTAAAGTCTTTCCTCAGACCAGATAGAGAGATGAATTCCCAGCCATCCGAACACAAAACTCCAGTCTTAAATGCTTAGCTCTTACAGACTGATTTCTGATCCAACTTCAATAGTGTCAGGATTGTGGTGGGGGGGATCACACTCCTCAGTTTGACCCCTTTGACAGTGATCCCTGGAGCATAATTAGGGCAATCAGGCAAAATGAGGAGCACACATTGTGAAGGCAGGGTACGTGAGTAGCTTTGCATCTCCATGTCAGGTCTAAGTCAGCAGCTCCCAGTGCTTGTGGGTAGCAGGGAAGGCAGATTCTAGAAGCAGCAGGATGGGGATGCTGGGCTGGCTTTCCACCACAAGAACTATTTCTGTAATAGCATTTTCAGAAACTGCATCTTAGGAGGATGTTATAGCCTCCCTGGTAAGGAGGGAAAGGGAATATGACAAGAATCAAGTAAGCCTACTCACATGTTCAAAGGCAGAGAATTACAGTCTATAGCTCTGATACTAAATGGTAACTCCAAGCCTCCAGATGCCCTCCCTTCCCAGAACTTAGCAGGCATCTGCTATAAGCATGTACCTCTGTGGCTTATTGTCAGGCAGCACCAAAGGTTGGAGAGATGATAGAACTACAAAGAAAGCAGAGATGCCAGGACCAGGATTTATGTAATTTCCCTCCCTTTTCTGGGGTTAGGGACCAGCATTATAGTCTGCTGAAAAGTACAAAAGGGGAAAATTAATAATTTATGAAATTATTAATTATTTTAATTAATGTTTCTATTAGATTTGCTGATAAGTGCTTGTCATAGAGTTTAAAACTGGTTGTGGATCAAGCCAAGGGTATATGCACACAATTTCCCCTGTGCCAGCCAGTCTTCTCCAGCTCCAAAGATTCCCATGCTACAAGCATCTCTCTCCATCACAGCTGCCACAAAACCACAGCCAGACGGAGCTGGGACAGCAACAGAAGGCAGGAGACTCTACAAGCACCATTTTCCTTTCCCCATCTGGGAGACTACTCAGATTTCAGGCTCTATTGTGGCTTCTCATCTTCCCAAGCATGGCTCTGGTAGCTGCTGCTCAGGGCTCCCGGCACTTCATGCTTCCTGTTAACTCACACTGTGTTGTTACTTGCAGAAGCTAGATTACCACATTTTTTATATGAAATTTTGGTTAAAAGTAGAGCTAGTTCTGGGGAAAATTATTTTCAAAATTTTCAATAAAATGCATATTTTTCACTTCAAATTTGTAACAATTGGCAGGCAGTTTGTTTTTCCCATGAAGGAGATTCAAAACTAAACTATGAATGTTTAATAATGGCAATTATTTTACAAGTTTTTCTAAGCACTTCCATTTATCCCCCCCACTTCTTGCCGTCTGCTCCTATTTATGCAGAAACTTGAAAAAGTATGCAAGTTGCTCATTCCTCCCAGCTCTGTCAGAGGGTTTAAAAGAACATATTTTTCATAAGATAATGAGGACTTACTTAAAGAGCTTTTATGAAAAGCATCATTGTGTTTATGCTTTCTAGAAGCAACTAAAAATTTCACAAGCAAATTTGAAGTCAATAACCATTGAGCAAAAAGTTTTCCTCCAGAGAGCTTCGACTAGCAGTCACTGAAGTCTGACAGTGGACTTAGATCTACATTAACTCAAAAGCACACGAGTTCCTCCCCCAGACACATCTTTATTATTATGTCATAAATAACTACAAACTCAAGTTTGGAGTTGAGGCAATTTGACAACACACCTTAAGAAGTTCTTTGTTTCTATAAGGCATACTGGGGACAACATAGTATTGCACCTCAATGTCAATCTTCCTCAACAATTACCGGAATAACCTTTTTCCCCCCACAACTAAGACTGATTTCTTTTCCCACTGAAAAGTAAAACCTTCATTACCATGGGAATTTAGTAGTAAATTCCCAGAAGGCACAGTCTTACTCTGCTTTTCCACTTACAAAATTAACTTAAAAAGTGACAGAAATTGGCCAAGGGCAAGAATGAAGAAATCATAGTGAGTGCATTGAAGGATCACAGTCAAAGCACGCAGTTAAAGACTAATAAGAATCGTGGCTTTAAGGCAGGATCTAATCAAAAGAAAAGACAGAGCATGTTGTATTAGTTGTTCAGCAGATGACAACAACAAAATACAGGAATGGGGGGGAAAAACAGCTTTGTAATACATGAGGTGCCTTCTTTCCAGTAAGAGAGAGCTGTTAGACCATTCCAAGAACTCTTCTGGGATAAACCACACAATTCTGTCATGCAGTCACAAAGAGCTACTAAGGTCAGAAGTGGTGTGAAACAGGGATAACAGTATGATAAGGAAGAGAAAAAAACCATCCCACAAGTGGAACTTTGCTTATAAAGCCAAAAGCAAAACCAAATGTGATCATTCTACATGTGAATCTTCAGTAATTATCACTAAGGAAAGAATTTACATACAGTGACATTTTAGCTAGAGAATATACAGTGATTTCTAATCACAAGTGTTGGATTATCAAACAACTTTTTGGTAGCAGGGATTCCTAGCTTGTTTTAAAGTGAGTTTAATCGACTAGTAAAAGAGTTAATGTCTTTGACAGCACAGACCTGGACTTCTTGACACCGAAGATTCATTCAATGAATTTTCTTTCATATTTCTGAACTCCTAAAGACTAAATGAATCCATGTTTCTATCTGCTGGGTTGAAACATTTGTTCAACAACAATATTCTTCCAACATTTATCATTGTCACCTTTTCATTAAGCACTGGATATGGAATTACAGCTCTACAAAAGAAAGAACATATCTAGGCTTTTCCCATCTAAACAGAATGCTCTTTCATCCTGTTATGTAAGTTTCCTTCTCCCCAAAGGAATCTCAAAACACTTAAATGCCATGTACTGGTTTACTGTGCACAGAGATTTACCAATTACAGCATGCAGCTCCTCTGAGGTGTTACGTGTCAGCAGTTTTAACAGCCCACAACAGAGAGGCATAGCAGGCAAGAGTGTGTCCTCCTGAACATACAAAGGAGATTCTCTGGGAAACAGGCTGGAACTACACTAAACTTGGACTCTGGCCAGGACTTCATGTCTAACACCTCAAAATGGTCCCACAACATCCGTGAAGCAACAGGGAAGTTTGTTTTAGGCTATATCCAAATGAGGCTCTAGAGTTGCAGAAGTCAGGATGGCAAATAAAAGAATTGATAAATTAGCATTAAGACTAAGGAACACTGTGAGGCAGAATAAGGGTATTTTTCCCAATTTACAAATAAAACAAGGCTCACTGTACTTAAGTAATTTCTACCCTGTAGCAAAAGAAGTCTGTGGTGGATTGAACCCCAGTTTATACCCCAGTTGTTCCTCCTTTAGCTGTTCTTGAAGCAGTCCATTGCTGCAAAGAATAAATATGAGATTTATCCACGGAACTGAAAAACTCTTAAGCTTATAAAAGTGTCTCTCCCCAAAATCCCAGACTAATTTCCTGGGTTTCAACAAATCCTATTTTACCATTTCTGGTATCTGAAGGATGCAGGTACCCTGTCCTTTCAGGAAAAACTGCCTCCTTATGTTAATTTCCATGACAGCTTTGACACCCATTTGTCTATGTACCACTCAAAAACAGTAGATTTATTTTTAGTCCCAGATCTGCCACCAAAAGTAGTGAAACCATTTTGTCCTCCGTAACAGCTAAAATAAAGTTTTGCACTTTCATGGTTTTACCTATCAAAAGAGCTCCCAATGCTGCACAAACTGATGCACCAGGGGGGTCCATCAAACAGATCTACTCCATGACAAAAATGTGTATAGACTGTGTCTGAAATCTCCCCGTGGTCTCATAAGTGGAGAACTATTTGCAACCTTGTTTTAGAGCTGGGGTAAAAGAAATCAAAGAAATTTGCTGCAGAACAGGGTGATGAATTTAAATTACTCAGTTCATATGCAAAACTTCTAAGCACTAGACCAGTCATCCTTTTACCATTAAAAAAAAAAAAAAAAAATAGAATAGATCACAATGTTCTCAGGTGGCAATATCATACTACCCTAAACTTCATATTTGTTAAATTAAAAGCTTCAGATTATTGGAAATATTGATGTTCCCCACTGTCCTTTCATAGCCCAATTCCTCTTCTCTCCTCCACCTCCAAACTTTGCTGTGTTTGAAAATATCATTCACTTGGTGACACATCCCAGCCATGTAGGGTGGCAGCTGAGTCACCTCCCTGCTGTGACGAGATATAATGGTGACAAGTACCTCACAACTGTACAAGCCTTTTTTGGGCACTTTGTGTTGGAGGTTGCTCTATACAAAGGCTGGGTGGGAGGAACAAATCAGGGTGGAAGAGCTTCACACGCACAAAGGAGAAAGGAGGGATTGGAGGTGGTCCTGGCAATCAAATTACATCTTCAAGTACAGGCAAGGTAAAGGGCACAGACTGAAAGACCAGGAATGAGTCAGAGACTCATTTGGACTGACATTCTGCTGATATCTACTGAAGGCACTGAATTAAAGCATCTCTTGAAGCATTTATGTCTCCCCACAGATTCTGTGGAGATAATGGCGGACAGTATCACATCTTTGGCATTGATGCCAGCTTAAACTGTTCCTCTCTTTCTCCCATCAATTCTGCATCTTCCAGTTCATGAGAAAGTTCACCCTCCTCTCAGGCCTGTTAGTAAGGCTGTTTGTGGGGTTCTCCTGGAAACTGGAAAAGTAAATTATCCTAATTTAAAATGTCCATTTTGTCAGGGGAAAAAGGGCCAGAAATCCCCTCTTCCAGCTTTGCTGTTCAAGACAATGGACCAGCACCACAGATCCACCTAAAACTCCCAAACCTTATTCTGTTTGACTTTGCCTTCATAGCCTTGTCAGAGAATGTTTCACAAGGCAGATGATCATACAGCTGCCACAGTAATAACTACTGCATAAAGGGCAATGGAAAAGCACTGAAAAATCAGACTGTTCAGTCTAAGCTGGACTTTGATGGGTAGTCGGGAAAAAAGTCCTTCCAAACAGGTGACATCACATTATCTCAAATGCATGATTTTGCCCTGAGTCCTTGAAGGCCAAACCCCCCATCTCTTGTGTGTGAGAGAGAGGCTGAACTTGTGGTGCTGAACATCCAGAAAAACAGCTTACTTACATCCTTCCCCAAAGGAATAAATTTGCTAGTGAAGGTTGGTGTCAGCATGATGGCAGATCAGCTGCATACATCCTCTTCTTTCTCTAATGCTCAAAAGTCTGGCAGTTGTGTTCCCTAGGTTTGAAATTATGGTTTTATGCAAAACATTTTCTAGTGTGGCAACTGGTTAACCAAGGAAATAAACCTGGAGCTGACCATCAAACTGTAACCTTCTTGCACATTTATTTGTGCCTCCTTTCTCTGAATTAGGAAGCGCATTATGCCAGATGGCATTATAATGCTCTGGAAATATTTGCTGCAAACTTCTGGAAAAACTTTCATTTTCTCTTAGGCCTGCACCATGAAAGAAGCATTTTTTTCCCACCAATTGATGCACCAAAATACTGGACCTTTCATCAGACCAATTTAAAACTAGTAGAGAAACAGAATAAATACAAGCAATGCTAGAGCATCACTGACAACTAAGGATAGGATGCTTTCTCTGTTCTCTTAGGGTTCTCCACTTATATATAGGCCCACTTGCTATGTCATGATGACCTGAAGACCCCAATCAGATGAAACTACAGGTCAGTTATTCTCCTCTCTTATGTTCTACTTCAAGTCAATTCAGAACCAATTTCAAATGCTTTTAAAATTAAACTCTGTACAGGAATCATTTATCGACACTTTCTTGCAGCTGGAGTTGAGCAATTCTTCCTGTGGAGGCCACACTAAATGCCTACAATGGGTTTGACCTCACAGGATACATCCCTAATGTAGTCTTTGTCCAGTTTACTCTCTGGGGAGCAAGAGGGGAATAGGAAAAAGTATAAGAGCAAAAATGAGAATTCAGTGCACTGTAGAGTGTTCTCCCTGGTGTAATTGTCTTGGCTTCACAAAAGCAGAAAGTACCTATTTCTGGGGCTTCTGTAAGAATCTCAGTTTAACAGCTGACCCTTACATACAGCCTAGTTATAAAAAGAGATGCTCCATCATTCACACATACTTCCCTCACCTTTGGCTGAAGGAACTGGAAAGGGATCAATGATAAAGATAAAACCTGAAAAATCAGTATTCCCAAAGGGGCCATTAGTTTTTTACTCGTATTTGAAAAGCTTTGAGAAATATTAATGGTAAGTCAATATAGACACGGAAAGAAATGCAGTTGGGCTGCCCCTTGCTCCCAGGAGCAGGCAGATGAGAAAAGGGCACAACACTCACACAGTAAAAAGAGATCTGCAAAGTTAATGCCTCTCTCAAGCTTGCAGCAGGCCAGAGTGTAACTGTGAACCCAGCATGCTGTGCAACCTGCTCTAAACTGGCTAAGAGTAGCCATTTTGTTCTGCATTTATCAGTGCCTTTGGCACTGCTTATCCTTTTTTCAGCTGGGATAGAGTTAATTTTCTTCCTATTAGCTGATACAGTGATGTGTTTTGGATTTAGGATGAGAATAATGTTGGTAATATGCTGATGTTTTAGCTGCTGCTGAGCAGCACTTAACACTAAGTCAAGGACTTTTCAGGTTCTTTGCTGCCTCGCCAGCAAGAAGGCTGGGAGTTCACAAGAAGCTGAGAGCAGGCACAACCAGGACAGCTGATCCCAGCTGGACAGAGGGATACTCCAGCTGATACAGCATTGTGAAGATCAATAAAGCTGGGGGGGAGTTGGCTGGGGGTGGCAGCCTGCAGGCTGCATGAGAGATTGCATGGCAGGAGAGGGACACTGGATTTCCAGCCTTGCACCACCCCAGCCAAACCAGAGCATGCAACTCAAGCCTTTAAGTTTAGTGTGAGACAAAGAGAAAACAGCTGTATGTTCATCCCCAGGAGCTGTGCACCGTGCTGCCTCTCTTCCAAAACCTTCTGCCCGTGGCTGCAGCAGATGAAGGTTTAAACCCTGCCATAATGCTCAGTGGAGCATGCTGGCCACTTAACATGCAGGAATCCTGCACATGTTGGGGGAAGATGATGTTAAGCCCTGTGGTACCTTCATATGGACAAGAATTACTGAGGAGTCACCAGATTCCCAGAAGCACCTACTAGAGGACAAAGATTCATTACACTTCAGATTTCTGCTTCATGTCTCCCCCAGCCCTCAGAAATTAGGCTTCAATGTTTACAGCCCTATAATAACCCCTTTTAAAAGGCTTCTTCATTTTCTGGTCTTTTTGTGTCACATACCTAATCAAATGTGGTAAATTTATTCTATAGTTCCTTCTACACATTCTTTCCCTCTTCAAGATAATTTTCAAATTATTTTTTTTCAAGCATCTGCTCCTTCCTGTTTCTGTACCACTGCAGTAAATGGGATTTTTCTTCTTGACATCAAAAGAAGAAAATAGGGCTTCCTAAGATAGTTTTCTGGCTGATTACACAGCAGCACCACAGTAGTCATGAGCAATAGATAAGTAGCTTTAACACATCATAGTTTTGCTTCTCTGGGCTGTAGAACAACATAAATATGTTAATGCACCCAGCTCTGTGCCCTGCAGATCTCCACAGCAGGCTCTGCTCTCAGCTGCAAAGGTGAGCACACACCTCAGTGGGAAGGGCTTCTGCTCTGCCCCCACACCTGCAGCAGTGCACAGGCACCAGCACAACAGTACAACAGCCCCACAACACCCTAAATGCACCCTGGGCCACTGCTAAACCATGTGGAGACAACATGGGAGGTGGAGACAACTGGAGATGTCCCTCCAGGGGGTGATGCGGCCATTGAGTGGGGAACTAACACAGACCAGGTCCTCTAAAGAGGACTGGCCACAGACAAATATTAAGAATTGTCTTCAGGTGTCCACTTCAGCCACATATTCCATCCAGATCATACCTGAACTAACCCACTCATTGATTTCTTTTTTCTAAAAAAAGCAAACAAAACAAAAAAAAAAATCCTCTGGTGCTCCCTTGTGTTCATATTTAGGTAGCAAACAAGCAAGAAGCTGGAAAAAGCCAGTCAAGTAAAAAACAAACTTTTGCAAAGGGGTTCAGGCAGGTAGTACTTAGAAAACAATTTCCTGAACACAAACTGTCTTCACTGTCTGACAGCACAGAGACACTCAGTTTTATGCATTGCAAAAGCTCGGTCTGCAGGAAACTACAGTCCCGGTCAAAGGAGAAGAGATAGAAGGAAGAGACACTCAGGAGGATGGAAAGTCACAGAGGTTCAGTGAAAGAAGAGCCCTGGTCTGGTTTTGGCAGGTTCAAATATCTGCTGTAGAATATTTCATATGATAACGTTATATATATGTGTGTTTGGAGATATGTATTTCTTCCTATGTGCCCATTATAGAATTGTCATGAAATAAAGTATTTCTCAATAAGTAATTCTTCTGAAGAATAATTTACAAAGTCATCTACTAAACTGCAGTTGCATCTAGACTTCCATTTCTAGTGCTAGTTCATAAGATTTTCATGTAGTAGCACAATTTTGCTTGTATTCCTGAGACTGCAGGCAAATGTTTAAATATTTCACAAATAGAAAACCATTTTGAATAAATTTTTTAAGTCAAGATGTAACATTTCTATTCCTATTTGATTTGAGGAGTTTCATACAGTTAAAGAATGCCCCAGCTGGGACTTGAACTGAGAAACCACTGGCTCTTCACTTTTTACAGATACAGACTGATTGTGCGCTGAATTCATGGGATGACTTTTGAACTTCTGGTTAAAGTCAAGATGCTAAATTATAAACATATCTTCATTTTATATTCCCTTACTAGTTGCTTTCCAGCTTCCCAAAATTCTCAGTATATCCTGAGACAAATCTGAGTAATTCAGTGCTGCAAGCCACATCTGAATGAGAACAGGAGCCTTCATGCAGTGCCCAAGAGGAAGGAGCGAGCTAGAAGATATTAAACTACTTTCTATATAGATTTTTTCATCCATGTCTTTTACCTGATGAATGGCTTCTCAAGTCTGAATTAGGAGTTTCCTTGAAAACACAATCCAAAACTAATAAATTGACAGGTAGTTATAGAATGAAAAATATACCCTAGAAAATGGATTGAGTTGAAGTTCCTCAAACTGTACAAGCCAATAAAGCAGGAGTAGAACTGCTAAATCAGGTCAAGCCCCATACAATGTTTGAAATAATCCAGGTAAAAACTTCTTAGAGATTGCTGAAGTAGACAAAAAAGAAGTCTTTGAGGTTTGAGTCTTCAACTCTTGTATTTTCTACTCTTTCCTCAACTCCTTGACAGAAAGAATCTCCCCTAAAGAAGATGTTGTCCTCATTCTGAAGCTCTTTGAGCACATTCAATTTTTACATGGATACAGAATTTTAGAAAAGACCTTGAGGTCTTCTGTGTTCTCTAGTATTTTGCCGTACAAATAAATCAGGTATTTAGTACCAGAAGTTTGTGACAATGGATGGGACTCTTTGTGGATGCGTGGTGGGAAGGAAAAGTGGATCTTGCGTCATCCTTGAGGAGCACGAGAGGAAGGTTTCTACCCCTTTATTGCTGATCTCTGAGACTCCTCCTGGAGTACTGTATCCAGCTCTGGAGCACTCAGCACAGACATGTTGGAGCAAGTCCAGAGAAGGACCACAGAAATGATCAGAGGGCTGAAGCACCTCCCCTGTGAAGACACAGAGCTGCAGCTGTTCAGCCTATGGAAGAGAAGGCTTTAAGGTCCTTTCTAACCCAAACATTTCTGTGACTCTTAGCTGTAAGAGTCAAAATATTATAAGAAAAAAGAAAAGAATACACAAGTCTGTCAGCCTGCTACAGAATTCTCCTCTGCTGTCCAAAACATTTTTACTTTCAAGGACCAACTTTCACAGAATAATTTATGTTCTTTGTTTCTTATGTGCTTCCTTGCAAACATTGAAATCAATCATGTCTAGAAACCATCAGACCCAAATAGGAGCGGATTATGCAACAGCATGTCAATAGCAAATCAATATTGTCTGACCAAGCCATGTGCTTGTCAAGGTCACATTGATTACTTTAATGTCACATTATTGCAGCTGACCTTCCTGGCAGATCCATCTGTGTTGCAGTGGTTACAGGTGTAGACTCACCTCATTGCTTGCTAGTCTGCAGGATGCTTGGTCGCTTTTTCATCCCAAGTTTCCAGTCTTTATCTAAAGCACCATTGCCCTCCGCATGTTGTGCCCAACTCCAGAAAAATCCACTGCTACAGTGTCTCCTGCTTCCTCTGGCTGGGCACGCTCATCTGCTCAGAGACCCCACTAAATTCTCCATTCTGAAAGCATCAGAGGCTACAAGTGCTTAGCTCACTAAAACTACATCATTCTTTGTGGGAAACTGAAAACTATCAAATCTCCAGGGTATGATCATAAAAAGGTTCATCTTTGGCCATCAAGCAGTGGCCCTTACTATCTGTTGGGTACACAGCAGGAAATGCAATAGGAACAACATAACAGCCAGGACTGTTCACCACTGTGAGAATCACCTTTTACTTTTAAGCAGGGAATTGTTAAAACTTGTCTTCCTCATCTTTTATAGCATGACATTATGAGGTGCACTGAAGAAAAACAATTCAGAATATAATTAGATATCAAGGGCAATAAGCAGAAAATTCTATATTTATTTCCAGATGTTACTGGCAAGTTGCAATACAAGCATGTAGCCTGGCAGCAAAGACCAGGCCCAGCAAGAGTTGGGAACAAGAGCCAATTCACAGCAGTGTTATGTCCCAGGCTGAAGGGTGGTATCAGATATTCCAGCAGTTTCTTTACCAAATAGAGCCACAGAGCCAAATCAGGGTGCAACATGAGTGAGAATGTTATTTCTAGGCAGAGTACAGACTGGTGGCAGGCATAAGAACTCCATGTGCCAAGCAAAACCAGTTAGCCAACTGTCTCTGCTCTTCAAGTGTGAACATGTTGCTTTTCTTCTGCTTGGATGATTTTTTTAAAAATTTTTTTAGTTTTAATGAATTCTGTCCCTAACCCTAGGATAAAGCAACACAATTCTCAGTGCTGCTAATAAAACTACTCCCATTAAACACAACATTTAATAAAGAAAAAAAGCAGTCACACAGGTAAGACAAGAAAAAAATTATCTGGGGGAGAAGTCTGCAATAGGAAATTTGAAGCAATCAGAGAAAAAAAAATCTGGCTGCTTATCCTGCAAGATAAAGGTATGTGAGGAAAGGGATGAGCTAGTTCCACTGGCTAACACCTGATTAACAGTTGTATCACTACAAAGCAATGATGAAACAATTGAAAGTCTCCTCATTAAAATAACACAGATGAGGAGAAAAAGATCTTTGAAAATGATGACTAGTTAACACAAGCTTAACTCGTTTCCCAAGTGGGTGAGCAGGGAATGGAAAAATACTCTGAGAACTTTGAGAAACAGCTCTCATAATAAGATAAGTGAGAAGTCCCTTTCTTCCCCTATACCAGAACCCCAAGAAGCAAACACTGACTTGTTTCTTTTTTTCAACAACTCGTCAAAACCCGTGAGTTGATTACATGCACAGCCTGTTCCATTTTGGGAATCAGCTGTAAAGCAAAGATATAGGGATTCATTAAATTCTTGCAATGACATCTGGTGCTGAAGCACAAGCACCTCTTCAAAAATTATCAGGGCGAAATTTTTGGAAGATGCTGGCCCTCACTTTCATTGCATCCATCAAACATTGGGAACAGTCTGTAAGTACCACCAAAGCCAGTGCTCGTCATGTACACAGTGCCTCAGTTGAATTAATGAACTACTTTGACCATGACAAAGCCCTGTCTTTAAGGGAAGTAATCATGTGAGTAATGTAACATTTCCACTGAGTACATTTCATCTCCTAGCTTTCCACCATTTCAAGCAATTGCTGCCTGGTGCATTACTATAAGGTAGGTAGTCAGTCCAACAGTCGAGTTAGGACCCCTCTGGCAGAGAAGGAACCTCTCAATCAATCAGCATTGAGAGCTTGCCTCTTCTTAACTCTCAAGTTATAGCAGTGCTGCAACATATTCTGCTTTTAGCAAAGTGAATCAAGTTTGAGTGCTTAATTCAAAGTAAACCAGTAAAGTCATACAGACAAATCTGCTCCCACATACGTCTCCTGGGACAACAGCCAGGGTTGACTTTCATGTCATCCCAGCAAGCACAACCCCTGAGGAATTCAGTTTAATTTATTCTAACACCTCTGCAGAAAATGCATTGCAGCAACCCAAACATCAAGCAAAGGCAGCTATGGTAAACCTCGGTATCTCTACTCTCAGTGCACAGCCTAATATCTATATATCTGGAGAAGAAAATTTCCTATATTTGAAAGCAATCTCTGCAGCAAATCCTACTCCAGGCAGTACAGTTTAATGGAATTAATTCACAGATTTATATGCCCTCTGACATGCTCATTACAATTTGGAAATCCCTTCAGGAGTGCCTGCCCCTTCCACCCATCCTATTTTTTTTTAATTAACTGGTCGTTTTCAAACCAGTTTCATGAACCAGGGGAGGCTTCAGAGACATGAACTCCCTCAAAAGAGTTTCAGTATTGGATAGAAAAGATACCCTCAAATTAATGTCTCTTCCTGGGAGATGCATTTCTGTCAGACATCAGAAAATTTAGCCCTTTCTCTCCCTGGCCCCAGTCTTATGGATTGAAGAGACAAAAAAAAGAGTCAATAGCCATGCTGGAAAGCAGACTTCATATACTTTGATGTTTCTGGAGAAACTTCTTGAAAGTGAAGACAACCTCTGAGATAGTAATCTCAAAGGTGCAACTTCAGCCTGAGGTTTGGTTACAGAGAGGAATGAGGACACAAAAAAACACACTTGGGCTTCTCAAAAAAACTTACTTGCTTTGTGAGTCTAGAAGGCAAATGAGCAGCTATCATTACAGTATTGCTTCCAAGGGCATTGCAGACATGAATTTACAGTTTGGGGTTTGGGCTTGCTTTGGTTTTGGGTTTAGGGTGTTGGGTTTGTTGCAGATGGTGTTGTGATGGTGGGTTGTTTTGTTTTAAAAGTTTAATTCTTCAGAGAGAACAGCTTCCAGGAGAGGCCAGGTTGGCAATTCATGTTACAGGTAACAGAGGAAAGCTGCACGTAACTGAGACAAAAAGGTGCACAAAACTCAGACAGTTTTAATTGAACATGTTTAAAAACAGCAAGGTAACATCTCGCATCAAAAGCTCTCTATGGCTTACAGCTCGGGCCAGCTCTTCCATTGATCTCTCAAGGGTTTGAGGACTTTACTTCTCCTTTGTGAATCTCTCCTTATCCATAAGATAGAAATCAGGAACTAAAGCTGTTTGGTGACACAAATGGGAGCAGGGTCCCAGTTATTAACCCTGTCAAGGGCTTGAGAGGTCAAGTTTCTCCTCCTTGCTGTAACATTGCCTTCCTGTAAATGGATCGGTCATGTGGACCTGGTTCATAGTACTCCATCCAGCCCTAAAAAACATCTTAGAGTTGTAGTGTGGCATCTAAAATCAAAACAATGATAAATGATAAGCTGCTGAAGGGCTTAAATTAAATGTTTTCCCTGTCTTTCCACTGACAGGTAGTTTGGAGTTTGCAAGTTAATCCTTCTGCTATATTGCAAGATGCTGATGGACTTGAGTATATAGCGTTTGAAACCAGGAGTACAGAGAGAAACAACTCTGTGAGAAACAAATTACTTAATGTTCCAGGAAATTTATTATAACAATCCTTAGTTCTCAACTAATGTTTTTTTATGTTAAAATGGGCAATTAGTACAATTATCCCCGTGTGGGATGATGACTGTGGGCAAAATTAGAGAAAACTGGGAAGTTATATTATTCACATTCCAGCAGAATGTAGTGCAGAAATTATTGAATGGAATGCAATTGTCAAGTGCAAAATGTATTCCACAATGATTCCACACAGAACACAGCCTGCAACCATGTGTACAGGATGAAATGAAGGTGGGAGCAGGTGGAGACATGGCAGCCAGGATCTGCTGTAATCTTTGCCTGGATGGGAAGTCGATGGCACCACGTAGCTGATAAATCACACAGCAGCTGTCAACCAAAGGAGACAGGAGATGTCTTGCTGTTGAACCAGCAACTGTGGCTAAATAGCTCTCTGCAGATGAACTTGGTTCAGCCACACCTCCATCCTGAGGTTACCTGCCTCCAAGGTACAACCACCCCTCACTCAGCATGTACTCTATACTTCATTGACTATATTTTTCAGAACAAAACAAGAGAATTTTACACTAATCAGAAACAAAGGTATGCATGACTGGAGTCACTCAGGCTCTACCTGAAAGGAAAGAAATAGTATAATGGTGAATTAAGGATGGGACTAATCAGGGAAGACTCCACTGTAACTTCTGGGATCAGTCAGTGGGCTGACAGTGTCTTCTCCCCCACAGGGACTCCTGTTGGGTAAGAATCACATTCAGGGCATGCTAAATGACTATCTTGAGCAACTTACATTGGCGATTTGAGCGTGGCTGTGTATTGCTTTAAATTCAATTTAAATGAAGCTGCCAGCAGCAGATGATATAACCACCTGAAAGCAGGGATATCCAGGAGGGGGGTCTCTTCCTAAAGTATAATAAGTCTCTTACACTGTTGGTATATGCCCCTGATCAAGCTAGTCAGGCCATCCTGATAATGGATTGTTCAGTGGAGTCCCCATAACAGGACATCAACAGACTGGTCAGGCACAAGAGAGAAGTCACATTTTATTCGGTATCTTTGCTGTGGACATTAACCACTAGCAAACCACAGATGAGCCATGAACAGCACAGGCCCTGTATAAATATGAACACTGTTACAGTTGGCTACACACACCTCTGGAGAAGGTCCTATTAATCTGACAGAGAGAAAGATAATATTTTAATAACCATTTAGTTAAAAGAAATTGTTAATGAACTGTTTACAAATGGAAACTTTCAGCATTACTCAATTGAAATTTTTCTGTCCAATTTTAGAGCAGCTCTCTTAATAAGTGCTATCAGCTAGCAAAACATAAGAATCAAAAATCTCAAAGAGTATTCTCTTTTTCATTAGAGTTGGGAGAAATTTATGGCATTCCATTTGCACATATCTCTATTGGTTTAATATCTGTTACACTGCCCAGGAATTTTGTGTAAAATAGGTCAAACAAGAAATCCAGCAGATTATTTCTACAGACTTCTAAAAGTAGCACAGGGCGTATTCACTTGTAGATGACGTCTTTCAATTAATCACAAATTAACAATAAAAAATAGTCCCGAATGGTCCTCCATGAATGGCTGTTCTCAATCTATTTGGGGTATTCTCTGACATGGTTATACATGTCAGAAGGAGCTAACTCACGTTGGTGAAAGAATATCAAACTAATCAAACCCAGGTCATGCATAAAATCAGCTCTGTGGCTTCACTGTGTGTGTGGTAAGTAACAAAACAAGGCTGAGGAAGGCAGTTGTTTTAACTGAAGGTGTTTTAGCCAGGTCTGGTTAACTTGACATCATGAAGGATTAAGGGCAAGCTGAATGTCAACCAAACCATCCAAAACTGACAAATGCTGAAGCCTTTGACTAACAAAGAAACTTATAATCACTTGGAAGTGATGGAAAGAGTGCACCATAGCCATGTCTAAGGACCACTCCCACTGGAGAGACACCAGAACAAACCAGAACTTTGCTTTCTACAGCATGAGCTGCCTTGTTCTGTGGGTCACATATCAGCACAGCCCACTGCAGAGACAAATGTTTACTGCCTGAATTAAAATTTCTGCTTGTGTAGGGGACAGGCAGAATCTGGACCAGTATCCTTTATCATTTATTAACTTCTCTCAGTCTCATGACCTATTTCTGTCATTCAAGACAGAACAGTCAAACATAGTCTTTCCATCAAAAAGTGCCAAACAAGTGGTAAAAATATTACTCATCTGTATCCAAATATATTTTATTTTTTTTATTATAGATCTATTGAGTTAGAGGAAATGCCAAACTACAAATACATAGCATATTCATCAAAATTCCCATCTTTATCTTGTTTTTTTTTTCCACTGCAGTTAAGAAAAGAGAAAATCCTTGTTGAAAAATTTATACTGGAAGAATTTAGCATTGGAGGAAAATAGCCATGTCAGCTCATGACAGAAAAAACTATTCAGAATGGGAGAATTTCTTGCATTATATCCTCTCTTCACTCCAGAGCTGCCTGATTTAACAGCTTCCGAAAGCAGCAGGGAATTTGCTGCTTTAAATTGCTTTCCATGTGTTCCTGTGGATCACTCCTACACATGCTCAGCTGAGCAAAGGTGAAACCTGTCCCAAGGGAAGGTGGCTCTAGCCTTGAAATAGGGCAATTATGCTGCAGAGTGAATGAATAGTTGCCTTTAGCAGAAGATTGAGTGAAGCTTCCCAAGAGCACTAGGGTCATTGTGTTGTATCAGATCTGCCAGATAAAGAGGGGACAGTTTTGTTTTCAGAGCAGAACTTGCTCTGGTGAAGAGGTTCACAGGCTTCTGTATGAAATTACCAGGTCTGGAATATTCATCAGGCTAGAAATGCCCTCAGATGAGTGGGCTGTATCTATCTGATGTGTGATATAGATCTGATGCCCTACATCAGATAGACCCAGAGACTCTCAAAAAGGCACAGCTGTTTGGGATATGTCACCTGTAAGCTACCCAAGGCCACCTTAATTCTGCACACAGAGTCCTGCTATGAGCACCCCAGCAGGAGCAGGTAGAGGATTTCAGCCCTTCTTCAAATTGATGGCTGCTGGCAGTCTACTTCACAAGGGAACTCCCTTGAGCAGAACAAGAGAGACCCAGCCAAGCAACTCTGCTACTGTCAGATGGGCAGCTGGGGCAAGGATCTCTTTCAGACACTGTACACCCTCTTCTCAGCACTGTCTTTCTGCAGCCATAAGAGGACCCCCTTTCCAAGGTAGGGATGAAGAGTTTAATACATGCCAATAAATTTTTTCTTCTCCTGGGCAAAGCTGTCAGAAATCAATGAGCTGTCAGCAACAGCTCTAACTGTATAATTTAATTCCTAGTATCCTTCACAGTTCATATGACAATAGACATCTGTCCCATGATCTTCTGGGGACTGTGCTATTTAGCATACTGTGACAAAAAGCAAGGGGACAGAAGAAAATGGACAGTATTTTGAGTGTGAAGAGAAAAAATGTTGGTTCTATGCTGCCTAAACAAAAAGCCTTAGAAATAAGTTCATTTTCTGCTTCCCAAAGTACAAGTATGGCTATATTTGAGATCCTCTGTCTCACAGCTACCTTACTCTGATTTGTGCTCTCACCACTTTCCAGGGGACTGCTTTAATAGCCTTCTTCCTTTTGGGTAGAAGGAGGGAAAAATGAAACTTCCCCATTAGTGAAAGATAAGGAAATCATGACTCTCAAACTAGACTGACTTTTTACCCATGCATGGGAGGTTCTTCAAGTGAGTATCTATTTCAAAAGAAAGACATTTTTGGGGCAGACTAACTGAAAGAAAGGCTTGCCTACTACATTCACTGGATGAATGCAATTATATCAGGAAAATGTTTAGTTGCACCAGCTGTTTTTTCACCTAACCTAAACAATCCTTAAGGCCTCAGATACTGATTAAACAGTTAGTGTTTCCTAAAATCAAGAACTAGCAATCCACATGCAGATCAACCTGAAATAAGTAAGCATCTTATGAGACTTAGAGGACTCAAGCTGGCCCAGCTATACCCCTGTAACACACGTATTTTTGGTTTCATGAATTGTAGAATGGAATTTCCCCCCACCCCTTTCAGAGAAAATGTTTAAATCACTGATCTAAATGTCTCTACCAAGAAATGAGATATTTAATTCCTGAGGAGAATCAGCCCAGTTAATTTCAAAAAATTAAAGCAAAAGGGCAGGTGAAACAATATGCAATAAAAGGAAGATACCCAGCAGGTCACTAATGATGGGATCTTCTAAGATGCTAATGAAGATATATTTAAATTCTACTGGAATTTGGCACTTTAACCTTGAGGCAAAATTTGCTTAGTGAGTTACACAGACTTTTAACTGCACATGAACAGCCTTATTGAGTTATGCCAAGCTGACAAGTGTCAGCACAGTTTCCTATAGCCAGCAATATCCCAACCCTCATATATTGCCAAGGGCTTCTATCAGGTTTGCTTTAGTCTGACAGAGACCCCTCCATTTCAGAGCAGAAATATCCAGATTCCATTCCTGCCCTAACATGAGTTCCCAACTGAGCAACCTGTACAGCAGGAAAACATAGTAGAGGGAAAACGTGTTACCAACGTTTTTAGAGCTCCTTTAAATGTTTTGCCCATTCCCGTTAGAAGCCATATTAATTCTATAAAACCTCAAACTTTGAGCAGTGAAAATGAAACAGAGGAGCCCAGAAAGCTCCTCTAGAATCTGTCTGAAGAACTAATTGCAGTCCAACATTGCAAGATAAAAAGAGGAACACAGTGATAGTACAGGAGAGTCAATATGTCTGTGCCATCAGTAAGTCAGCAAGGAGGCCAGACCTCAGCCTCTGTGCTCTAATCAAGCAATGTCTCTGGCTCACATCTGGCAGAGTGGGAAGAACAGAGCAGCACAAATGTTTGATTATCCTTCTTAAAATATTCAGTTCAAACTCCAACCTTGCTCCATACAAACACATTTCAGGGGCACATCCTCCCATTACCAGGAGCAAAGAACACAGAGCTTTGAATGTGACCAAAAATAAACTGTCTGTCAGAGAGGGAGAGATCATTACATCTTTTCAAAAAAACAAGACATTAGGGACTTTGTTTCATTCCATTTGATGTCTGGTATTTGATGTCAACACTTCAGAAACAAAACAAATAAAGTTGTTTGAGTTTGGTATCTTTTTTATATAATTTACTTTTTTTCCTGCAGTCAGTGGCATCAGAAGGGTCCCAACAATTACAGGTAACAAAGTATGTCTCTATTGCCATAAATACTTTGCAAAGACAGGAAAAGTGGAGTACTTTGTGCTTTGTAGAAGCTGTAAGTATTGGGTGAAAAGAGACCCAGGGATCTCTATACAAAGACTATTTCCAACAGCTTTTATGTTTCCTGTGCATTGTCCAATCCTTTGAATGTCAAAAGTCCCACACCATTTTGTTAGAAAGGAAAACATGCCATGCACTACTAATTGAGTAAATCAATACTCAGAGAATGCCATGAAGGGAATGAAATGTTTTTGACACATATAAGCAGTTGTTTTCAATGTGCATAAGAGGCAAAAACCCTGCTTGCCCTTTGTGCCTTAATTAAGACAACCTCGGGAACATGGGGTGAAAGACCTTTCCTCTACACCCTCCTCACCATTCTGCTCTTAGCTCCCTGCTGTCTAGCCATTAGTAACAGTCAGAAGTGTGTGAACATAAAACAAGTGACTGCAGTCTCTAAGAAGGGATCCAAATGCCAGATGGGTTCCCACCAAGCTCCAGAACAGCCTCAGAAATCCATGAAGAGAAATGTGTGATGGACTGTTGCCATAACAGGGGCTTGATATAAAGTGTATTTATAGGGTCCAATTACATGAGCTATCTAAAGTCTTTGGTAATTTTTTCACTTAAAAATACCTACGTTTTCTTAGCAATTTTAAATCCTTTGTCTTCAGAAAGGCCTTCCAAGGACATTCTTACAAAATTTTAACAGCCAAGAGTCTAAGAAAGACGGCAATTTCGGCAGAAATCTTTCTCCAGAAGCTTCCTCTGGGCTGATGAGCACCCATGAAATAGCCTAAGACAGCTTGCTTCAAAAGGAGCTCCACTTTGAAGCCACCGAGATTTACCCTTTCCCAGAGCTTTTCTTGTAATGCGAATCTCTGCAGAGAGATTCACTGCAATGCAAAGATGAGCAAACTCCTCTCTGGCTGCTGGAATTTTGGGTTCTGTTAGTAGGTCTTGGTGCAGTGACTTTCTGCCCTGTTTGTGTGCCCCTGGAGGTCAGGCCAGGAAGGGTTATCCCTGTGAACTGCTGTGGCTGCAAACAGCAGAGACAATCTATGATGCACTGTGGGATCTGCATCTGGATTCTCATCCCCTAGTAGAATCATTTGCTGAGATTCATATTCCCTACACATGGCACTGGCTTAGATTAATACTTTGGAGGCCTCAGCCTGCTTTCCTCATGAAATTTAACTCTTAAAGGCAGTCTAGTGTGGACTGAAAAGAAGCCATTTCAGTCTCCCAAGGACTTTCATCCTTACCTTTTGTTTACTGCCATCTCTGAGATCCTCAACCTAGGATGGAAAGGGAAAGTAGACATAGGACAAGTTATAGCAACCATGGACTGAGCTCAATTAAGGCATGCTTGTCTATCCCTACAGCTAGACAGATAAGGAAAAGAGGAACAAATTTATAATATGTGATTTTTCTGCCAGTCAGAAAAAGAGATTAAGAGACTTGAAGCCTGTGAAATGGTCTATGCCCAAATCAAGATGCATTAAGGAAACCATTTGTGCCACTAGCTGTGGCACAAAACTGGAGTGAGATGAAATCTTCCTCCCATGCTTCAAATTTGGGGTCTATAGGAGGATGTTTAATGCTCAGTCCTGCCCACACTAGTGGTTTAAGTATTATTTAATCTTTAAATACCTGTAGAGCATTACTTGCAAAAACTCTGCACCCATTCTGGAGTCTCTTGTTGGCACACCTGCACACAAACTACTCCCTAGTGCCCTGACACTTGTCTATAAGCTGCTTGCACTTCCTTTCAAAGTGCCCATGGGTGCCAGGCATTCTTGAGTCAGTTCAGGAAGGACCTAATCCTCCCTATACCTTCCCACAAGTCAGACTTTGAAGTGCTTCCTTTTAAGGACAGAATTACTCAGTGCACATTGGATGTGGAAATTTTGGTGTTACCTTTCTCTTTGTTCCTCGGCCAATCCTATTGCTTGTTAAAATTCAGTTAGATTATGACCAATAGTTGAAAACAGCAAAGTTTGTTCCTGTCCTGACTCAAATTATGAAGATATCAGAATTGACAGAGCTTGTTTTGTGGTAATTTCTCATCACTATTTTGAAGGAGGTTATTAATCTACTAAAAAACAATAGATTTTGCTCCAAGGAAGCTGTATACAATATTTATGGATGTGGTCAAGATCTGAGCCCAAACCTTTAGTTTCTATCCAAAGATCTGAGATACAAAGAATGATTTCAATTCTCAACATGCTAGGAGACTACAGAAGGAAAGCTTAAGTGACTAGTCAAGAAAATCAGTGCCAAAATTATTTGTACTCATTCTCACTCCTCCAGGACACCAAAGAAGAAACAACCCTGTTGCCTGATGGAGCTCATAGTACCCATCACGCACCTGTTTGTCCTATCACTTAATTTGTGCAATCATTTGGTGTCAGGATCTCAGAGTGAAATCATAAAATACCCCTTGTGCTTTTCATTTTTATGACTTCAGAGAATAATACAGTCCCATCTTCATTTTTAACTCCCTATATTTTCATGACTACGCCTATCAGAAAATCTCAGACTCCATGACCACAGGAGCCTTGGGCTGAGAATGCTGGCCTGGAAATCCTTAAGAGTAAATCAAATTGACTTTTTCAAACAAAAGTTTTTTAAGTACAAATTCTTTCCTCTGTCTACATATATTGAGCAAAGCTCTTCTCAGGAAATGAAACAATAATAGTTTTCCAGATAGGAAGACAATATTAGCTGACAGAAAAGATCAAACTGCCTTGAGAAGTATGATGAGTTAAACTCAGCTACTCTTTAAATATGTAAGCATTTTCATCTCTGCCTCAGCAATTAAAAATTAGCATTTAGATTTAATATCCTTAGAGTGGTCTAAAATTAAGTCCTAATAAAACATACAAATTAAAAATTAGGCAGAAGTTCAACAGTGCAATGAACCACGTATCGTGTCTTCTGTATAGGTCAGCTCATTAACAACCCAACATAACATGGTGCAGACTCTTGGCACAAACCTTCCCATCACACAAGTGAGCAAAAAATCTTTGAGGAGAAGTTCCAAATATTCCAAGGAATATTTCACATCCCAGGATAGAGTATGCAATGAGATATAATCAAAGAATTACAGAAGATACCGTTAGCAAATAACCTTGTCTAATCTATTTCTAAAACCTCAGGAATGACCACTTTGATCTAAACCAATCCCAATTGGCCTTAGTTTTTCTTAAGGGTGATATAAATCATGTCTTTCAAATTGTTTAGAAACACGTCTGCTTCCAAAGCTTTAGGAGTGAAAAGTTAGATCAGACTTCTTTAAAGAACTGTTCCTTTTGTAAGATTTCCAACTTTTTATACTTGTAGTGAAGGCTGGAATCTTAAAACAAGTTTTCTTCACAGCCTCACAGGCTCTGGTCAAACTCTCTGCAATGATGATTTCTGACCATTTCACACATCTCCTTCTACCAGGTTCCACTGGTGATTCCAATACAAATATATCCAGAGAGTTCTCAACACAGAAAGCTTTGAAATTTTCTAGAAGTGCAGTGGGATGAAGAAAGAAACTAGCCAAAACCAGAAACTGTCTAGATCGTCAATCATAGCTACTTCTAGCAACACTGGAGAATCTGGAGGTTATTTAATGGCTTCTAAACCAGCTATTCAGTAGGAGAAATTAATTGCACTGGAGACATAGTTCTTTGATTGAGAGCCAAAAGTCAAGATCATTAATCCTGATAATCAAAACAGTGGTGCACTAATTGAAAGAAGCAAGGTTTAAGCCTTCTTCTCCCAAACAGATTTTAACCCTCTGAACCACAGCTCTTGTATGTTTTTTGATTTTGATTTGCTATTTCATACCCTTGACTCCAAAAAGTTAAAGCTGTGTGGTGAAGTCACTGCCAGATTTACATCAGCTCATGTTGAGTGTATTTTGGGGGAGGGGAAAGGAAAAATCATGCAAAACATAAAAGATTCTCAAAACAATTTCATAAGAAAAAAACCCTGCATCTTTGGTGGGGACAGTTTTATACAAACCAGAGAGAGGAAAATAAAACTCAGTATTTAAAAACAATTTCTGGAGCAAGCAAGTCTTCAATTTTCTCAAAATCTGCAAATTTTTCTGAATCTTAGCGCTTCTCAGGTTGCATTTTAATGTTCTGTTTTTCACTGGCTATAGTTAGTTCATCCATCTGCAAAATGCTGCAGGATTATTTGAGAGGAAAAGCTTATGCATATGAAATAATTTTTATGTATGTACTTATAAAAGGGTATTTCTAAAGTCACTTCCAGCATGCCAATTCTATTTCTTCTTATATTAATCTAATGTTTAAAAACATCTTTGCTGTTCTATGACCACAAATTAATTTCTATGTGTTCAGACTTTAGAAATACACATGTACTTTGCTGGAAATGTTAAATTTAGACATAATCATAAGCTTCAGAGTTCCAAAAAGCTGCTTTGGGAAGAAATGCATCAACTGATTTGGGAGCTAGAGGCATCACTACCCACCCTTGCCATGGTGTAGGGAATTAGATATTTTCTCAAAAAGAATGTCACATATAAAGTCACACAATAAAGGTAACAAGAAAGAGGCTTGTAATCAAAATGTAAGCAAAACTTACATTCCCTTCTCCTTGATAACCACAGAGTGCCCTTTCCAAACTAATTTCAGCATCAGGAGACATCTAAAGGCTGAGTAACATACTGCAAGCAAACAAGTAATTCCATTTGACAGCCCATTTCTTGAACACTGTGCAATGAGTCTGCTTCAGATTGTGTAGACCCAGAGCTACTTTACTAGATATGATAAGGTTTCCAGGCACTCAGAACAACCAATACACCTTTCAATGCATCCTTTGATATGAAAATTCCCAATTTGGAGAGTAAGTTGAAGGAAATCTGATTTCAGCTCCTAAGTCTGATTCTATTTGTTTCACTCCAACTTTTTTCAACTCTATAAATATTGATGTGTCTAGAGGGAAAGTAGTTTTAAAGATTTACTAATTATGAAAATAGGAGAAGCTCATACAGGCATCTGACTGATGACATTTCTGAAGTACTGTAAACGTCCATGGAAACTCATCACAAAATGGTTGAGATTATCTACCACACTTTAGACTGCAAAGAAAGGAAAATAAACAAATTGCTTTTGTTTATTTGTTTTTTAACCCAGCATTCAAGGACAGTCACTGTAACTGAGCTGATGTGCTGTAGCTTAGCACAGTGACCTGAATAAGGGTTCATTCCTTGCCCTCATCACAAGGGGTGTAAGTCAGGATGTTGGAGCAATCCTTGTATCATCAGCATTGTACCAGCACCAAGCAGCTGGAAATCTAGCCTCAATCCTACAGATCTGGACCCAAAAATCCAGTCCTACAAACATCCCATGGCTGATCATTTCCATGGGTGGAACAACTGCAGGTACTTCAGCAGCAGCTTCTGTTCCACATCCCTCAGATTGTGTGCACACATAACCCACATGAAATAACAGAGGGTATGATCACCATTCATCTCCAAACTATATAAATATCACCAATGGTTCATAAGACAGCAAATCCTGGGGCCAAACATCCTGTGAAGGGCAGTGTCCCAACTCTTATAGTCCTCGTGCCATTTAACCCAATAACCAACTTTTCATTCAAATAAGTAATATACATAGTGCTCTTCCCTGCAAGAGGAAAGGGAAGGTGAATAGCATCCCTCTGCTCCTCTGGATTTTGCTGCTGGCTAATTATTCATTTGCAATTTATCAGCTAATTACACATGTGCCTTGGCATTTGAAGACTTAGGGGCATACTTTATTTAACAGCTAGTAATTACACAGGCCTCCTCTGATCCCTGTGCTCTAACAGGAAGGTTTTTCTGTTTTCGTCCTTGTGCTGTTAGGTCTAGAGGTTAAAGACCCCACAACAGATGGCTCTCCTGTTGCACACAGAAGCAGGCTTATACTTCATGTGATGATACAGGGTTCCTGAATAATTATCTGTTAATGCAACAAATTATTTCCTTCAGAGCTCAACATTGATCTGTCTGTTCACGTGTAGGTGAAAAATTACTGAGGTGCAAAAGGCAATATGAAGACCAATTCACTGCTAATTTTTCCCCAGGAATAGTCCAATATACAGGCCTTGCTCTTCAGCTCAACATCTACATAACCCAGTGCTGCAGTTGTCTGCCTTAGTATGCAACACCACTGGAATGTCCCTGTGAGACAGGGCCTGAGCCTCAAAATATATCTATGTGGAAAAGACAAACAGGTATTGCAGGATGCAAAGAATTCTTTGAGACTTGGCACAGATGGTTGAATAGCACAACTGGAGGGAAAGAGACTTCAGGCAGGAATGCTGCCAGAGATAGGAAATATTAACAGTAGTTACAGTTGTGGAGAACAGGTTTTACATTTGTTGCCATCAGTGTTTGTGAAAGAAACCAGCGTTTGTGAGGATTATGCTCATATAATTGCCTAGGAGACTTAACTGTGGGTGATTTCATCATGAGAATGCTCAGAAAAGATGAGGTAGATTAGCAAGTGGCATGGAGGCAGCACACATGAATTAGGGTTCCTTATGTACCCAAATGGAAATCACTGGAAGTTTTAAAGCTCTGCCACTCATTCCTCTAACATAAGGCCACTTTATGTCTGAAAGAGGGTGTTCACATGAGTTTGGAGGCTAATTTATTCCAGTAGTTGATAACCTGTACCTCACATGAGTTTTCTTCTCTAGACAAACTGTGTCCCAGCCATTCATTATTAAAAATCCTTTAAAGTTTCCAGGCTCCAGACACAAGAGAAAGGTATTTACATATGCCTTCAAACAAGAGGGGACTTTAGAGATTGTGATATCTGAATTAAACACTTGCATCTCTAACCCCTCTTCAGAGTTAGTCTTCTGAACACCTCTGATTTTGGCAATGAATTTACTCTAGAGCAGAGTAGAAACTTGAACCTACCACTCCTATCCCAGCTCAGCTGGTAGTCAAATCATTTGCCCATCTGTGATCTGCACTAGCTGAATCAATCAGCTCACATGAAAGGCAAATGATCGCTTAAGCTTCTTATAATAGAATCATTTCTCTTTCTCACCTTAGGCAAACAACTTCTTGGAAACCATCCTAAGTCAGCAAGACTGAAGCAGCATATGATATAATGAGTTAATACTTCCAACCAAAGAATTCAGAAATAAAATATAAAGAAAAAGAAAAAAGTGGCTTTCACAAGTGATGGGATCAATCTAATACATCCAGTGATGGCAGATAGCACTTCTGGATAAATCAAATACTGCAGAGGGTTGTAAATCCAATAAAAACTATTGTTCTGCGTCTGTACTCTTTCTTCATTTAACTATGCGTCAGTTCTACTGAAAATGCTTGTCCCCTTTCACATGCACATTTACCTGTTCCTGCTATTAAATCAGTGGCATCCACATCACCTGAGACCAGCCAAGCTTGCAAATACACATTCTCTGGGAAAGGAAATAACTGTTTTAATAGAAAGCCATGAGAGGCCAGACTGGAGATCCTGAGAGGGACAGACAAATGAGAATTAATGTGGACTCTTGATTCCCAGAGTTAGCTGTCCAGGTAACTCTGCTCTGAAGAAACAAGTAGAAGCACAGAATCATTTAGATTTTACAATCAAATCCAGCTGTAGAACTAACGCTTGTCACAACCACCACCGAACCACCTACCTGAACTCCACATCTTCACATCTTCCAAATACCTCGAAGCTGCTGAACCACTTTCCTGGGCAACCTTCTCCAGTGCTCCATACCCTTTCCGTGAAGTTTTTCCTAATATCCAATCTAAATTTCACCTGTGCAACACAAGGCTGCTTCTCCTCATCCTGTCATTTGTAAGTAGCATCAGAGGACAAGCCTCAAACGACACAGCAAATACATTCTCTGATACAGCCTATTAAGGAGAGGGGCAGACAGCATTTACACGAGCTTTACTTTATCAGCTTTAGTATTGGATCCCAATAATGAGCAGAGATGTTTCACAGTAGCTCAAAGCCCACTGTGAAGGAAAAATCAATTTCTGGTTGAGTTTGTAAAGGTTTCTATTCTGATTTTACTTACTTAGGGTCTAACATTGGAATTTTTCCCTACTTCAAATGATGCTATAAGAAATAAGAACACAGAAAATAAAGGAAGCTATAAAGGCACATATTTGGGGGAAAAGCAATAGAAAAAGGGAAGAGGTGCTGCACTTCATGGCAGCAATGCATGCCTGAAGCTCATGAACAGGAGAAATGTCATGTCCTGTTCCAGATCTCTTGCTCAAGAAAAAGTGGGAAGAAGAGAATTTTCCAGAGAGAAGCAAGTGGATAAGTCTTTTCTGAGTAATTAGCAGAAATATCACCTTTTCTGGACGATATTGGTTACTGAAAACAGCACAATATGAAACAAAGTCTAGGTTCTTTGTGATGGTAATGAGTCTCTCTTTTAAAAGCTGAGGTAAACTATAGTAAGTAGTGGGAATTTAGATTTGATTCCAATAAAGAGAAACTGTTAAGGACTGAAAGTTGGAAAGCAATGCAGATGAAAATGATCATAAGACAGCAGAGGAAGGGAAAGAGTCCAGGAGAATGAGGACAGTGGCCTTAAAAAAAAAAAGTGTCAGACTTGAACACATTCAGAACTGTGAGGGACAGTCTCTTGGGAAGATAATCTAAGGTAGGGAGGAATGCAGAGGATCTGATAGTTCTGAAAGGCACTGTACAAAAAGCACAATAGCAGCCTATCCTGATAGAGAGCAAAGCTAGTGAACATAGCTTGAAACCAATATGGTTACATTAAGAGCACTTTAAAGGCTGAACAATCAAAAAGCAACTGTGTAGAAAGTGGGAACAAGGACAAGAAACTCAAAGTATAAAGGACTAGCATAAGCACGCAGGGATAAATCAGAAAGGCTAAGGCACAAGTTGAATTACAACTAACAAGGACATAAAGGCGACAAAAGAGGCTCTATAAATACATTAAAAGTGAGAGAGAGGAAAGAAATGCATAAGCCCATCAGTTAATGGAGATGAACAAATCTGATGATGCTGAGAGTGCAATGGTATCTCTGTGACAGCTTCCAGAAAAACAGGTTAGTTGTGACCCAACACTTAATCATCATAAGAAGAGAGCTGGACAGAATAGGGAACAAGATGCAAACTGCTTAAGTTAGGGCTTGCTAGTCCAGGGATATTAAAATATAGTAAATTCAGGTGTGAATTTACCCCTGTGACTCAGTACCATCCAGCAGTGCTGTATACATCTGCATCCACAGAAGAAGTGGGCAGATGCATTGTTCCAGAAGCTTGTTGATGTCTGACCTTGGCAAGGAGGTGGGGATAAAGAAGCACTCAGAATATTTCTGGAGATAAGAGAAAGTACATTTTCACAAAGGCAAATTTCAACTTTCTCAAGACTTTTTTTTTTTCGCCAATTCCTTGAATCTGTTCATTTGAGAAGTGTGAAAAAGGCCCCACAGTTACCAGTTCAGTGAAATTGGGTAATTCCATCTTTGCTCTGCCATTTTCCATGAAGGCTGGCCCTCAAAAAATACAGAAACAGTTCCTATAGTCAGAGACACAACTCCTCGGTTTTATCAGATGTGCTACCCAGCAGTTGCTGCTACTAAGTCAAGGTATAGACAACCTCTTCTGCTCCAAGATGTTGTAATCTCTCCTGGCTGGCCGGGATGTCTCCCTGCCTACCATCCTCCATATGGCACAGACCAGATGAAGTGTGTGCTCTCAGGACTCCAAGTTTTAACTGTCCTCTATTAATAACACAGATTCTTCTTTCTACAACACAAAGTGACTCCACAGCATTTTCTGGTAAGGGAAATTATAGCTTGGCATCTGTTCTTTTCACTGCCAGAACCAGATTGCTCATCTTATTATATCTTACAAAATTGCTCAAGACCTGCAAGGAGAAAATGGGTTTTCAATATGGCCTTTTTTTTTTATTTTAATAGGCACACTTAAGATCATGAAAAGCACTGTGTAACTTCCAAACACATCACAGCACTTTTGCAGGGACACACATCATAAGGGCATTAGGAAATGAGGAGCTTCAAAACATAACATCCCAACACTGATACCAAGATCATCTGATTGAAAAGCTCTGTGCAGTACTGTCCCATTTCAGCTCAGCTGGGAGCAAGTCTACCACTTACAGCAGAAAACATCTCAGGACACAAAAAAAAAGGACATTTTGCTGCTATTCCCCTTCTTGCAATCTCTTCATTTACAGGTGAACTAAACTCCCACAGCTGGGATTTCTAACTGAGACACAAAGGAGGTTTTAAGAACATGACACAATGGCATAGGTTCAAAAGAGGAGGCACCCTGGCAGTTAGGATTTATATTCCTATTCACTATCACCCATGTTAGGGTATAGAAGGACCACACAGCCAAGAGCTGTATATCTGCATTCAGCTGTGCTCTCTGCTGAATAGAGGTTACATTAAATCAATAGAGAAGATAATTCTTGACTTTTATCCTGCTGCCACACCTTGCCAGCATGATAAAGTTGACAACCACCTGCTGGCTTAAACATGGCTTTCCTAAGCCTCACATGAATCAACAACAGAAATAAAACTCCAAGAGATCAGGATCTGTGGAAAACAGAATACCCTTGCAGGTAATGTGCCTTCTACAAAATCTTCACAGAACAAGTGAATGTCTCTATTCCAAGAAGTCATTTGAATGTCTTTATAGGGCAGTCCAGCTGTTGTGTTTGCCAAATGTCATCCAAAGAATAGGGACTATTAATAAACAGCCATTATCCATATGGTACTCACACCATTTGCTTGTATTTCATATACTATTGTCACTGCACCACAAACCTACACAGTTTGAGGACCCAGCCCCTAGCTGGCCATGTCCCAGAAGCATTTCCAAGAGGCAGCACCCACTCACAGCCCCTGAAGCAGTAGACAAGCTCAGCATAGAGTCCAGCTCCAGGTTAAAAGATCGGTCTTTGGTGGCTGCTGAGAACACCAGAACATAAAAGCCAGGAAAAAAAAATAGTCTCACTTCCAAGTCAAACTGTCCCACCTCTCTTAGGCTCACACTTCTGGTTTAATCTCTTTACATGTCCTCTTTCCCATCCCTGCTCAGTCATTAGCAGAATCCAGAAGGGAAGCCCAAAAATATGGTATAAGCTTCTAAAAGAAAATATGAACTCCAAAATTGCCATATTCACATTATTGAGGAAATTATTGTTACAAAATTGCCTTGAGAGACTGTCACCTCCCTGGATTCCCAGTTCAGCAGGTACGTTCAGCTCAGGGACACCCATGACTAATAATGCTGCGTCCCTGCTGATGGCCAGAGCACAGGGAGTTTTTCCTCCCTCTTCTCAAGCATCACAGAAGCAGCACACAGGATGTTTCCCCTTCCAAGAGGAGCAGCTGGAACCATCTCAGTAAAGCAGAGGGGTCAGGGTGAGAAGCACTGTACCCTGAAGAGATGCAGTCTCTATTCCACATGTGCTCTGTGCAGCTCAGCCAGGTAAAGTAGCTGTGCTGGCTTGGCACATAAATCATGCATTAACATTTTCATTTTCTGTCCACAGGGCACACAAAACTAACCAGCATGGTGCACAACCCAGTTCAGTTCAGTAGCAGAGTTGCTATTCCAAGGGCATTCATTAAGTGCAAGTGGCCAAAGGAAACAGAAGCAGCCCAGTGGCCACTCCAAGTGTTTTCAGAAGGCACTTATTTTTGTAATCTTCTGGCATTTAGTATTAACGGATCACTCCCTCACCAGTTTCATCTCCCTCCAGCACAAGTCTTCACTACCTAAAAACTTCACTACTGTTTCTCTCAAAGGACTCCAAGATCTGCACTTGCCTTCACATGTGCAATCACTACCCTTCTCATACATGCAGAAATCCTGCATTGCACTGAGAAAGCTAAGGATACAGTTTACAGAAATCTCCTTTCAGCATGAAGTCTATGCTCATTATACCAATGATTTTAAGATTAGTCTGAACTACAGACAGAGGATCTGTGGTTCCACTCCACTGCCTTTCCTTTCTGGTAATTTACAATTGGGTAATATGGAAGAGCACTAAATAACATACACACCAAAATCATGAAAGATAAAACATAAGAAGGTTATGGGAGCTGCAGCTTCAAGTGGTATTTGCCAAGGTTGTTTTGTCCAATTTAAAATCAATAAATGCACTCTGCATTCCAAGGGAACCGGCACCTGTAAGCAGTTTGAGAAAAGAAGCCATTGAAAATGAGATAAGCAAAAGGTTATGACTGAGCTGAGTTCAGGAGCATAAAAAATACAGGGACCAATTCCAACCAAGGCTCAGTCTGTGCACCCCCACACAAGGTTAGAGGGATTGATGATTCTCACAGTTTACCAGACCTGAAGACTCTGAAAAAAAATCATGAAACCAGAAATCTCCTCTATCAAATGAGGAAGTATTCATTGAATGCCCTGAAAACGCCACCATTTAAACCCTAAAAAAACCCCCAAAACACCACCACCTACAGTCATTAAAACTGTTTTAAAAAGTCAAATTTTGATTGCAGAAATGTAATCTGGAAACAGTCTATGAATCTGAATTATGGTGAGTCATGCATATTTTATTTCCCTCTTCAAATGTAAATGAATGCCTAATGTATTTAAAGTTTCATCTATTGCCAGGTTGTTTTACCAGCAGATGTATAAAGGGAAAGAGATGACAAGGAAGCTAGAAGCAAGCTAGAAGCAAGACAGTTTTCTCAGCACTTGAAATCCTGACTGTAGCAGCACAGTAGATATAGCCATGGTCCACATATCCTAAATGGTACAGAAAAAGACAAAGGAAAAAGTAAACAGCCAAGGAGAATGGGAAGGAAAAAAAAATCTTTCTTGATAGTGGGATGAAATGCGATAGGTAGAACCCACAGCTGTGTGTCTTGCTGTGCTTATCCCAAACCATCTTGATGTTCTCTCAATGAACTGGCAGGTTCTGGCCCCTTGAGTATCTTCACCATCCTGAAGTTTCCTCCAGCACACAGGAAGTAATTTCCAGGAACCCACAATACCAAAATACGGCCATCATGCCTTCCCCTCTTTCCCTGGTCATGTATCCAATTTCTGTGTAGGACAATTGGGAAGTTAGGCAGCACAAGAAACCTGGAAGGTAGAAAACACATGGGGAAGGGAAAAGGATGTTTTCAAAACTTGTCATCTGGTTTGCCTCACCAGATAGCCTAGAGCCCTGAAATGTGGGGCAAAAACCATCTGTCTCCCTATTTCTGCTCTGGAGAAGCCCCAAGGAGCCTGCAGAGATGGCAAGGTGGCACAGACCAGCCTACAGATGTAGAAGAGCCAATTAATTGCCATAGCTTTGAAAGAATAGCCAGGTCTTAGAAAAATACCCTATACAAGAGACAGAAACAACTCGAAGCCTTACAGGGAAAGCAAACAGCAAGTATTAGTTTGGCAACCTCTGAGCCCCACACCCATTCTATCTCCTGCAGCACCAAAGCTTTATCATGACCAAGAGGTCTGGAAAACGACCAAATCATTGAAAGTAAATGAGTGTTTCCAGTAACATATTCCTTTCACCTAGTTTATTCCTAATGACTAGAAGCTGCTGCTCACAGAACAGTAGGCATGAGAGATGGAAGGAAACCAAAGGACCAATTAGGTCATTAATCCATCAAGTTGACAGAAGATTAGTTCCAAGAGCATATTTCTTACTGTTTCATCCAGTTTACTTTTAAAAAGCCCCAGTAATGGAGAGTTTATCCATTCTCATAAGGAAATCACCCACAGCTTATTAAATATCTCTCATCAGGACAATTTCTATTCTTTCCAGTTTAAAGTTTCCCTTTTTCTTAATCATATGTTGATGCTCACAGCAACCTTTTGTAGGCCATTTCCCAGGACACATTCAGCAAGCGCACATGCACCCTTCTTTATCCTCTAGCCTTGTAAACTATATTGAGTAATTTCATCCTTTTCAAACACATTTTCGTCCTTTAAATTCAGGAAAATGTGATAGCCACATTGGGGATATTTTCCCCCCGAACATCCCTTCCACCTGCCTCTATGTTCTGCTGTTCCACTGGATTTGAAAAAACTGCTACCTTTATCTGCTGAAAGTAGTAAGACAAAAAGACACAGATGATTATGGAATAATATCAAGTGCACCAAAGTCATTCCAGAGGGTAAATATAACACAGACCATTTTCTTCTTTCATGAGACAATGGGATGGAAGATTGACTGGCTGTTCATTCCTCTCTCAGTAAGAGGTGTTATCAAATGCACCTTTACCTGCCTAGCAGAAGGGTCAGGCCAACCTCTGGTACAGAGTAAAAAGGCAAGCATGAACACAAAAATCACTCCCAGGCAAGCACATTCCCTACTGACACCATTACATCCAGCCATGGCAGAGATTGGGATCTTATAGCACCACTCCTCCCCCTAGGTCAAGTCTCAACCTTCCCATGGACTGAAATGGAGAGCAGCTGCAGTAATTGCTTGTGGGACAGACGATTGCAGTCAAGGTCAAGGCTGCCCTTTGCTAGATGCCAAAAATCTCAGCTGAAGACTGGCTACACACTCGAGAAATCAGAAGGGACAGAATCCTTTCCAGTCTGAGGGCTGGAAATCAGAGAGGGATCACACACCACAGAGCTCCAAAATAGAACAAACTGTTCTAACAAGATGTTTTTGATTAAGCAGGAAATAAAGATTAATTTCTCACTGCAGCATCTAATGGAGTTGTCACCTGTAATTGCATGCAGAGGAGTGTGAGAGAGAGCGCAGCCTCTGAGTATCCCTAGGCAGATTCCAAAGGAAGTTCTTCTCAAGGTAATTGCCTATGGACTTGCCCAAGTAGAAATACTGCAAAACACGCTACACAATAATCCATCCCCACTGAAACAAGAAGCTTGTGCAGATTTCTATCTGATAGCCAGGACAGCTCAGCCACACGGGCCATTCTCTGCAGCCCCACTGCCTTAAGAGGGAGTGACATTCACCAGCCAGAGCACACCTGGGCAAGGATGAGCTCTTGTCTCTGTCTGTCCAATGCAGGCCACTTTGTTCAGCTGGAGGGGAAAGAAAATAGATGATTTCAAGTGACTGGAGAGCCACAGACTACTAGGAGAGTCCAGAGGTGGTTCAGCTTCAGGCAGTGTCTGAGCTTTCAACAGATAAACAACATTCTCTGCTCCTAGTTGAGAACAGGAGTTAAGGATCATAAGCAACAGAAAACTGCTCCTGACAACACCAGCTCTGTCTCCTCCTCATATGGATGGAGGAGATCTCATTAATGCATTTTTACTCCACACAGTCATAATCTCTCTTGACTTTCAATGGCTTTGAGCTACAACCACACACCTTGAAGAGCCTGATAAACTCAACTTTAAACTGATTATTGAAATATCCAAGCTGTTCATGCAATGACTGCCAGCTGAAGCTGCACTCTCTTCACTGCTTAATCTTCACTTACAGTGACAGAATTCATTTGTTCTTTTCCACTGCACTCCTTATACCCAATTGTGCATTCCCAAACCCTCACACATACCCCTCTTCCCACCTCCAATGAGCACACTGCTCACAGGATTTCTGGAAATAGCTCATTTAAGGGAGAGCTTGTTTGTTTCAAGCAATGAACAAAAAAGAAAAAGCAAAAGGAACAACTCAGTTACTGTTTAGTTGAGGACAAAACTACAGCATCTTTGATAACTTTATGTGCAGTAGCAGCAGAACTTCATATTTAATTGTTTCTCACTTTCTCTTCTGAATTCCTAAGCAATATTAAGTAGCATTAGCTTTCCACACTGCCAGAAGTAATTGCATTTAGAAGTAAGATGTCTCAACATAACTTTAAGAAGCTATAAACACCAAGATGCAGCTACCACCCCCAGAAAGGGAATGGAGATCTTTCACCACCTTGTCACCACCTATGGCTTCAAGCAATCCATGGGCTTACCTGAGCCTTAAGGTCTCATCTGAGTGAGAAATCCCCACACCTCTGCCATGACGGACAAGTTCTTCCTCTAAGTTTCCTCCAGCTCCTTTCATTCTCCTCCAGACCAAGAGGCAGAGGGAAGAGGAACTCAGAGCTCTCAATGCAGAAGCATCCTCCACATTGCTAACCTCTTGCTCCTCCTCCCCATTGCAAATGTGAAGGTTCTTTTCCTTTGCAGCTGTTCACACTCTCTCTTGAGGGCCACAGAAGCAAGGGCAGACAGCTGCTGCTTTCTGTAGAAAAGGTCACTTGCTGATCTCTTGCCAGGTGAGGGACAATGTCCATCCCCCTGAGGAAGGCAGATATCATCTCCTCTGCATGACATTTGCACAGTGCTTTGGAACACAGCTATGTAAATGTATAGCAATCAGGGATGTTATTCAAATCCTGCAAACCTATTGAAGCCAAGAGGGCAGTACACTCAAGCATCTAGGTCTGTGTACTTAACAATCAGAAATGAAGTAGTACAGGGCCTGTAAGCAAATCCAGGTTTACTCAGATCTGTGGCCAACACTTCATCACAGTTTTGCTGAAAAGCAAAATTCTCTCCAAAGAGAACAAAATGCAAACCATTTGAAGAGATCATGTGACACTGCATTTGTCATTGCCATGGCCAGAAAATTATCCAACCCATCAAACAGCATGTACAGTCTTTGCAGGTGGGTCAGTGAAGGCCTGAGGCAGAGATCAGCATGTACAATAGAGGTCAAACAGCACTATGGTGTGGGCACTGAGGCCAGCAGCAACTGTGAACACACATGGATTTGAAGACACCACTTGGCAAAGTGTCATTTTCTACTTCTCTTCCACTGAAGCCCTGGGAACACTAACATTGCAACATTCCCCCACCCTCCCCAGCCCAGTTGAGTCCCAGATAAAAGATCTGGCAGTGGTGGTTTACCCAGTCCCCCTATGCAATGCAATCAAATGTTTAGAAACCCCACGAGTCCTGAATTCCAACTATTGTGTCTTAATGTTTTTGCCTCACAGATCAAAAAGCTTTTTGCACATTTTCTGTTATGTAACACAATCCACTGACCTAAGACATTTGCCTCTATTAATAAAATACCCTGCAACAATACCCTGAAAGTCACAGGTAAAACGTGCTGGCATTCCACAGGGCAATAGATGTGAAATACTCCAGTACTTTTGTCCAGGGCTTTCCATGAAGCTCCCTGTTTAATGAGTCCATCACCAGGTTTAATGACCTGCCAGAGCTTTAGAAACACTCTTCCCTCCTCATCAATGATTCACATGCAGTCTTAAAGCTGTGCACAGATTAAAGAGGCTGCTGCTCTCCCACCTCGCTTCAACCCAAAGTGGTTTTAAATATTTCATCTCACCACAGAACTCTTCTGTACACATCCCAAAGGTGCTCTGAGAAGCTCTCTCCAGGAGTTCAGCATTACCTGGCAGAGGGCCTGCTGGCACTACAAGAAAGCTGTCACTGCCAAGCATGCCCACATCCTATATTTACTTTCTGTAATGAGTCCTCATGACCCCAGCTACCAAGAGCACGGACAGGATTTTCTGTGGTAGCTGATGCTTTTTATGGAAAACAGATGGAAGGCCTGATTACAGGGACAGAACAAAGAAGTACCTGATCTGTAATTACTGGGGTCAGCAGGAGTTTTCCTTCGACTTCAGTCATGACCCTCTTCTTCTCAGCTCTGAGAGGATTTAGAGGGTATCCAGAAGCATAGGCTGGATCCTGTGCTTCCCAGGTGAGCATGTCAAGGATTAGCAGTCTAATAGGATACACATAACACACTGTAGCTCTTACTGTGAAGCAGCCCTGATGTGAGAAGTCTCCTGGTCCAGGCTGCCATAAAGACCTCCCCCCTCCCTCTCCACACAAAAAGCAAGACTGCCCTTTGGTGCAGTCCTCATAAACACTTTTTTGGTCCCAGGGAAAGGAGAGCCAAGTAGAGCAGGGAAGAGGGTGAAAAGACCTCAAGCCACCCCCAGCTTTGCCACCAAGGGCAGGATTTTGCTGATACCACTCCAAGCCACCACTTTGCCTCCTCCCAGAAGGGAATGATACTAGCAGATCTCACGTTCTAAGCCTCTGCCAGCTTAGTGGTCCTTGGCTAACAGCCACAGTCTCCACATGCCTGTGGTCATTCATGACACAGGAAAGCTTCCTCAGATGATCACCCTGGGGTCCTCTGTAAAATTTCTAACCTTTGTATTTTCATTTAAATCAACTTAAAACTTCAGAACGTCCATAGCACAGAAGAGTCTGCCCCCCCACAGAAAAAGCTTCCTTTGCAGCATCTGTCCATGGTCAGGAATGTGACTGAGGAACCAGATGATTCCACTAGACTGCCAGAGACAGTACAGCAGGAAATACTTGGTCACATCATTTCTTTGGCCTCATTTCTTCTCTCACCCCATAATGGAAAATATGGAAAAAAAAAAAAACTTCAAGAGGTGAAGGGAGTCACATCAGTCCACAGCAGATATGGCCAAATCATGAAAAATGTTGTTTGTTGGCACGCTCAGAAAATAAAGCCTTGCCTTCTCCTGTGTAATTTAGCCTTTCCTGTATAAGGAAAGAGTGATGACCTCTGTAGGCCTGCAAAGGGCAGACCTAAATGAGAGAGAATACAAAGATCCTTTTACTTAGTGCAAAACCAAACAAAAGCGAGCAATAAAGCACTGCAGAAAACAAGCAGGTAAGTACTTGTGTTTTATCTTCAGTCAATACCTTTTCAGCATGGCTGATCTCTGAAATCTGATTTCATGTAGTTCTGCAAACCCATACCCCCTGGGAAGCTTGCATTGCTCTTGCTGAGCATTAGCTCTTACTTCATTTGTCCACACAATCTCTACACAGCTGTCATCTTGACATCCAAGCAAGCTTAAACAAAAACACAATCTCTCCATAAAGCACACCTCTCTTCTCAAATAGCAGTTGCTCTCAGGTGTCCCTTTCCACGAAATCCATCACCAAACGACTTTGCCTTCCTCAGTGAATGGAGGACGTTTAGAGAAGAGAACTCTGTAGTACATCACAGTCTCAATTTACTGTGGCTCATTGCCTCTTTCTTGAGCTCTCTAATCCTTCCTGGAGGTGAGAGTGCCATGGCATGGGTTCTTGGCCAGAGTCACTGCAGCAGCCATGGAACGATTCATTGTACCTTCTCATTGTACAACAAAGCCATCAAGAAAAGAACATGGCAAGAGAGAGCATTCAGTTAAAGGGCTGTGTGATGAAAACTGGACCTTGAGGTGGATGAAAGAACCAGATGATAAGGCAAGGGAATATCCACTGCCATAATGTCAATTCACTCCCTCCTTCTTATCCCTTCTTGTCTAGTGACTCAGGATTTTCAATGAAAAGGAACTATCAATGCAGTTCAACCCACACCCAGGAAACACTGTGGTTCTCCATTACCCCTGTCAGCTCCAGCTGTCTTACTCTGCTTGGCACAGGGTGAATGTCCATGGTTCTGCACAAGCCCTGTCCAGAAATCCTTTCAGTTTAACCACAGCACCAAAGCATTACACCAAAGGAAAAGATGCAGGTGCTGGGCTGTTTCCAAACTGCCTTCCACCTGGCTGTCTCCAGTGCAGCTCAGCCAGAGAGCAACACCACAGCCCTCCTGACAGGCTCCTCACTGGAGTCACGGTGCCAATGCCTGGGCACCCCACTAAGCCACCAGGGCCACCAGCCCTCCTGAAGCAAAGAGCCATCAGGCACCCACTGTATACTACCAAAACCCCTACACATTCAGGAAGTTTGAATCATATGGGAATCAAGATTTATCAAATCCAAATCATCTCCGTCCCCAACAGAAGCTGAGCAACCTTAAAGAAGTTTTATCAGGTTTGAATTTATCCCAGGTTATATAAAATTGATGCAGTAGTCTTAAAGATGTGAAACATGGGTATGAGAGTGCAATTATGTTAGAGTTGATTGCATTGAGGAGTTAAGGTTAGTGGAACCAAACTCAAGCTGGTGTGAATCATCGCAGTTCCACTGGAGGGAATAGTTACATTATTTACTCCGGATGAAAATCTGTTTCACTGAGTTGAACAGAACAAGAAAAGGGCTATAAACAGAATCAGACTTATAAAACAGTAAACCACAATTTTCAGTCCTTAAAATAAGTCTCTCGCCAACACTAGATTTCAAAAGTGAGGCCATGTCAGGTGAAAGGCAAGGGCCTCCATTTGCTGACTTACACACACAAAAAAAGGATACAACCTGATGATACCTGTCAGATATAACTCACTTGCCCCATCAGGAAGCAGAGCTCATAGATGGACAGGCCCAGCTCCCCCTCAGTCACCTGAGAACATTGTTTAAATATTTTCTCCAGATTCAAAGCCAACTCTGAGGATTTGCAGCACAGGTGGATTTTGGAGACTGAGGCTCCACGCTTGCTTCTACTACAGCTACTCCTCAGCACAGCTTTTAAGTTGTGTCTGAACCAGTCAGCCTTCAGGACTACCTGCACTTATACCAGTTAATGTCTATGCATAAAATATCCTCAGCTGAGGACCAGGGACTGGTGCCCATGATATTGGGCTCTTCCCTCCTGGAGGTGCCCTCTCATCTTCCTGCTCTTCTTTTCATTGAATCACTGGAAACTTTCTAAGGTCTCTGCCGCAGGGAACCAGGATGAAGAACAGACTTGCAGCTCCTTATTTCTGATGCCCAGCTCTGCTTCCTCCTACAGCTCAGGTGAAGAAAACTCCTGAGTGCACTGTTTTCTGAGCAAGCAGCATGCTGCAGGTGGATTGGTGCACTGCAGAGTGTTGGATAGACTGGCAACACCATCACTCAGAGGTGATCTCTCACACTAAATTTTTTGGATGTAAGGCTGGGGTAACAAGCAAGCTCTTGAGCACTTTAACCCTTGTGACATAACTCTACCTACAAAAGGCTCAGACTACTCCAGTCAACTGATGAAGAACTACAAAGTGAGGATGAGCACATTGACTTTACAGCCCTGTAATGCCAGAAATCTACACCAACCTTGGTGGCCCCACAATGCTGAACCACATAATGCACAGCTCCCCATCAGCCTCCATCCGCTGCAACAGGGACAGACTTTGCACACTGGAGCATTAAATCAGCAATCTTCTGCTCCTCTGACATCACCATGGGACGCTGCTGCTCAGGTTTCCCTGCCACAGGAGTTTGATTCACAGCAGCAGGTTTTTCAGCTATGGCTGTGAAGCTGATCTACATATTAATATAATAACCCTTTACAATTCAATAAGATGAGAAGTGGAAAAATATGAGAAAGAAAAGATGATGCAGATGTTGTCCTCACATATGGTATCCCATATGTTTGTATTTCACTGCTGCTTGGTTTTATAAGATCTTTCTCTCCAGAGGGTAACCCCAACCCCCTTCCATACTGTGATCAAGAGATTGATTAAGAAACAGGTAACACTGCAAGCCACTTTTTCATTGCTGATAGAAGTGCTGAACAGCCACTGCTAAATTACAGCTATCAATCTCCCAGCCTGTACATGGATCCATTGATTATTTCTTCCATTTCCCACAGAGACAAATGCTTCCTGTTTTCTTGACATAAACTGTGTGGATCACTTGCCCATCTGGTTTCTGTGTGTTGCTATAATGGTAGTTTTCCCACAGATGTCATGTTACAATTTCTAACAGCCTCCACAGGAAAACAATATTATCACTTAGCATTTCTAAAGCATACGTCTCTAATCCTCCAAACTTTGTTAATTCACGCTGGAATTACTGGATTTTGTTATGATGTACTGTTAGCCCAGATATACCAGGTGTGTGTAAGGATGGGAAACTGGTACAGTGACATCACTTTCCAAACATCAGAGTGATGACCAGTGACAAAGTAGACACATGAGCAAAAATCTGGAAGTTTGCTTTCCCATCAGCACGTAAGGATAAGAAAGAATGAGAGACAGCATTGCTGAATGAGAGACCTGCTTGCTTAGGGAAAGCAGAGTCCCCATGCACAGTGTATGGCTGCAGCTACAGCCAGTCCCAGGGATGATAATACTTCTTTACAATCATGCAGGACATCCAAGGGATCTTGGCAGGGCAGAAGAGCAGCAGCATAGGGTGAAGCCACAGTCACACTGGCAGCCACAGTCACACGCACCAACAGTGTGCCAGATGTCACAAGATCTGACCAGTCCCTTACTCACACAGAAAGCTCCAGGGCTTCTGGAGGGAGAGGAACCCCTTCAGCATGAATTTCACCAACAAAACTGGAGCTTTCTCCAGATAGAAGATATAGAAAGGAGCTGGCTTGGGGGATTTCCATTTCAAGTTCACACCTGGCCCAGAAGCTGTGAGAAGACGGCCATAGATGTGACATTAGAGCAATTCTACAAATGACGTCTCCTGAGCATCAGCTTCTCCAGGCAAAGAGGAATTGGTAGTTTTGATAGCAGTTCCTTTTCCATGACTTTATACCAATAAGATCCTGTCTATCCAGGAGGTTTTCCTTTAATGTTTAAAGTTATGAGCCTTCAACCTTGTGCCTTATTAACTCTACACAACGCACACTATAACCACCTAGAAAAGTGCTGCCTTTCATCCCTTATTCCTTAATAAACTTGCCAGCAGACCTATTGCAACAGAATAATGAAGCTAAGAAATTGCATTCAGCTCAGTAAATCTAGGAGCAGTGCCTGTTGAAAATAAATAAAATTAGATTAAAAAAACTCTCACAACTAATTGTGGAAATGTGGAGCATTAAGAAAAGATCACATCAGTTCAGCCAGAGTTCAAAAATCTCTCACTCTGCTTCTGAGAGGAGGAGCAGTGTGAGAAAAGATGAGAGAAGGGACTTGCATAAATCTAGAAGAGGAGAAAGAGGAGATGTCAGGACATATCCACACACAGTGTATGCCTTAGGGAGGTGCTGCAGGAACTGTAGACAGCATGGCCTTTGGCACGAGATGCTCAGGAAGGGAAGGAATGGTGCTCAGAAACAGGTGCTTTGGCAGAGTGTTGGAGAGAAAGCAGCCCAGCACCCAGCTCCTGAAGTTTAAAATTTGGTGAAATTTCAGCCAGTTGACCTCAATAATCTGCAGTTTATGTTGTGTTAGTGCTGCAATTGGGCATTTTCTGGCATGAAGCACAAGGCAGATCTTCCAGGGCAAGGCACATGGGCAGGACATAACAGTAAGGCACAGGGTAAGCACTGCACCTGCAGGGCCTCCTGACACTGCTCTACTGAGCAGCCACATGAGCACTATTCAGGTGCAGATGCTCAATCTGGAGGTGCTGAAGGTATGGCCCTTTTCCAACATTGCCTGTGTACCGAGCCTGTGGTAACCACAATTCCACCTCTGGGTGCACTACTTGGGTCTGACAGACAGGCCCACAGAAGATCTCACCTGCAAGACCACACACAGACATCTGTCAGGGCTCATGACACTGCCCCTTACATGCTGGGCAGTCTGAGACTGTTGCAACATTTAAAGCCACAGAAATTTATTCAGGCTCCAGCAGGTGGTAGGAGAAAGCAAGAACCACGGCCTTCCCCATATCCAATTCCCTGCAGCAATGAGACCATTAGGGGAAAACGCCCAAATCACCTTAGGATTACAAACAAGTACAATTAATCTCATCTGCCTCTATACCTCCCTGGATCTCCCGAACCACGGCCATTACAAACCTCCAGCAGCTGCCACCACTACCCCAAAGTACTTTTTCCAGCTACCAAGTCACTTGCAACTGGATCTAAACCTGTGTCTGAATTCCTGGGAGAAATTACTGCTGCAGGTGTAAGCTGCTGCCCTGCCTTTCCACCAAGAAAGGCAATACATGTCCCAGATAGACAGAGAACAAGCAAAGGGAGCTCCATCTCCACAGTGCACTTCACAGTAAGTGCTATAATTTATAGCACATAAATACTGTACATATACTGCTGCGTTTTGCAGACATTATCATCTCAAAGGGTAGGTAGGAGGTGGGAAAACAGCTTGTAACAACTGTAGCTTAGACAGCTGCTTTCTTTGCCATGTCTAATGCTGTTTAGGGAGGTAAAATAGGTTTTCCCAGCAGTGCCTCTGCTTCTGCTAGGACACAGTGCAACTCCGTGTGGGGCTTCTGCTGAATAATTAGGTTTAAGGCAGAATCATGTAAACAGTCTTATAGAGGCTTTATGGGAGAAACCAAAACATTTCTAACTCCAAGCCCATCCCTGTCCCAGAAAGAAACAACACTGTCCTTAGGCTGGGCTTTTGCACTGCATCTAACACAGTCTGTGTGACCCAACCACTCTGGCTGAAAATGTGGACAGGATTAATCTCCCACAATGCCAGGTATCACAGCTAATGGCATCTTTCAGCTGCATACAAGACTACTTTAAAAAGTTTTTTCAACACCAAAAATGTTAGTCCTAGTCTTCCTACTCCTCCTCCTTTCTTCCCGCAACCTGATTATTGGTCGTGTGTCCTTGTCCTACCATGTCCTTGTGTCAGACCCTCCACAGAGCCAGTTCAGCTCACTAATCTGACAGAATACACTTTCTTTATTCTGTCCTGAGGGAAAACTTTTGGCCAAGTTTGTTTTTGTGCCAACTTAGTGAGTTAAATTGTCTCAGCAGGATCTGACTAGAAAAAACAAAATCAAAGCTGACACTAGCTCTACCACTAAAGATACACAAATGAAAAGTGAAAAAATTCAGGATCAGGAAGACATTGGATTAGCTCAGCTTCACTACTGAACTATGCTCTCCATTAAACATGGAACATCTCATTTTGCACTTCCTTCTATTAGACAAATACGTGATTTCTCTCGTAAAGTCTACAGGATATAAGAAATCATATTTTCACTGATCTAGTTTATTCTAGTAGCTGGATATCTCGGCTCTACTGGCCTAAAGAGTAGCTTTTTTCTCATTTGTGCTTGGAGTTTGCCTTGAGGAAGTTTGGCAGGATGCAGCTATGACATCTGTAATGGTAACAGCATGGGAAAGGACTGCCAAGGTGATCCTGTTTCAGTAAGTGGAATCACACTGCACTTATGCATTCTTAAAGAAGCCATAACATGATCCAGGACTTTCAGCACATAGATAAATGGAGGCAGCATGATGTCTGGTTCTGGAAGCCTCTGAGAAGCACAGCATAGCAGAAGAGAATAGATCACTCTTTGCTCATCCTGCTCTTGCACAGCTGCTTGTGCTGTGACAGCATGGTGTTGTCACATATCTCTGCTCTGACCCACCAGGGCTGCCGTCAGGTCTGGCCTAGACCCTGCAGACACAAAACAACAGTGGTCAGTAACCTTTCTTGGCTCCTTCCTTCTTCTCTGCTTTGAGCCCTCAGAGCAAGGAAAGCTCTGCTTTTCCCTGTAGGGATATTAGGCCAAGAGTTTCCACATTGATGGTTTGTCTGAGCAGCACAGAATTGCCATGGTTACAGCCTTATTTGTGGACTTTGGGAGAACAGCAGGATTCATGGAGCCAAACTCAAAAGCTTGCTTGTACATCAGAGAGATACAACTGAGGATAAGTCAACATCAGAAGGAAAATAAATTGCTTCTCCTACCACCCAAAATGCCAAAAGTGACAGTTTGGAAAAGCATCATTGCATCAGGGCTTTGGGAAAGGTGAGCTCAATCCCTTTCATTAAAACGCTTAGGGAAATAACTAACCTTCATCCGAGTGAGTACACAGCTGCAACTCAGTGCCCCTTCTCCTCAAGGGCAAAGTTTAATCATTCTTTCAGAAGTGCAAACTCCTTCAAAGTTCTCTTTACTCCTTATTTTGTTTCAGCCAGAAGTTGTGAGGTTCTAAATGCCCCACGTGTCTCCTGGAATCTCTGCTCACAGCAGCGCTGGAGGAGGCTGAGAGGAGTTCAAGGTAAAGCTCAGCCTGGAAGACACATCTCACCTGTGTCAACTTCCCCCTCACAAGGGTGACATGACAGAGTCACAGCAAACCCCCCTGGCGCAAGGTACAGAAGCTGAGAAGGGCAGCTGTGTCCTGTCTGCCCCTTTGGGTCGTGCTATCCCCCTTAAGAGCTCACTCCATTCATTCATGAGAGCCTCAGCCCAGGCCAGACACAGCCTGAACACAGCCTGAGGCCAGAGCCTGTGCATGTGCTCCCTCCAGCATATCAGCAGTATGAGCAGGTACCACGAGGTCCTCAGTCATGAAACACCATTGGTTTTGGTAGCAATTCCCACTGTGATTCACTTGGCCTGCAAAATATCCAGATATGCACCCATATTCCAGCTATGCAGCACTGCCAAATCTCAGCACCAAATACCCCAGCAGCTAAGCTTGTCAAATGGCACCAAGCTGGAAAGCTGGCCACAACCTAACGTACAGTGCAAAATGTTGCTGCAGTGACATTGCAATTCGTGGCCTTAAGGGATCCTTCCCATCAGGCACAGACAAGATGGTGTGGTGCTGTGAGTCAGGATATGACCCACAAGCTTCTGTATTTATAGGAAAACACCCTCCAACACCACAACACAAACTGATTGCATCACTCAGAGCCCTTGGAAAGTACCTAGAGAGCAACACGAGCCCACCACTGTCACTTCTAGAGCTCACTGTCCATGAACCTGACCACATGAAGTCCTTTTTCAGGCTTCTTCCAGCACAAGATGATAAAACACAGGCTCATTCCTCCCATTTTATTGGGCAGAGAAGCAGTCTGAGCATGCAGAAGAGCAAGGGAAGAGTGTGCAGTATGCCTGACCTCTGCCTGACTCTGCTGTGTGACCAGCACTGCCCTTTCTATCATATTCTATGTTTCTTTGAAACTTGCTTGACCCCACAGAGGCAGGAATAGCATTACAACTTACAAGCTCAGAGAGAGACTTCTGCTGGTGTGAATACCCATTCCCAAGGAAATAATGTATTTACAGCCCCAATTTAAACTGCTATAAGCACTACCACTAAAACCATATTTGTGTTATTATCACTGAACTGCGCAGTTAATTGCTATACAAATATTTGTGCTGCCCACATCCATCACAAGGGCTGCTGCTGCCTCCGGGTGAACTTACTCAAAATCTGATGTGTTTTCCCAAGACTGGTAGTCATAAAGGAGATGTCTCTATTTTAATGCTCGGAGAAACACTGATCCAAAATTCCTTTCCACTGAAACAGATCCAGAGCAACAGGGGACCATTTGCTTCAGAGGAAAAGCATAATGGGGAAAGACTTCCCAGGATATATTTTTGGACCAAGAAGTCAGGCTGAACTTACCTTTCCTCTTGTAAGCTCATTGTGATTTATTTAGATTTATCACCAGTCTTTCCTACTCCCCTCTCTCTCTCTCCCCTTTCTTTTTTAATTAGGCCACTGAGGCCTTGTTTTTAGAAACCGTCTGGATCCCAACAGAAGCTTTTAAGTCTCAGACATCAAATGGCAGGCAGTTTACTATAGTTAATTATGGTAATTTTTGCTCAGTAGTAGCTTCCCTCTGAAGAGCCAAAACTACTTAGAAAAAGCCCCAGCCTCAGGCATGAATTTCTAAGAACATATTTTTTGTCATTCATTATTTTACAAAGTTAAGTAGGAGCAGAAAGTAAAAATACAGAAGGGAAAAAAGAGCTGACAAAAAGAATAAGCTTTTGGGGGCTATACACCATCACATGACACATATGTTTGCCTTTTGCAGGCATCAAGCAGTGCTGTGCTGAGCTGTGGCATGGGGTCTGTGCCTCCCACAGTGGCCCAGACTTCTACCACAGCTGTGTTCAGCTAGAAAAGTTGCTCTGACTTGCACAGAAGGACAGACAGCCCTCTAGCCAGCCCCAGAGTAGGGAAGGCACAAAGATATCCTGAAATTCCTCACAAATGAGCTGTGAGAGAGGCATGTTGTGTGTGGAGTGTAGGTAGGTACCTGTCTGTCCCAAGCAGCCAGGCCCACAGGAGTGCCATCCCCTTTGGATGCTGAGCATTATGTGACCCACTGCAGGACATCCCATGCTGCCACAGACCAAGAAGATCCTAGAAACAACAGAAAATTCCTCCTAAACACTTCTATAGGGAAACCATGTGCAGCAACAGGGCTTTCAAAATACCCTGACTAAAGCCCCTTTGCATGGATTCAGCTTGTGGGTAGGAACATATTGCATGTTAGAAATTAATGTAACCATGGCACTCACAAAACAATCCACTACAAAGAGGATGGAGTTGATTTATGCAGGGATGCAGGGTTCTTGCACAAAGAGGCAAGCCAAACAGTGAGGAATTAGGAGCTGCTTTCCTAATGTATCAAGAAACCATCACCTCGCTGCTTGCAGATTACCCAACCTTACATGGGCTAAATACCTTGATTTCTTCCCCTGCTTTTTCTCTTGCAAATCAAAAATAGTAACCTCTACCTGTTTTCCAGGATTTCCTTCTACATTCCCACAGGAAAAAACCCAAAACTTTTTGAAGAGAAGTTTGCCTCCTGGAGAGGAGAGGAAAACAGAAGGACAACTGAGTTTGCCTTTGATTTCTATGGCCACAGAGTCTGACCAGATAATCTGGGGCTTTAGTACACAGATTCTTTCTTTTATGAAGTGTCTGAGAAGGTGGTGCATTAATCAATTACCAAAATATGTCATCTTCAGGTCTGCTTTGCTGCTGATGAGTTTGTTTCATCTTCAGACTCTTTTAGGCAGTTTAGCATTTCATCTGGGAATCTAGAAACCACTGGGAGCAGTTGAAGTCAAACTTTCAAATATTTATATTTGATGGGTTCAGAGGTAGGCACAAGAATGTAAAATACAAGTTCAGAGCTTCTTGCATAAGCCATCTTAGCACTGGAGGAAAGGAGGAGGGAAAAATATATGTGTGTTCTAATTTAATCAAAAACAAGTATCCAGGCAATCACTATGGTCCTTTCCAGAAGTTCTCATCCTGTAGATGCTGCAGCTGTTTGTTTGCCAAGTGGCTTGAACAGCTTAATCATTGTTTAGTGTAAAAGAAAGCAATTGATTTTTGAATTTACACTGAGACATTACACAGCACTGAGAAGATTGCCTATATTTCCAAAAACAACTTTTAAAATAGTTTGTCTTTTTCAACAAAGTAGATCTGGGTGTCTGCCTACTTTCAGACAATGAAATTCTGGCTCTCATCCAGCTTCTTTCTATGCAAACATGACTAGGTTTCAGATCAAAGATATCTGGTGCTTTAGGCCAAACCTAACGCACGAGAAAGTTTGATGGCCCCCATGGTCCATTCCAGCCCTATTCTGTACAGTTCTGGAATAAACACTGGGCTTGTTTGTCCTCTCACCACCCCTTCCTTGAATGCTATGATCAATCTAGAGGGCCACCAAGCAGTGGACAAAAATTTGGCATTGGGGCTCAGAGCTCCATTAAAACCCTTCAGTGTCCAGGTGGTTTCACACCCTCCAGCCACACCAGGCATGGTTACAACTTGGGGCTCATGCCAAGCATTAGAGGCTATAGGACAATGGATAGGCTTGTCTGCTTTATGGATTTGTGGGACTAAAGAGAAAAGGAGCAGTGGAAAAGATGCCAGCTGGCAGGGATAAAGCTGAAGAGTTTCATTTCCCAGGCCACGCAACTCCACTGCCCAAACTGAGACCTTTTCTTTCAGCAGTCATGGGCTGTGTCATTTCCCTCTGTGACAATTAGGGAGACAAGCCAAACCCTTCAAGAAAACCTAAGGAGAACTCCTGAACAGTAGCAATGTTAGGACCAGCTGAAGTAGAGGGAAAACAAATATATCCCCATGGCAAATTGCAAAACCCATCTAACTCCCAGGAGCAAAGCCCAGGGATCATTTGTGTGTGATCCCTCATGCCTCACAGCTAGCTCTGCTTTCACAGGACAGAGCCTGTCTCCTGTCACAGTCCTTTACAACAGATTTTTGGAGTCCCAACACCCCACCCCATCCCAACCAAATAAAAAAACCAAAGGCTAAACCTTACAGGTAATCACAACCATCAAAATTACAAGAAAAGTTTCACTTCATTAACATTCACTGCATTAATTTTCACATGCACCCATTTGATGTACATGGGGTTACAACAAGGGACTAGTGGGAAAACCTCAGATAGCCTGAAAGTCCCCCTTGGAGAAACCCACAGCTATCCAGATATATTCACTTCTGTAAATTCATACAGGATGAGAGTAATTCCTGCAGCACTACTTCTCACATTACACTTCAAATCTTCACTTCAGAATTAGAAGATTAGAGGACATAAAAAACCACCCACATCATGCTAATATCTATCTCTTCAATAGATCAAGGTACTTTATATAGAATAGCTCAAAGAGAGTGATAGCAAGGTCCAGGCCTGTGCTAAACGTCAATGGAGAAATCTCAAAGCACTATGTAGAGACACTTTTGCTCTGAGGTCAGCCTGCACACGGGGGATTTCAGTTTCCTCTCCCAGTTCTTGCTTCCCAAATTCTGCAGTGCACATTCAAGAGCAGCTGATGCAACATATGATGGAAACTTTATTCACCCGCCTCACAACCTGCCCTACTGCTGCCTGTGGCTTAAAAAACCAGCACACAAAAGATGACATGACCTAGCCATTGCCTTCTGAGTGGTTATCAAAAATCCTCCTCTCCCATTAACCAGGCCCCTCCTTCATTCCTCTTCCAGCCAGAGCATGGCTTTCTTCTTACTGATTAATCCAATTCTTCTTACTGATTAATCCAAACTAAAAGAACTGCCCCCTGTTTCCATAGCTGACAAAACATACGGCAAGTCAGGGGAAGGTTCCCCTTTATCTATCCTTTCAGCAATGCCATCACATTCTTTCTGACTAAAATATGCTGTTTGAGTCCAGGGGAAGGGATTTCCATGTGTCCGAGTCATTAACATGCATTTGGGCTGGGGATATAAAGACAGAAGTAATATAACTATACTGGTGAAATCCATGTTTTGTTGGAATATGTTTGCCTGTCCCCACATCACAAAGTCCTGCAAGGCCTTGGCAATGGACACCTAAAAGCCCCTGGGTTTGTGTGCAGCTGAAGTCATTTGTCCACAGAATAAAGGACAGCCCTCTTCTTCTGAAACAAACAAAAAAGCAACAAAAATTAAATAAAAAAAAAAAAAAAACAACCCCAACAGAATAAGGAAAAAGGGTTTAAATGCATGGAAAAGTGAACGACTTACTTCATCTCTCCCTGCTCAGCACCTGTGCCATCCAAGCCTCCAAGCCTCCCACACAGGTACAAAGGAGTCACCTGTTCCTCTGTCCATCAGCTGCCAAAATCTTGCCCAAAGGTTGGCCTCAGCACAGGACGCTTGGAGCAGCCATCATCAACGGCATCACACAAATGTCCCAGGAGAGGAAGTCTGTGAGGAGAAACTCTATTCACTTGTCAAGCACAGCCAGCTACAGGCACCAAGTTCACTGTCTGTTTTAGCATTGTTGCCTTTTCATCAGCAGCCTCAGCTCTATTTGTGGTCGGGCTCCCCCCACCCCACACCTTGGTAAGAGTGTCGCTTTTATGGCCAGATCTGAATCATTGCTGTATAGAGCACCCCTAATGAGAGTTTGGTCAAGAGCTAACCTGATTCTGTGGTCTCCTTTGGCTTGTTAAGAACTTGAATTCAAAAGGATTTCCACTGCCAAGAAATTAATTGCAGTGGTTACAGGAGATACAGAGGAGAAAAATGCAGGCAGACATGCTGATTAAAAAGGTTCCAAACCTGTGTTTGTTTTTCCACCTGCCAGCTCTCCTGCCTAGTTTCAAAGGAAGATTCTATACAGTTTTCCTTATTCCAATTCATAGAAATTCAGCCTGAGGAGTTTTAAGCCCATTTTGTGGCTGCATTTGCTCAGACTGGTGGACTTTCCATGTGGCAGATCAGAGAGAGCTCAGGGGAGCCCTCCCATCAGGGCTGGGGCAGACACATTGCTCCAAAAGGCAGACACTGGGGTGAGGAGCATCTGTCAGCCACTCTGTAAAGGAAAGGGAAAGCATTTCCTAATCTGGAAGGCATTTTAAACTCTCAGAACTTTTGGAAAATAGTGACTAATGCCCTGCTTGGGTCACTGGCTGTCGTGAAACCCATTCTCTCTCCCCTGCCTGTGACTGTGGCAGAAAGCCTCCCCACAGCCACATCCCCATGGAGGCTGTGCATTCCCCACCTCCACCACCAGCAACTACCATCCAAAGACCCCTCTGATTCCAGTTGGTGCCACACCCCAAATTCTGATGACAACCATGGGCCCAAGCAGGTCCAGGTTGAGCATGGCACTAGTAGGGTTTTCCCTTTGGGAACACCAGCTCTGTGCTATGTCCCATCCCTCAAAGCACCATTGCAGAGAGGCCAGGCAAGCCGAGCACCCAGTCCTTCTGCCTGCTCCCCACAGTGCTGCCTGCAAGAACCCCCTCTCTCACAGTTGGTTGCACCAAGTCTGGTGCAAAAGGCAAGTCAATGTGGTCAAATCACTTGAAATTTCCATGTCTGCTTCAATGATTTGTCAAATGATGCTATTATCTCACTAAGTCACAGTAAGGCTTAGTTAATTATTTTAATGTCCATGAAGATTTCTAGATATTTGTTTAATGCACACACATAGGCAAACTGTGTACTCCATGAGTGCCAGCCCTTGACTGAGTACATCTAGGGATCTCTAGCAATAGGCAAGCAAGTAGGTTAGCAAGTAGGAAAGCACCAAAAGTTATCTGTGGAGAGATGGCAAAGCCTCCCCAGCCTCACAGGTACCTGCCCTGTATTTTTGGAGTACCCTGTCCATTTCTAATCACTGCCCAGCCTACAAGCAAGAGCATCCTGTAGCAAAGCAGCAAGATGAGCTCCTGAATAATCAAAATTAACCAATTACGTTCTGCAAGTTTATTCATTTTGATATGCATAACTAACTAATTATTGCAGGTGTATGCAAAAGAGGCTCTAGCTTAATAGGCTCCCTATTTTGTTTGTTTTTGACCAGAACAATTGCCTATGAAGAAAAATCAGAGAGCTTTAGGCAGTTGTTATTGTTAAAAAACACAATTTATGGGGAGAAAGGAATTTGCAGTGGGAAAGAGAAATCTCATTTGAATAACAAAACAATTTTTGTTGATTTCATTGTTGTTTATGAGCTATTTAAGCCCAGGGGTGGGTAGAAAAGGGGAAATAAGAGGGATTTACTGACAAAAATGTTTTAAACAGATAGTGCCAATGATAAAAATCCTATTTTGAGTTTGAGCAGTGAGCAGCACATCACACAGTTTCTAGGAAGGAAATTTAAGAGAACTTAATGAGACATGAAAATATGGTAAAAAGTGGTATGTATTTTTCAAAATAAACACAAATAACATTTTCTACCCTTTGAGCTCTTACATCTTTTAATTTATTCAGCCAAACTTGCCATCATCACTGTTATAAAGGTTTGGAAAACAAGATGGCATTTAGTTTCCTCCCTTCAAGTCACTGCGAGCAGTTTCCAGTGCAGAGCTGGAAGTACGTGAGACACCCCTGAGAGCCCAGCAAACCCCACTCCCTCCTGCTCACATAGCCTGGAGAGGATGGGAGTTGTGCTCTGCAGCCCACAAGCCAATGGAGAAAGAGGAACCTGCTGGAACAAGCAGTCAGGTTGGAAAAGCACACAAGGAAAGGAGGCAGCACACCACACTGCCTTGCAGAGCAGAGACCTCTGTGAGTAGGACAGCAGTGCTATAGCTAATCTATCCAGGAATAAATAAGACTCAGGCACTGTTCACACAGTTTTCTGCACTACCATGAATCTGTTGCTTAAAATCTGCTCTGGCTCAACCATTGCTTTTTGCTCTAACCATTGTAAGAGTTCACTTTAGTAATTTTTACTCACTATATATGAAATAGTTTTGAGACCAGATCGATTTCTATCTTTTGGCTACATAAAAAACATCCGCAACATTCATAACCTGAAACATGCTGGGCACCTAAAGGTCACAGGTTTCACTCCAGAGCAGCTCCTCATACACAAGCAAGGAAGTCACTCCTTGTGTCACCTCCATCACCTGTACACACAGCCAGCCATGGAAGTCAACAGTGAAAAAGCCTGAGGCAAAACTCCTCAGGTGTTGTAGGCATTTTACATGGAAATGTTTGTACACACAGGTCTTTGAATTTCAAAAGTTTCTCACAGTTTTAGAAAAAAAAATGTCCCTTTTCTGCTCTGAGGAGTTAGTCATGCTTGCTTTTATGTTGTGGGGTTTTACGGCTTTTGGAGTTTTTTAACTCATAAAATTACTTATTGAGACATTTCACAAGATATGTTCTCAACATTTAAATTACAAAGACCTATCATCCTTGACAGGCATATTCAACATGTTTTGATATAAAAATTATAGAAAAAAAGGAAGATAATTCTTTATCTAGAAAGGGGAAAACATATTTCAGATAATTACTTCACAAGTGATGACTTGTTATAAATGGATCAGTGCTTTCCTGCAAAGAAATACCCAAAGATATTCCTAATTAGCAGTAAGCTAATTACCACAAAGCCTCCCGTGTTCAGCAGTGACATGCTAAATCACCCCCGCTTGCAATTTCTAGAGCTTCACAAAAGCCAGAAGTGGGAAGAAGGAGCAGTGAGAGGAGTCACCGCCTGCTCTCCTGGGAACAGGCTGCAGCTCCCACTGCTCTGAGCAGCTCGTCCTGGCAGGACCTCACACCCTCACTCCCTTCCCAGCCTTCCCTCCAGGCCAGCTCCATCCCTTCACCCTCACTGGCTGTGCCCACCACTGCTCTTTTCTCACACATACCCACCATTGTTTCCCCCATCCTGGTTTGATTTGCTGTAAGCCTGGATATTCCAACAGCACAAGATAGCCAGAGCCTTTCTTTAAAAGCTTTTCCAGCCTGCCCATCAAATGAGGCACAACCTGCCCACCATGAGACAAGGGCATTGCTTCTTTCACACAGGTAGATGTTTTAACCATGGGAAAAGAAGAAACAGTGGTTAGTGTGCAAATATTTGAAAGTTGTTTTGAGTTGGCTGTTTGGATTTTTTCCTAAAGAAGTGCCCAAGGAAGCAAGCAAACAAAAATAAACTCGTTTTCTTTCCATTTTCAAACAAAGAGGTATTTCCAAGATATCCCCATGAAATCCTATCCTAATCTCCACAATCTTCAAGAGAGGAGATGGGGTGATGAAAAAGACAGGAAATGAACACAAAAAAATTGTAAAAGTCAAAATGTTTGAATTTCAACATTTACAATTCACTTTTTTTTTTTCTTTTTTTTTTTTTTTTTTTTTTTTTTTTTTAAGATAGAAACAAACTGGATTAAACTTTGTTTAAAAACAGCAAGAAATTTCAGTGGAGACAAAAGATGCATCAGGACTGTTTCTCTTCTCTGCTCAAGCTCAGGTTCAGCATTTCTCCTTCTTGCCATCTCTGGCTCTTGAGTCACTCAGCTCAGGGGTATGCAGACATCTCCTGACTTGACTCCCTGATATGAAGCAGGATTGCCAGCAGGTTCCCCAAATCACAGATCATCTGGGGAACCCCAGATTCTCCAAATCAGCACGTAGCACTATAAATGGCACTGTCCCAGCTCCATGGAGCACCATGAGGCCCCTGCTCCTCACAGGAATGCAGTGGACTCTGGGCCTGGCTGCAGTGCTTGGGGCTGTTGTGGAGATGGCAACTGCAGAGTGAGCTGCCCCACAGACTGATTCACAGCAAGAGCTCAATTTAGCCTCTCTGAATCACCCTGCAGAGGAGGTGACTGCTCTCTGACTACAAAAGGAACTGGAAAGATTAGCAGAAAGTTTTTCCTCTGTGAATCCTCATCCCCAGTGTCTCACAAAGTCTGCTTCAGGGCTTAATCCACACGGCCCTAATCTTAAACTGTCACTGCAAAGCAAACAGAAGCAAAACAAATCAAGCAAACAGAACAAAAAATAGCTGGGACAGAGAAGAGAGTAACAGGACCACTTTTGCTTGTGTTACACACCATCCCTGTCCTGGTTTAGGGCATTAACCCAGGACAATCCCAGATAAAACATTGTCAAAATTCAGCCCCAAAAGTTGCCTGTGTTCCGTGCCTTGGGACCAGGCTGAGCCTGGGGACCTGAAGCTCAAGGACAAGCTCAGCCATGACCCAGACATGCAGCAGCACTGAGGCTTCCAGAGGCAGGGAGTGACCTCACAGCCTTCCACAGCCCTACACCCACCTAAAAATCCACACATAGTCATGGATCACTTGTCTTGCTGCTTTATAAAAAGGGTCTTGAGCAATTATTAAATCATGGAGACAAACTTAGAAGAGAGAAATCCAGCTCTCAGAACAGCCTCACACATCCTTTCCTTGCCAAAAGGAGAAAGCTTGATAAGGGTGTTCATAGCCGGGACAGTGACTCAAAAGAGCTCTCTGTATTTCTGTTTTATTTCCTGGAAATCTTCTAAAGGGTTCTCTTGGGCTGATAAACTTCAAGGACAGGGTCTACATGCTCACATTGTGGGACAGTCTGTTTGCACTCCACCTTTTTTGCATCCTCCTCCACAACCTTTTAAGCTCAGCACTTCTGAAAAAGGTGGTGAAGGAAATCTGCTCTCTGCCCTTAGCAGAGCCATGCAGTTGTGACTGCAGATATCCCTGCCTCACAAACCTTGTGCTCATCTACAACAGTCACATCCAGAGGGAAAAGGGCTTTGCTCCTTAGGGATGGTCAGGTCAGTCCTCTCAATCCCTCTGCATTTCTACGGGCCAGGAAAATGCCACGGGGCTGCTCAAGGCTGATGTGGGGAACACAACCTTGTCCTCTGCCCAGGGGAGAACAAGGAGAAACACAGGAGCTACTGCCAGTGCTCCACAGGGAGCTAGAATTCCCTATCCATGGCAGCATTTACCCACTTGTAGCACCAGGTAGGATCAGGGCTGTGCTGTGCAATGAAAACACAGGACAGACTCTGACATTACATTGTCTCCATCAGGGTAAACTCAGGTTTTATTGATCTGAGATGTGTTGGTGGGGATGGATCCACAGCTGCAAATCCAAGTCCAGAAGTTAAGGTTTTAGGGTCCCCCTCCATGCCTTGTGTCTGCGTGTGCTCTTTGTTATGTCACACTGAGAATCAATGGGCAGCTGTTGCCATCACAAAAATGCCACTAAACTAAACAAATTCCATTCAGAAGCTGGTTCCACAATATAACCTAAAACAATCCCATTTATCAACTCCCATTGTTTTTTATCAGCTTTACTTCTTGCAAATGATTGGAAGTGTAAAGCAATCTGAAAAAGTGAATGTTTTGCAGATCAGACACTGCTCGTTGCAGAATGTTACAGCTCCTAAATTATTAATAGTAAAAAATGAGGTGTCCCAGAGCTGCTCATTTCTGGATGAGGGAGAGTAGGAGGGGGTTGAGAAGAAAGTATTGTGCTATTACAGGTTATTTTTATCTAATGCTTCTATGCTTCTGTCATTAGCTAATTGATGACACAGCCTGTTTAATATTATGTCTGCCTTTGGTATTTATAGCTCACCAATTACTGTAGTATCTAGGTGCTACTAACAAGCTGCTCTCAGGTGAATTTGGATGCTCATGAGTGGATTCTTTGGCACATGGAAGTAAAATTCCCTTGAAGTCAGATGCTTTGTACTAGCCAAGGATTTACTGACCAGCCCACTTTATCATGCATGGTGATGCTGGATCCCAGTTCATCCTTACTGGGACACGGCATCATCAGGAACAAGGCAGCATATTGCAACAGCAGCCACCCCCAGGCACCTTCAACATTTCTCCTGCACTTGTCATCAGAGGTGTCTGAGACACAGTTCTGCAGTGAGACACCTCTGAGTATCATCATTTCCTTGAGCAGACCCTGGAGCACTCAAACCAAACTTTCAGATATTTGATCCAAAAACAAAATCCCTGAGAGAGGGAGGGAAGAAGGGCCAATTTCCAGGCAGATTTCCAAGTTAAATACCTCCCAAATATTCATGAGACCTTTTTAGTGGAATTCACAGCACTGAGCCATGGCATCATAAGCTGGATGAGGTTTTGCACTTGTGGCAGATGGCACTGACCTTTGGGCAGTGCTGCTGAGGGAGAAGTGGTACTATTCACACTCAGAGCAACATCTGGATTTCAAAATTGCTCTCAACTCTGACAGACAGACACCAAACAGCTCAGTTTGACCTTTGTCTAGAACCTCTCATTGCTACAGTACATAAGCAGGAAAAAGAAATATGTCTCAGACATATTATTTTCTCTTTCTACCACCTACCCTACAGATTCCATCTGATGATGCCATATTCATGGCCCCAAGGACACCAAGTTCACAAAGAGCTTCCCCTTTGAGATGCAGGACTGTGAGCCATCAGCAGGTCCTGTTGGTTTGTGGGACTCAGTAGCACAAGGATTTAACAATTCAAGACCTGCCAGGAGCAAGCCCCAGACAAGAGCCTACCTGCTTCCAAGTACAAGACAGCATGCACAGGAGCAGTTACCTGCAGTAAAATGGCAATTTTCTGTAACTGTAAACATCGGTGCCTATGGATTTCATTCCTGCCTTTACTGAGTAAATCTGAGAAATAATGAAACCTGTGGAGAACATTTGAACTTTTATTGTACTGGGTAAAAGCTATATAACATTAACAAATCAAAAAGCATTACTTCCCAAATAGCAAAATGCCAGGCCATTTACATTAGCTGTGCTCAGATTCCTGCTGTGATTGGTGTGTAATTGTCCATCAGCAAGGAACAATCTCTCAAAATTAGTGCTTGTCACAGAGCTCTAGACTGCCTAGAGCTGCCCTTACCAGGGCTTATGGCCTGAAACACACAGAAATCTTCTTTTAACCCCAAATGAAAGAACAGCCTTTCCGGTGCATTCTCTCTGTAGTTGCTCTCTGCCTGCTTTTCATTTGTCTTTCATGAGAGAGGGTAGTTTGGCCTTAAAAAAACATAAAAATAATTTTAAAAAATCTTTCTTTCATAGACCTGGCACGTTGTGAAAGAGCTTCACATGACCCAGAGATTGCTGCCCCCACATGATCCATGGGGACTCCAGGAACTTGTGTATCCCATGGCAGCAATACATCACAGTACAGTGCTGCAGACACTCCAGGGAAGAGACAAGTCATGAGACAGCACTGAGGCACAATGGCAGCTGAAGGGGACATTCCCTTTCCACCACCAAGCCAGTTCCTCAAGGTACCCAGTGTCACAAAGCAGGGCCAGGACACCCCGCATCAGAAGCAAACACTCCAGCACCAAGGCATTAGCTGCTCCTAGTCCTTTTCCCCCCTTTCTAGCCAGAAATTTTGTCTTAGAGCTGAGAGCACCTCACTGTTGTAAGTTTTGTTAAAATAAGCACTTGAGGAGTTTCAGTTTCAACAAGCTGACATATTCTGCCAAAATGCATTTAGTTAGAAAACTCCCAACCAGCTGTGATAGCATTCAAAGTTTCTTTGAATTTTATTTTTCATTCATAAAGACTGTCAGTATTTTTAAGTTGGAAAATGACTGAGAAAAGTTTATATGCCTCCAACATTGCTTCCCTTAGTGGTTGCTCCCCAACAGGAAAAGCAATAGCCTTAATTTTAAAAGGGAAGGGGAAAGGCTGCAGAAACATCAATGTAGAAGATTAGGTGGACTGGTGAGAAAAAGAACCCAATTAGTTCCCGTCAACACCCAGATAGTTTCTGTGGGATCTTCCAGCTAAGGCAGCAAGGGAGCAACAGTGCCAGTCTGTGGAGAAAGCAGCTTTGTCCTTCTTCATACTCCAGCACAAGGCCAGTGGCACAGCCTCCTCTCCAGAATCTTCCCACCTCTGAGGTTGCTCTGTTTCAAGCCTTGTTTTCCCTGACTCTTATTCCTCTTTAAGCTTTCTCCATCTCTAAGAGCACACAAACATTTGTGGGGGTCTTCAGAAGCTTACAAGCCTCCCACAAGTACCCAGAATAAACTGATCTCTAACAATTAGATGGAGGCATTTTGCTGCTTTCAGCTGACTGCAGAAGGAAGCAGACGAGTGGTTCTGCTTTCTCAATGTACTCATATCACAGAAACAGCAATTGTCAGAGAGGAATTGGCACAGTAGATCAAAATAGGAGCCTGAGTAGCCTCTACCCAGACAGATTTTTCAAGTCAGCAAATCAAAGTAAAGAGCAAGGTCCTGGAGAAGTTTGCTCGAGCAACTCAGTCGTAATCTGCCAACAGCTCCCCTCCAAGGCACATCAGAGAATAAAGGCAGGAGAAACTGGGAGCCTCTGGGAGCATGCTCTCCTCCCAGCAGGGCACAGAAGGTCGCAGCCCTCTGTGCACTTAGGGCTGAGCACGGTGCAAGGAGCTGGGAGCACATCCCCGGCCCTGCATGGCAGCGGGGAGCAGCCCCTGCCCCAGCCAGCTGATTTCCTTCCTCAGCCATTCCTCGGCTGCCGTCATCGCAGCACTCAGGCTCCCCGTGATGAGCCCGGTCTCATCTTTAACACCAAAAGGAGCACCACAGGCGCTGACGCTGCTGGAGCAGAGGGATCAGCGCTGCCCTGAGTCTGGAGAAAGGCAGATCTGCCGTGACATCAGTCCACTCTGCTTGTGCATGGTGTAATGAGAGGGGAGAGAAGTCTGGAGCATCTGGGCACAGCACAAGTCATGCCTGTCTCTCACTCCAGCTGCAGCCCTGGGTTTCAGGGTGCTCCTGCAACCTTCCATGAGCCATACTCCAGGATGTGCCATCTCCACAGCAGCCACAGCAAGGGACTGAGCATCTCCTGTGTTGCAACCCTTTTACCATGCTGGGCAAAGAAGGATCCTGCCACAGCTGCAGTGGTCAGTTCAGCCAACCTGTACACAGCAGCCTCAGGATAAAGCTCATGATCTTCCTGGGCTCAAGGTTCTTTGTTTAGAAAGCACTATCCATCACCTCTATCCAAATCGTGCTTCCAAGTGGACATGCAGGGCAGGACATGAGAAAGGACAGCCCAGCTGCACCAAATCAGAAGAAGAAGAAAACAGAACAAGTCACTACAGGTTTTACTTCACTCTGATAGGGGCCAAATAATCCCCTTGAGCTGAATCAGATGCTCAGAAGAGCTGATCAGCGATGTGCTGACGCACCTTGGCACTGTGTTTGTTAGAGGATGGACAGAGAGGAGCTCCCCTATGGATGCTACAAGGCTGCTCTCCACCATTTGCCCCAGCTCCTGGACATTTTCTGACTCAGGCAGGACACGGGGCAGGATGTCTACCCCTTGCACTACAACACCCTCATTCCCTGCTCTTTGGCCAGCACCCTTCTGCTCTGGAGTTCACACCAGTGCACGTCTGCAGAGAGGAGCTGACACCAGCACCAGCATCCTGCCCTGCCTGCAGTTCCTTTGCTCTACATTTTGCACAGCCCAGACAACCCAATACAGCAACTGGAACCCGAGCTAGATAAATGGCCAAGCTATTTCTCAGGATTAATCATCCTTAGATATGTTGCATGAGACTGCCACAGCCTCCACGGTTGGTGAGGTATTTGCTGTCTCAACTCATTGGGAGTCAGGAAAATGAAGCAGCTGTGTGAGGTGTCCCATTATTTAGACAGTTTGTACTGAACCTGAAGTACCTCACAGGGAGACAGCCAAGAATTCATCCTTCTGTTTTAATAGTCCTGCCTCTCATCATAGTATAGGAGTCTGAAAAATTACAACAAAAATCCTCTACAAAGACAGTAAAAGTGTCCATTACTGCCCAATGCAAATTCACTGTTTCCAATGGAGAAGCCCTCAACGCACTTTTTTTTTTTTTTTTTTAATATGACCTTTAACTATGAAAGAGATTTTACCCAGGATTATGTCAGCAGCATGTCCAATTCCTTGCACAGATATTCCATTCAAAGGATGCATTTAAGGGTTGGTGCAGAGGCAGAGGAGGTTAACTCTGCTAAATTCATCACACCAGAGAAGATGAAGGAGACAGGACTGAGACAGACAAAGCTCCAAGGATATTCAGTGCAGTGCCTGAATGTTCATCTTGTTTATGAGAGGGGAGAGCCAGCAAAGCTGCAGGATTGCAATTCTTGGAAGAGCAATTCCTTCCCTGCACTGGGGCTCTCTGGGGATGCTGGAGCAGAGACTGGAGATTCTAAGCTGAGTACAATCACTCAAATTTTTTAATTTGCCTCAGAGCGGTTTGCCCCACTCCAAGCTATTGAGCTTGGAAGGGGAGAACAGGTCAGAGAGGAGCTTGCACTTTTGATTTCCAGACCAAAGAGGTTTAATGCAAACTTCAAACAAACACATCATCACATCCACCACCAGTCTGCATTTCATCCACCAGTAGCAAAATAAAAGTAATAAGATAACTTTCAACTTGAGAGAGGCTTCCAGAAACCTCCCAAAAAACAACTTCAGTAGGGATGGACCTCCCAGCCCACTCCTGGCCAGGAGCACCTGACAGAAAGAAATCCTTAAGAGCTGGTGCACAGCTATCCCCCAACCACAGGGCAGAGACAACCCCACCTTGCAAGTGCCAGTGAAATTCATCCCCTTACAGCAGTACTCTGTAGTCACATTACAGTCACACTACAAAGGCACAAAGCCACCTTCCTACTGCTTAAATACCTTTTCATCACATCTATTTCCCTGCTGCTCCTCCCTGCTCTCTTTGCCCCTACCCTCTCCTCTCCCATCTCACACCATCTCGTTTTCTCTCTTCCCCTCAAACCTGCAGCTTCCACACAATATATTTTGGTGTATATTAAGGATAAAAGAACCAGAAAACAAGGGTGTGAGTCCTGCTCCAAAAGGAATAATCAGAATCAGCCTCCCTATCCTTACAGTGAGAGCAGAGGGGTGCATGCAGCCACTGACAGCAGGGCTTCCACAACTTACACTGCATGAAAGTACAACAATTACATTATTGCCTAAAAATCTGTGTTTACTTTTAGCACAGATGATAATTGCTGCCAGCCACATTTATCTCCCCACAAATCAGATGTTAATGACGATGCAGCAGCTCAGCCCACCAAAACATTTGTTGGGGTGGTGTGTGCATGGGAGGCAGCAGAAGGCAATAGAGGAGGAGGTGGGGGACCAAGCCCAGGGCTCTCTACACACAGAATTGGTCCTGCAGCCCTGGCTCCTGCTGTAGGCCCTGGCATTCCACTGTTGCCCCTCCATGCTCCCACAGCTCTGCCCTTCCCCTCTCTTTCACTAAACCCTCCACATCTGGTCCTGAGCCACCCTAATAGCCACCCACACAGCCCATTGGGATCGTCTCAGTAGACAAGATCCAAATACTTTTGCCATCTGCTTTAAAACTGGTGCCAGGCTGAGCTTGTGTCAAGCACCCAAATCCAGGCTGGTAGATCACAACCCCTACAGGCAGATGCAGTTACCCCTGTACCCTGTGCACTCCAGGGAATCTTGGCAGCAGACAATGTGAGGCATCCTGTCTTTTAAATATGTGCTGTGAATAGGTCCATCACCAACCCAATTATCTTCCAAGTATTTATGTCGTTTGCTACAGTCCTCCTCAATAAATCAGACTGCAGCATCAACATCAAACCATAAGGGAAGATCATTTTACACAGTAAAGCAGTGCTTTAAAATTGCTTATGACTGCTGTATTTTAAAAAAAATAATAAAAATAAAATCTACTCATAGTTCCAAAACAGTGATGACTTTGCCTTAAAAATGATTTAGATATTAAAGAAAAAATAATAGCCCCAGAGGGGATAATTGCAAAAATACAACAAAATAAAAAAAAAATTAGGAAGAAGATGGGAAAATATATCTTCAGCTCTGTAAATCAGAGCTTTCCTAAACACACAGCAGTGCTGAGGAGCAGCATGTTGGCATAGCTGTGCTGTTTTCCTTGCGTTCTTAACACACTTTTGGTTAAATTAAGAAAAGTGACATTCAGAGTAAATGCATGTTGTGCCCCTGCCCAAGCAGTCAGGGAGGAGAAATCCTGTCAGCAGCAACATGGTGCAGTCATTTCTCACCCGACAATAATGTGGTCCTGGGTGCCTTGAAGTCTCCTGTTGTCATCACTGATCCCCAGGCAAGAATCAGGGAAATGCACACTCCAGAACTAGGGAAGAGCCTACCCTGGCATAACAGCTCTCATGTGAGAGAGTTTAGGACTCACTAAACTTTCTCTAATGATTAAAAATGTGATGCTGTTCACGTTAAGAATTAACTCCTCTGTTATTTCCCTTACCATAATATCTGGCTATGTGTAGTGCCACTTTCAATGAAGGATGGAGAGAGGACACTCAAGGAGAGGATCACAGCATTTGTGTAACACGAATAAAGACAAGTGGTGCAAAAAAGAAAACTCTGTGAATCTGCCCCAAAATGACAGAGCAGATTCAGGAGGATACTCCAGTATTCAAAGTCCCATCACCCACACAGCTCCACAGGAGCAGAGAGGCCTTCTAGCACAGAGGAGTAAGGACAACTCAGAAAAGAGCCATGTGGGATGGAGCCACTGTCCACAGAAATCCTGTAAGCCAGAGCCCTCACCAGCACCTTCTCACAGAGAAGGGCAATGACCTTCTGATCCTACTCTAAAAGCAGAATCATTAGAGCTCATCTGGGCACTTCATACTTGCTTGAGCCCAGGGAAAGTCAGTCCTGGTGGCTCAGTCACTGCCTGTGATCCTTTGTTCACTCTCCATAGCACATGCTCTCCTGAGCATCATTTCATATCTTTGAGACTGTGAGGTCCTTGCAAGTCAGGCTGCTCTTAGCTGAACATTTGGCCAGTACCTCACACGAGACAAGACTTTGCAGCCCCAGCACAAAAGAAAGATGCTCCAATGCTTCACACTGCACTAAACCTGCTGTGCACCTCCTTCCTCCTTCTCCTTCTCCCCCAATAAAGATCCCTGCTTAATTTTCCCATGTGGAAAGCAATCATTACACTCTCACACTGCACTATAAATAAGGAACCCAGTATTGTACTGGAAACACTCTTCACCAAATTGTCAGGCAGTGGCATCTTGCACCAAACCTTTATTAAAAGTCCCATAAAATCCTCGACAAGAAAGGCAAAGTGGGCTAAGCAGTGATGAGAAAACTCTGGCAGTGCCTGAGCAGACCTGCAGGCTCTGTGCTTGCCGGCATCAGCCCAAGACACGTGAGGTATTCCAGGGCTCCACCTGCCACCACCTGTCCCTAAACCATCCTGCTGCCAACACTGCCATCAAATTCAGCTATTCCACAGGTACAGGTGCACAGATCTCCCTACCTAAGGGTGGCTTTACCAAGTAAAGCTTTACATAAGCTCAGGGATAAATCAGGAGCAATCATACTGCACCAGGTGCCCACCCAGCAATGGCAATAATCTCCAGCAAACAAAGGTTAGCCCTCGTGGCTCCAGCTGAGGTGCTCAGGACGTGGCATCCATCACAGGCAGAACACTTCCAGTACCATCGTGAGTGGCTCCAGAAAGGAGCAGAAGCAGCCAAGAGCACCCCAGGAGACCAAAGCAGACCCCACAGACCAAGGCAGAGCTGGTCCTGGCTCCTCAGAGCTCACACACAGAGGGTTGGATTAACAACAGGCTGTGTCACAGGCACAATCCTTCCTCCTCTCCAGCAGATCTGGACAAGCACCAAGCAAGCAAGAGGAACAGAGGCCCTCACAAAAACCCAAAGCTGCTGCACTAGAGAAGCATGAAGAGGGGAGGGGAGAGTGTTGTTACAGCAGCATTCAGACAAAGAGGTTGTGAAGCTCCCAGAAAGGAGACCTGGGGATCTGAGACAAAGAAAGATGTTAAGATTATGCATATGTTCCTCTTGTGTCTCCCAGGAGTCTCTAGCTTTGCATCTCAAATTATTCCAGTTCCTCATTAGTCTCTCTCTATCCCCTGCTCACCAAGCAAGCCAAAATGTCATCCAGCTGTCAAAAGCTACAACATATCACAGTGCAAAAATGTTTGCTCCCTCATTCTCAGTCTCTGTACCAGAAAGACTCATTGCACCTTTCCTTCTCATTCTTTATTTTAATTTCCCCAAATGACACTATTTGGAGGGGGGATTGTTGCTTCTGCACAACCTGACTCCCCATGCATTCCCTCCACCCCTCAGCTCTTAGAAACACACTGGACCTTTAGAAAAACTCCCCATCAAACCCTAGAAACTTCTCCTATTTGGTGCTCACCATCCAAGGAAACAGGCATGGCTTGGACAACAATATCCTAAACTCACCAAGAAATAATTCAAACCCTTCAGTACAGACGTTTTTCCCTGGGTCAGAACAAACACATGAGCTGTGCTTTGAGTGATACTGTGGAGCAAGACATGAGCAACATGCACCCACCCCCCTCAGAGATCCTCCCATCACACTGGAGCAGGGCAGCTTCACACCCATTGCAGCAAGGGACACCCTTCCCCAACAATCCCAGGTAGCAGAGCTGACCTGGCCCTAGAAGCTCTAAGGGAAGGAGCAGCAGAGTCACTAAAGGCAGCCAGACAGCCCAAACCCCTGTGTCAGGCACACCAGGCACCCTAAACTCTGCAAGCAAAGCAGGAAAGCCTGGGAAGGTGGAGCCAAAGGGGCTTTGGCAACTGATCTGCACAGTAAATTAGGTTTAAAGGAGGGGGATGGCATAAAAGGGCCACAAATGCACCACGGTGATTGATGCACAGCCCTGAGCTGTGCTTACAGTCCCGTGATCCAGACGGCTCCATGAATCACCACTGCAACCACTAAACTCTGCTCTAGTTCTGGGAGGAGTTTCCCTGGAAAATGTCTCATGTTTCTAGGATTGCCAAGTCTTTTACTTTTTTTGTTTCTTCTCTCTCTCTCTCTCTTCCTTTTTTTTCTTTAAATAAGCAATAAACTTGTCAAAGTCCTGATGTTTTCTTATAGCCCCAGCCCTTCTCACTTGCCATGATGCCCTTCTCCCCAAAGGGCTTTCAGTCTGTCCCACTCTAAAAATAATTTTAGAGAAATTATAGAGGAGCTGTACTCCATCTGTCTCTAAAAATGGGGTTTGTGCTCATATTGTTTGTCAGTGACACTCCATTGCCACAATTACCACTGCTATTTTATCTCTCTCTGCCTGTAATGCTGATGAGAGAGCAGCAAACAGTGCTGGTTTTTAAGCTGAATAAGTCACTTAAATACATTTATACCCCCAGATCACAACATAAAGCATAAATCTAACCATCTATCATGCACTCACTTGATATGAATGCTCACCATGACATCAGGCAAAGCAATCACAAGAAAAGCACAGGATGATTTGAGCTGCAGCTGCCTGCAAGTATTTGACAAGGGCATTAGATGAAAAAATTCAAAAAGGGGATGAAGCATCTCACCTAGACATGGTTTTTGCTGGGCTAATTCCAGAGGGAAAGCAGGGACTTGAAAAACTTATTGGTAGATTTGCAGTTATGCTTGTAATATTCTAATCCAGCAAGGGATTGCCCAAGGCTCGGCATTGAAACTGGGTTCTTTTCATGACAAATCAAAGAGAAAAATGCCTGGAGCCAGGATGCTTGGTTTGGGGGACCTGGCTCAGGTTCTGCCTGCAAAGCATCTCCCAGCTGCCCTCCCCAGCTTCACTCCACTCCCTTATGGATCAGGGCTGGGGGGCCTGGCCCCATCACTGCGGGGACAGAAGATGGGAGATAATTGGGATGATGATTGGATCCTGCACACCTGAAACACTTCTCTGAGGGACTCTGCCATAGGGAAGAAATACCTTGTGCTTCCAGCTGCCTGCCCAAGATGTGATGCAGTGCCTGAGTAGGGTTGTTTTGATGTGGTTGCTGTTGCCCCCTCTCCTTGTAGTCTTCATCTGGAATGTGCTAGAGAAAGGTGAAATACTTTTGCGGACCTCACTATGTCTGATCCTAGGCAAGAGCCTTTCTCCCAGCAGGCAATTAACACAACACCTTTATTCCAAATTCCCTTCTCCCTCAGCTTGAGTCCAACACAAAAACAAGGAATAAGTGAGCCATGGTGTGAAAGCCTTCTTGCCTTTCTCTTCCTTGCAGGTGCTCAGAGAGAAGAGGGATGAAGGTACCACACAGCCAAGTTGGAGACAACACTTCAGCCTCTCATCCACCCTGAGGATCTCTGCTCCCAGCTCTTGCCTATTCCCTGAGCAACATTCTGCCTGCAGCACATCACTGTATGGATTGTTCTTTAAATGTAGGCATTTCCTCATGGAGGCACTGTGCAGCAATCCCAGTCTTACTGTTTTTCCTAGACTCAAATAAAAGCCACCAAAGGGTTGATTTTTTCCCCCCATTGCTGGCTGTCCCATCAGACATCTGCCAAAGGCAGCTTCCCATGGCTGCCCTGCACTATCCCAGCCCTAGAAGAAGACTTATCCCACACTCCACTTCATGGTAGGCTTAAGTAAACTCCACTGGCTTCTCAGCAAAGCTGGCCTGTCTTGGTGAGCTGGGGAAGAGGGCAGGAGAGGGGCACTCCACAAAGTGGCTCAGCAGCCCTGCCCAGTTCACCTGGGGATATTTGTCCATGCATGCACCAGGCTGGGGGCAAAGGTGACAGGAGAGAATCGGGCAGGTTACAGTGTCACCAGAGCAGGAGAAAGCTGTTTTATTGAATATCAGGAGACAGGATTGTATCACAGACTTCAATGCTCCTTTGCACTATGCTCGGGTGAATTTTAGCTGAACATATGACATGAAAATTCTCAAGTTCCCATCCTCAACGCCAGAAAAAAAATTTAAAAAAAAAAAAAAAAAAAGGAAGAAATCTCAGTGACCTGTCTTGCCCCTGATGCTCACAGAGTACCAAAGATGGTCACTGCATCATGCTTTGCTTCTTCTCTAAAATTCATCTCCAACCCAGGCAGGGCAGGTGCCTGGATAAAGGCAGAGGCCAGTCCTGGGGTACAGCAGGGAATGCCATCATTCTTCCCGCAGGCAGACCCTGGGCTGTTTGGATGCATCAGCTCAGGGACTGAGGCAGCCAGGGGCAAAGCAGGTGCAGCCCAGGGACACAGGATGCTGGGGAAACCAGAACTGGCAGCACATGGAATAAAAGAAAGTGAAGAAAGGAAGGTCCCAGCTGCAAAACTTGATCAAAGCCCAGGAGAAATCTGCAGGCTGCCAGCAAAGGGAACAGGCAGGGAAGAGGTAGTGGGGGGCAGAGGGCTCTGGAGTTGGCTGCCAGCTTGCACTAAAGAAGATAGGAAAGAAAAAAAATCAGTTATCCCTCAGCCTGAAGTAAATTACAAGACACATCCCTCAAGAGCACAAGGTGAATCTCTTGATCAGACAAGCAATGCTGGCATGTAATTCCCCTTGATATCAGCTGATTTGAATTTTAGTGCTTATGAGAGGTGCCTGACTGACAGCTCTGGAAACTGCAGGTGTCTGCTCCTGAGCAGAGCACACAGCCCTGGGTATGAGCATCCCCATGCCAGCTCTGCTGCTGGCTGGAGCTGCAGGGAAGGTGTCACATCTGGGGAAGGAAGATAGAGCTTATCCCTTGCTCCATCCAGCCCTTGTCCACCCCACCAGAGCCAGGCACGTGGGGCCTGTAAGTGTGTTGTGAATATGGGCATTGGCCTCATATTACACAAAATTTCAAGTTACCCACTGAAAGGATAAGATCTCCCAGGATTATGAATCCCATTCTTCTGACACCTATCCACACCATGAAAGGTGGGTGGGAGCTGCAGAAGTAGAGGAGAGAGTACATTCCAACACCAGACCAGTACCGAAGTAGTCTTTTGGACATTCATTTTCCCTTCACACCTCCCCACAGCAGGATCATCCATGGGGTCTACCAACAGTAAAACCCACCAGAAACACCACTACCACCAGAGCCCCCCCAGTCTTGTAAGACAGAAACACCTCAATGCTGAGGATGACCCTCAGTGTATCCATCCAGAGTATCAGACTGAGTTACTGACCATGGGACAGTTATTTATAGAACCACAGAATTCACTGAGTTGGAAAGGACCCATCAGGACCATTGACTCCAGCTCCTGGCCCTCCTTGTGACACCTCAAGTATCACACCACATACCTTGAGAGCATTGTACAAACACTTCTCAAACCCGGACAGGGTTGGTGCTGTGACCACTTCCCTGGGGAGCCTGTTCCAGTGCCCAACCACCCTCTGAGGGAAAAGCCTTTTTTTAAACATTCCCTGGCTCAGCTTCATGCCATTTCCTTTAGCCCTGTCACTGGTCATGAGAGAGCAGAGATCAGTGTCTGCCCCTGCTCCTCCCCTCACAAGGAAGTTGTAACTGCAGTGAGGTCTCCCCTCAGTCTCCTCTTCCCCAGGCTGAACAACCCAGGTGACCTCAGCCACTCCTCACACGGCCTCCCCTCCTGACCCTTCACCATCCTGGTGGACCTCCTTGAGATGTTCTCTAATAGTTTCATGTCTTTTCTATCTTTTGTCACCCAGAACTGCCCCCAGCACTGGAGGTGAGGCTGCCCTGGTGCAGAGCAGAGTGGGACAATCCCCTCCCTTGCCTGGCTGGCCATGCTGTGCCTGATGCCCCCAGGACATGCTTGGCCCTCCTGGCTCCCAGGGCTGACTCATGTTCAGCTTGCTATTGACCAGGATCCCCAGGTCCCTTTCCACAGTGCTACTCCCAAAATTTTCATTCCCCAGTCTATACACACAGCCCCATCCCAGGTGCAGAAGCTGGCACTTGTCCTTGTTAAAAATCATTTAGTCTGTGATTGCCCATCTCTCTAATTTTCCAGGGTCTCTCTGGCCTAGGAATGGTTTACATACCATCAACATTCAATATCAATGATGAAATTCAGAAAACAAACAAAATAAAATGAAACTTGGATTCACTAAGATCACAACATTTTAAAAGCAAAGTAGAAATTGCATCTGTTTAGATGCAAATGGAATACACTAAACCCTCACTCATGTACCCAGGCAGAAATCTGTTGAGTTCTGTAACCAAAGTTCACTTAATTGCTCACTTCTTCCAGTAATGCACATCACTCCTCTTCTGTGCTGCATACCAATTGAAACAGCTTTTCTGCAACAAGGACAACAGAATCCACTCTAAAACCAAGCCACAATAGAGTTGCTGTAAGGAATTTTGAAGGTAACTTTGGCAAGAGAAGCTGACTAGCAAAGCTGCTGCAAATTCAGGAGTGCTGCAAGCATCAGGAGTTAGCAAATAGCTCACCACTGAGCAAATAAATCAATGCAGGGCTGTTAAAGAAGTCTGGTCCAAGACATTTCAGGTCTGCTTGTCTTTTTCCTCTACAGCACCTGAATCAGCAAGGGACCTGGCAATTTCTGAAGACTTGTGTACACTCAGTTAAAATAAAACTCTAGTGATGAGTTCTCCTAACTGGCCAAGAGGGAATACATCTGAACAATAGCACAGAAATTGCACGGGAGGAGGTAGCTCAACTAGGGGCTCAGAAGCAAGACTATTTATTACCCAGGCAACTCCCAGAGTCTGCCCTGTCATTCAGCCACACCACGAGACTCTGAACATCCTTCATCACGGGGGGCTGCAGAGAGGCACAGCTTTTACAGAGCAAAACAGAACCCTTCTGAGGATTTCACCAAATTTGTGATTACCACCCTTTGGGTAACACCCCTCACATGTTTGCTCATAACCTGCCCTGACTGCAAAGTAAAACAAGCTTACTTAAACTGCTGCTTGGGCTACCTTTTCATTTGAAGTGACAAAGATGGTTTAAGCAAACACATTTTACTCTGCAATTGGGGACAGCTAAGTACCTGTGGTCAGTTCCTGCAGCTCAGCTGCCACAGAATAGCTTTCAGCATGAATGTCAAAGCAATTCTAGAAAACTGTGCTTTTGGCAGAAGCTGGGAACAGCATTCTAATTTTTTGTATTTATTTTTTCAACAAAACAAGCATCTTTCCTCCAGAAACTCTCTGTTCTTAGGACAGAATTTCAGGGTGTTCATGGGGAGGGGACACAGGAGGTCACGTTGATCTGTGTCTTTATAATTTTTGTAGGAAAGAATTGTTAATCAGCTTCATTCTGGGGCTGATGCCAAATATACCACTCCCTTAGTACTTTTTCTTTTATCATCCTATGTCTCCCAACAAGTCTGAGCTATCACTGCATTTTGCCACTACATAAACATGCTTTGTTTCTACAGGGACACTTGGAAAATTAAGAGGGATCAACAAAAGTTGCAAATACATCCTTGACTTGAAGTGCATTCAAACCCCATGTAGAGATTCTTATTTCAGATTAAAATGGCTTTAAATTACTGCCTAGTCTTCTGCCAAGAAAGAGCCCTGAGAAATGGCTCTTGCTGTGAAGCACTGTGAAGTTTAAATCAGTTTAGACTAGCTGAAATCTTAGTTTTTATACCCAATTCACACCTGCGCATATTAAAATGTCCACCACCAGAAAGGGAGGCTCCTGGACACCTTGGAAGGAAACTCAGATCTGTCAAGATCCATCTTCAAATACATCCTTCAAAACAACTTTTCCACTTTTTTTTCTTTTCGGGTCTTGGGTAAACTGAAGAGCTCACCACAAAAACAAAAACAAAAAAAAAACTAAACAAAACAACACCCCCCCCCCAAAAAAAAAACCCAAAAAAAACCCCAAACAACCTCCCCCCAAAAAGAAACAACCCAAGCAACCAAACAAAAAATCATCAATAAAACCTCCACAAAACAAAAACAAAAGAAAAACAAAAACAACACCACCAAGAACAGTAAAAACTCCAACTTATCTAAGTGACTCTATATACCTATGATGAGGTTTATAGGTTTATAAGCCTACTGAGGTCCTCAGCAGGACTAAAAGCTCCAGTAAACCTTCATAGCTGCTCCACTTAAGGGAGAAAGCAAGCTGAAAGGTAAGGCTTAGAGGGGCAGGCAGCTGCTTTGACCTCAGCCACTTGCTGCATGTCCTACAGGTCCTGCCCTTCTCCCTCACATTCACAGATGCTACAGGCACAGTTTCAGCTCCCCTTTGGAAAACAGGGCTCTCAAACAAGCCCAGGGGATGAGATCCTGACATCTTTCTGTATGCTGAACAGCATGTTACTGATCTGCGTGGAGCTGCTTACAAAGCACCCGAGCAGGGAAGAGAAAGAGCATCAAAATCAAGTATCTGCTTTTAGAAACACACTAAACACACTAAAAATACACTCTGCTAGAGGAGATGGCACAACAGCTAAACCACCAGCTAGGAAAATAATACTCAATTGCGAAAGTGCCTAAATACAAATATACATGATTAAGAGACTGTAATTTGGATGAAGATAGTTGGGATGGGCAAGTTTTCAGGAAGAGTCATTAACATTTCAGACATGGCAGGCACTACTTTTGCTGCCCAACTTCTCTTTTTGATTCCCCTGCTACCTCTGCTCTCTAAACTTCACATGGGCAACAGGGAATAAGGCAAGGGGATCTCTCTTTCTTCTCTACCTTGCAACTTTTTTAGGACACAACAGTGTCATACTAAACAAAGATACAAAACAGCAGCCTAAGACCTGGCACTGTGGACTCACACCATAATTGACAACCCACCTGCAGGCAGTGCTCTGGACCATGCTGCTGGAGACCTCTGGAGCAGTTCCTTGTTTGAAGGCTCTGGGAGAAAAACCTTTCACCTTGTTCACCTGAGCTTTCTACACCCACAAATCCCTTTTCTGGCAGTGCAATCCATCCCTCTTCATCCTGTGGGCAGCTTAGTCTTGGACAGTACGGAGGAGACAGCGCTGAAATTGTCCTTGCCAGGGTACAGCAGGGGCCAGTGGCTCCCTGCAGGACAGGAAAGCACAGGGAGCTCAGCTGCAGGGCAGAGCTGGTGAAACATGCCCAGGGGCAGCTGAGCAGAGCCCTCAAGACCCATCAATGCCCCAGGGCCCAGCACCTGCTGATCCCCTGACAGCAAAGCCTCTGCTCTGTGCCACTGGTAAAAGTCTGCACATACCAAGTTCTCAGCCCTTCTCTCTGCCTCCCCAGCCTGTCCTGGGGTTTGTAGATCTCAGCACAACACGGTCTGAGCTGGGTCCTGGTTTTCACTGCTGTTGACTTAAAGGGTTCCCAGACTTACAGCAGCAGGACATGTTACTGGGTGTGTTGTATGTGTTCCTGCTGCTCTAGATTCACAAAGTAAGGGTAAATTAAGGACTGGATTCTTGTGCTCTGTCTTTCATAGCTGACAGGTGATCCCAGAAGGGCCGTAGTCCCACATTTGAACTTGATAGTTCAGTGTGTGTTGTCTTTTCTGTGTCCTGCTCATGCAATACGCTGAACACAGATCTGCCAAAAAAGACTGGACAGAGCTTAAGTTTGATGTGAAATTTCTTAAAATATTATCTACATACTGCAAGAGCTCTGAAAGTGAACAATATTACATACTTTGCTCACCAAAAGAAGCTCCAGGATAGATTTACTGTGCACGCTCCAATCCAAAGCAATTAAAGTGAAGAAAGATTTCCTCTAACTTAAGTGCCATGGATCATAGCCCTTCACCTCCATCCTTTCACATATCTTTACAGGAACAAGAAGTTGAAGATATACTTGCTACATCCTGCACAGACTGGAATTCAATTAACATTTTTCTGCAACAAAACCTAGAGAAGCACTTCAGAGCTGCTGCTCACAATGCAGAAGCGACTGAACAAATGATATTCTCATTAGTGCTCTGCCTTTCCCTGCTGCGCAAGCCAAATCCTTGAACACTAAAAGCACCTCAGCATCAGCTGGGTTCACAGACATCCAGAGCAATTTTTCAAGCTCCCTGACTTTTATAGACCAGGGGGGAAGGGATTTGGTGTTCTTTAATCCGTTCTATTATATGAACTCAGAAATGGTTTTCACTCTCTAGCCCTATAAATTAAACTGGCTGCAGTTATTCTATTCCTGATTATGCTGAAAGTTACTGGCAATAATTTGATGACTATATTTTCTTGTCATTTTTTTTTTCTTCTTTTCCAAATTAACCTGTGAATTTAGTCCCCGTGGTAGTAAGTAAATAATGCAATAAAACTGAGGATAGTAGCCAACATTCAAATCTTGGTGCCTGAAATTGTGGATGAACAAGTAAAAGCTTCTTTACTTTGTAGGTGAAATTTATTGTATTCAATTCCCAGCACTTTAGGCTGGAAGAAGATGTTATACAAGAAAATCAGATAATTTTGCAGTCCCCTGTATATATATATATATTATTTTTTTTAATCTGGAAGACTGGCCACCTTTTCAATGTAAGTGAATTTACCTTTGCAAGTCGAGACAAATACCATCCCAACCACTTTGAAGATTGGAAAAATTTAGATCAAGAATAATTTACAGAAAAGCTTCTTATTCATGCACTACAAGCTACTATTAGGTACAACTAAAACCAGAAAACTACTGTACTCATAAAAATATATGAAAGTAGGGAACAAATTCCATCTTCTTAGGTTTCCCTCCTTTTCTCTGACCACTGAGACAATCTGTCTCCTAAACCCTGATAACTAACAGAGAGAAAGTGAGGTCACACTGGTGAGGTCACACCTCAAGTGCTGTGTCCAGTTCTGGGTGCCTCACCCCAAGCAAGACATTAAGGGGCTGCAGTGTGTTCAGAGATGGGTAATGGAGCTAGGGAAGGGTCTAGAGAGTCCTATAATCAGTTGCTGAAGGAGCTCGGAGGAGGACTTAGCTTAGAGAAAAGAAGGCTCAGGGGTGACCTTATTCTACAACTACTTTAATGGAGTTGTAACTGACAAAAGCTGGGGGTTGGCTTCTTCTCCCAGGTTACAAGTGACAGGACAAGAGGACATGGCCTCAAGCTGTGCCATGGGAGGCTCAGGTTGGACACCAGGAAGAATTTCTTAACTGCAAAGGTGGCTAAGCATTGGAACAGGCTGCCCAGGGAGGTGGTGGAGTCACCATCTGCTCAAGAGTTGTTCAAGAAACCACTGGACATTGCACTTAGTGCCCTGGTTTAGTTGACATGCTAGTGTTCAGCCAGAGGTGGGACTGGATGACCGTGGAGGTCTTTTCCAGCCTAAATAATTCTGTGACTCTGTGGGAGATGTACACAGACTCAGATTACCTTTGGATGAGTTAGGGGGCACACTGTACATTTTAGAGTGAAATACATCAGGGGCTTCTCTACAGAGTGACAGTGTTCTTGGAGTCTAACTGTGCCTCTAGTTCATGTGAATTAATAAATGTGTCTTTGATGATTTATTTCAATACAAATTACTTTCCAGGGTAAGCACAACAGAATCCAGCTCCAGTATCCAGGCTGGATACTCGGGACCTTAGCAAATACCAACTTATAAAAGCTTCAGTAAAACCTACTTGGGATTCCATCAGACTCAAGTGCCCATGTCAGTTATTGTCAATTGTTCTATCTATAAGGACACATCAGATATACAAAAGGCACTATTTTGACAGCATGACTGCCCTAAAATGATAACTTTAGCATAATGCACTTGACAATGAAAAAAGCAATAATAGCTATTCTGGGGACAAAAGAAAAATACAATGGATCTGATGAGTAAGCGTTCTGGTCCCCAGTGTAAAAGCAAAGTAGATCCCTGTTGTATTTAACTTGATTTCTTTGAATTAAACACTTCCATTAAAGTTTCCCACAGTAGCTTTAATATTTAATTATGTATTCCACCAAAGAAAAGAACTAAATCTTTGCAAAGGGTTTTTTTGGGCTTTTTTTTTTTTTTCTGGATGTGAAATATTTATCAGCATATCTCTTTGGACAAGTATTTTTATCCCCCAGGCAGGGAAAAAAACTTCCACATTCAAATTGGTTTCAAAACATTTTATTTTACAGTCTGAAAGTTTTCTATACTTCAGCACCTCACGCCGTGACTTTGTTATTTCACTTGTTAATGAATGGTAATTAAATCTCTTTTGGCTGAAAAGGTTGGAGGGCTCCTGCTGTATTACAAAAACAATTTCTGAAAGTTACAAAAATGCCCAAGTGTCTAGAAATTAAAGCATAAAGTTTGCCATGTTTTGAGTCCAAGTTTTAATCGCTCAGAAGGATTTGTGTGGGAGAACAGCGTGTCCCACTGAGTGTGCACAGTCCTCCCAGCTGAACAGACATAATTATGTCACTTTTTGTCTACCAAAGTAAACACAAATGTGCTCTTAATAACGTACATTGTGGCCACAAACTTCCTTGATCTTCCTAACAACTGTAGCAAACACTGCAAAAACCCTATTATACACTACCTACACAGAGAACTGCTACATATGTACATCTAAGTAAGGACTTGTTAATTTTGCATTTGCTCAGCAGGGCTTGAAACATCAGCCTATTAATTTTTCTTCTTTTCTGTATTCTCATTTCTTTCAGGTGCTTTGAGTCAGAAGATAAATGGAGTGCATTACAACTGAGGTAGATAAAAGAGAAATAACTACATATTAAGGCATTTTGTGGTGTTACAGTGCCAAACAGAGACACAATATTGAAGGAGAAATATCTTCACTCTCCATTTAGATCCATGCAGGCATCTGCTGGCATCAAATGGACAGATTTGGTACACAATTTGTAAAAATAACTATGTTAATTCCAATATAAAATGTACAAAATATAAATGCAATATAAAATGCAATATGAAATGCAATTCCAGTGTAAAAGTGTGTTTTATTATATAGAATATACAAAATTTTCCTGAAGGTGATACAGTGATTTCAGTAGATTCTGAATCTCTTTCAAAATTGCAGTTTCTCAAACAAGAAACTGGGAACAGGAATGCAACTAGATGAGTGCATTCCTAGACTGCAATTTTGGGAACAGGTTTGCTTAAAGGAAAGTCCCCTACGTTGAAGTGAGGTACATCAGTCTTGAGGGGTGGTAATTTTGTCCTCGTATCAATGCTGGATTGCTCCTTCTCCCTTTAAATAGAAACAAGGAAACAGAAAATTCATATTTCATTCTGCATCCCAGAGAAGTTTACAAACTAAGAAAATCTGTGTCCTCCAGAGTTTCTTTGATGCAACCCTGTATCAAGAGATCATTTTAAAAGTGTTGATTAAAGCCTTTTAGGTTAAACCTCCAAGACTAGGTGTCTGTTTGGATCTAATTACAAAACTACTGATGGAGTTTGGAATTATTAAAATCAGAAATAAATGAGCTTTCTTTGCACTAGTCTCCAAAATGGCCAGAGCACCTCATTAGAGCAAGTATGTACATGAGCTCCATGACTTCAGATTTCTAATCACCATCCTGTTCTAGCTGGAATAGGTCTGTTTTCAAACAAACAGCTACATTCATCAAAGGCACAATGGGGAGGGTTTTTTCCTTTGTTGAATTTTAATGAATATATAGTGCTATCTCTCTTCACATTTTAACAAAGTTCCAGTGATAATTGTACTGTCTGAGACATATGCAGGAAACTAGCAGTGTGCTGTAGGTGCACTGACAGTCCCAGGCAGTTGCTCTGACAATCCAGGAAGAATTTGATGGCCTTAAGAGGAGGGAATGAGGGTCAGCTGGTTCCACTCTTACAGAGTTGGGGAGGTAAGCAGAGCATTACAACGATGAAGGGTAATATTCCAAAGTCACTGTGATATACCTGCATGCTTCAGAGAGAGGTCCTGAGATACTTAAGATTAACCAAGTGGAGTTTATGAAGTTCTAGTTTATCGTAACAGCAGAAGTCTCAGGGCCTTACAAAGAAGGTTAGTATCATTATTTTATTTCACAGTCACTGAGATTGTGATACAAATGTGAGTGCAACCACACTTTTACAAAATCTAGCCTTGTCACATGAGCATCTTTGCTCAGTCCCCAAGTAAGGGGAAAGAAAACTTCTGGAATTATTACTTTTCCATTTGCCTCTAAATAACTGACAGGATAGGAAGAAGTTCAGAGAAACTGTGTCAGATGTCTTGTTCTAGATGCATCCTGTTCCAAATTTGACCCATACAGAGGTAGGAGAATAGCCAAAACATGGCACAGACGAACTTAACAATGAAAACCATTTATAACTGGTTTTATTTGTATCAATGTAGCCCTAATGGATATGCCAACTGACAGCACTAAAAACTAACGTTCTGTATTTAGATGGCTTATCCCATCTCACTATTTGGCTTCCAATTCTGGGGAGAGAAATGATCCAGAATCCATGTTCATTTTTTCCTCATGCTCCCATGAGGAAAACAGATGTGCTCATCAGTAAGGAAAATTCTATGCAATGGAATACTATAATACATTATGCAGAATTAATGTGCAACCAGCCACATGCAAAAGCTCCCAGTTACTACTGACATCCCTCAGTGCAGTTATTTACACATATAGGACTGCTGGATTAGGTCTCTGGTGTGGATTTAAGTTTCATATTCTCTCACAAATCCTTATCAAGATCAAAATGGGATACTGGTGCTAGAAGCAACTAGCAAAATAGTGATGCAAAAAGGGTTCAAAAAACTGAAGTTAAAAATAGGAAGAGATAGAAAAAGAATGGCTAAGACAACTGGGAAAAGCAACATTCAGAATCAGAGAGCTGAAAAAGAGGATTTCAAATTCACAACCAAAATCTTAAACATTGAATTTTCATTTTTAACACAAAACAAAGCTAAATTCCCGCTGTCACTATATTCCTTCAACATCACATGCAAAGCTGAATTTATTCAGTACCAAGATGTAAAATCATAACTCAAAGCTATCTTGTGCAAATCAATAAAAGCTTTAGATGATAACTTTGTGTAAGGTTATCTGAGAGTATTAATTCTCTTTCATACCAGGGCAGTCAATAACATTAATGCTACTGTCCTGACGGGATCCTCTTTTTATTAGCAAAACCAGCTACATTTATTTCAGACATGATGTTAACATTAGCCAGCAAGATAGAGAAGCAAGTCAGTGGTTTTCTGTCAGCTAGGATTTAGAGAAATCTGAGATTGTATGAACCAAATGGCCCTGGCTCTTTGGCCAGCATCCACACAGCAGGCACTGCATGTCCAGCCCTGCCTGGGGCAGTAGTGGTGTGGGATGGCTGTATGGCAGGGAAGAGGACTCCCTGGGGAAGAACCTGACTGCACAACAGCTTCTCTCTATTGCAGAAAGCCAGTGATGTGTTGTATACAACACCCGGGAGGTTGGACAAGGAGGGCTGCACAAGGCTGTTTCCCTTGCCAACACAAAGCACAGCCTAGAGACAGCAGAAGCTGCAGTTTTCTAGGATTGGTATGCCCAGTTATGCCTCTCCAAACTGTATCTCCAAGTTATTGGTTTGCCCAAGTTATGCCTCTCTCAGTATTCTCCAAAGCAGGATGCAGTCCAACAAGCTTGATTGGGGTATGAGCAGAGAGGGGCAGAGAACAGCAAAGCCCAGCACCACCCCTCAGCTGCCACAATAGAGAGGTGCAAGCCAGGGCTGGCAGCACAGTGCTGGTGCCTTCTGAGGCTGTGGTAATGCCCTCTCAAGGCTGACTTGGAACAGAGACTAGACAGAGTAAAAGGATAAAGTAGGTATTTGTTGCCCTTATCTTTGAATGTTTTTCTTAGCTTTCTGATGTTTTGCATTTTTGTAGTGGATTTCTCACACACTGTCATGTAAACAATGATTGTTTTGAATTCCTTTCTACAGGAAGCGAGAATTGATGGACTCTGGGTTTGACCAGTGTGGTTGGAGAGGTGGCAACTTCACCCTCCAATCCCTGGTCACCTTTGGAATGGTCTATATATCGAGGTTATTCAATAAACTTCCTCTTTTCCCCCCTTCTCGGCGAAGAGAGTCGTAGTGAGTGCGTGTGTTCATTCATAGTGCGACAGGTATTTATTAAAAGGCCTCAATGGGTACACCTGGGCTGCACAAGAGCCCAGCTGGACTACACCCAAGGTGCACCCAAAATGTTCACAAAGTGGATGACTGATCAGGATTTCTCACACTTTTATAAGTTCTGGTCCATTAGCATATTAGAGTCAATTGTCCAACCACAGCTTCAGGTTATGAAGCTCCATCCTCCTTGTTTTTTCTTCTCACCTCACCGTTGTTTTTGTTCTTGGGCCTGAAAGTTGTCCTTGGTATCAAACTAGAGAAGGAATTGTTTTGTCTATCTACACCATAAAGAGGTCTTAGTAGCACTTAACATGAAACCTAAAACTACTTACTGAAACAGCATAGAGTCTAAAAAATATAATCGCTAAAACTTAAGACATCAGTGGTGGGGGCCAAAAGATGATGCCAGCCTGCAGAAGCACCACTAGATGTACTGAATGTGCTTTCAAAACACAGATGTCACAAAGACACCAACACTCATCAGACTACAGACATGCCTGCCCAAAAGAACAACCTGACAGGCTGCCCCAGTGGCTGGTATCTATCCTGAACCTATAAACTGTGTATCCAGAATTAAATATGAAATTCCTTTCACTGTATAACATGTTCCAGTTCAGCCACCATCAACTCACACAATATTTTTTTATTTTAAAGCAATTATGTTCTTAAAAAGTAGAGTTTTTATGATAGGAAATAATTCTAGGTGAGATATAACAACAAAATGTGGGTGAATTTCTCCTCATTTTATGATCAGAAAGAGACATGATGCCAGAGTCCAAAATGGAAATATCAAATCTCCTGTGAAGGAGACATTTAGCTGCTGCAAATGGATTATCAGGCATTATGGTAGCCTCACATATTGATCCTACAGCTCCAGAAAGGTCATTAGCACTGCACAATTGTTGCTAATTTCTAACATTAAGGTAACATTATGCAATTTGCAGATGGACAAAAGTCACTGTTTATCACTGATTATTTTGCTAATTTAGTCATAAAATCATTTGCTGTCTGAAACTGGATTAAGGAAGAAGTGATAAAGGCAACTTTGAATTATATTCAGCAACTGTAGAGAACCATGGGCTTTAGTGTGTGAGGATGGAAATGAGTGGAAAAAAACAAAAGGCTTTCTGTGTATACAGAAAAAAACTTGGTAACAGATCCCATCATCTGACAACAGAAATTTAAGAAATCTTTCGTTGAAAGTAAAGCCTACCCTCAGCACCCTCAGCAAGTTTTCAGATGACAACAAGCTGTATGGAGCACCTGAGGGTGTTGACTCACCTGAGGGTTTGGATGCCATCCAGAGGGACCTGGATAAGCTCAAGAAGTGGCCCCATGGGAATCTCTTGAGGTTCCACAAGACCAGGTGCTGGGTGCTGCACCTGAGTCAGGGCAATCCCTGGCATCAATCCAGGCTGGGGGATGAACAGATGGAGAGCAGCCCTGTCCAGAAGGACTTGGAGGTGCTGTGGGTGAGAGGCTGGACATGAGCCAGCCATGTGCACTCACAGCCCAGAAATCCTATTGCAACAGGACAAGGGATAAGGGTTTTTAACTAAAGGAGGGATGTAGACTAGATATAAGAAGGAAATTTTCTATTATGAGGGTGGTGAAAGACTGGCACAAGTATCCCAGATTGGTGAGAGATGCCCCATCCCGGGAACATTCAGGTTGGGGCTCTGAGCACCTCATCTGGTTGGAGATGTCCCTGCTTATTGCAGGGGGGTGGACTAGGTGGCCTTTAAATGTCCCTTCCAACCCAAACTGTTCCATAATTCTATGCTTTGATATCAGAGACAAGACACTAACCTGTGTTCTCTGGGCACCATCTCATTGGTATGAATAATTTAATTAGACTGCAGAACATGTTCAGCAACATCTCTGATGGATGTTCTTGTCCTGGCCATAGATCATAGTAAATCCAGACCAGACTGAAGTAACATGGAGGACAGCATTCAGGAAAATTAGGCAACAAAACTGTATGACCTCAGTCAAATTTGGTCACATTCTCATCAAAAGGGTCTAAACCAAAAATCTAGCTTATGCAGAAAGTTGTGTAGACAAAAATGTTGTTTTCCCCTACTTCTTTTCTTGCTCCTTGCGTTTCTGAGAGAGATATTTCTTTTTCACTTCCAGAAGTTCATTGTTAAGTCTTTCAATTTCCTGTTTGTATTCTTTGCTCTGTGCTTCACACATACTCAGTTCTGAGGACAAAGCCTAATAAACAAAACACAAACAGCAGAAACAGGAGATGTTGCTTCACTTACACATGAGTACTTTTACAAGCACTTTCTCCTTTCATATTCAATGATGTAAGACATTATCATTTTCTACCACAACTCTTTTTCCATCATGATGTTTCATTTGATTTCACCTCTGTTCACCTAAAGACATCTTCCAAAACAAAGGTTATGCCATTTAACCACAACACAACATGTAATATACGCTCCAAGGTTTATGGGAATGACATAAATAGATACATTAGCTCTTAGTTTCTGGGACATAAAGCTGGGCAAAAATCCAAAATTAACATCTTCATAAATCAGGGAATTATTTGATAATAATGGGGCTTATTTACAGGGATGCACTGCAAAGTGGTGTAATTCAATCCACACAGGCAAAGTAGTACCAGGCACTGTAAATATGAATACAAAGTCGCTTTTGTGTCAATCAGTAAAATTTTAGAAAAGGAGGAGGCATGCATAGTGCATGTTCTTTCTTTCGAAAGGGTAATAGCTTGACCTGGCACCCTGAAATGGCAAACACGCAGTTGTGCTACAGCATGCTGTGCCTGAAATACAAAGTAGCAATTGACAGCATTAAGGCCAAATAAGGACTGTATGGAGAACTTCAAACCACGTTCAGTTTAGCTAAACTTTGGCTTCTATTTTACATTTTCTACATTGTTTTTCTTCTCTGTGGAAAGCTAAGATTTGCATAACAGCCTCTTTGTTTCCTAAGGGCCCATCTGCTCCTGCATTTTTTTCCTCATGGTTCGTATAGACGTGATTATGATGCAGTGAACAGGAGATGATGACTTCAACAGAGAGAGGAGCTGCAGAAGTAGATGAACTCCTGGGGAGACTGATCTCTCATGCAGGCAAGAATAAGAGAAGATCAGCTTATTCATAGAATATCATAGAATTCTATCAAAGACTCGTTTGTTAATATTATGCTTTTAAAATTTTCTACAAGATTCTTTTGGAAGCAGGAACTCCTCCCTCCAACTAACATGGGGTTAGAACAGGTTTCTCCTGTCATCTCCACAAAATCTGCAAATCTAAATATACATGTACACATGGCAAGAGAAATAACAGTAACTTAAGAATGGATTCTCAGTATATTCCCACTAGTTTGTTAAAGAGAAAACAAAATGCCTTTGATTTGCTTCTTAAAGATATTAACAGTTTAAGATAAAGGGAAGGAGAATAAGCTGAATGAAAAGCTGTAAGTACCCCAGAATGCCCATGCACAAAAGCATATTTACAGCATTGTGCTGCTAACTCATATTTGTAATAAGACTTTTCCTCTATTTTAATGAAATAAAGTAGCATAATGTGCAAAAAAAAGAGTTTGGTTGCTGCTCTGTGTTGTCCCTTGAAGAGATGCAGTGATAACTTTGCTTTCCTGCTCTAATACACTAGGGCAGGCACACTGTTCATTGCAGATCTCCATGCAGCCCCTCCCCAGGGACAGTGGGCACCTCTTACTTTGATCTGCTTGGTCTTGTCCCGGAGAATGCTCCGGTACTGCTGCAGCTGTTCCGTGGCTTCAGGCCCAGGCTGCCGGGCCAGCACGTGCCTCAGTTCCACATACAGCTTCTCCTTTTCCTAAGGAGGACACAAGAAGAAGAGCTCTTATTAAACTACTACAGCAGCAGCACAGCCTGAGAGGAAACGAACCTCGCTGAAAACTGCAACTCAGTCAGGAAAGTATTTGGAGAAACAAATCTGCCTGTGTGTCAGGCTTTCCTCACTAGCCATAAGGTATTTAAAGTAGTTGTGATAGCAATGGAGAGCTCATCAAGATAAACATCCAGCTACTGCAAACCACAAATGAAATTCTCTTAAACACCATCACCAGCAAGCACTCTCTACCTCAGCAGTTACTGGAAGAGTATCCAAGGCTTGGAAATTAATCACTAGAAACTGTGCTTATTGCAGTCTTTCTTCTAATGAGTCACATTGCCTTACATTAAGGATCACAGCTTCACCCAACAGGATGTGAGCTGGCTAAAGAAATGTCAGCAAAGGACTGCACAAAGGAGTAACTTCTTCCAAAGAAAATCCAGCACAGCACATGTACACACAGAGAGATTTATATATATATAACCTTTCAGTTTAACTGCAGGGGCTCTGGGAGAGGGAAAGAAATTATAAACAGCAACAACTATGACTAGCACAATTATCAAGTAATTTTTCTTTGTCATGCGTCTCCTTGTCCTTTATGTTGGAGCAGGAATAATTGTGGGAGTCGGATATTGCTGTGCCTGAAAAGAAACTACACCATGGACCCACTTACAGCTCTCTGTACTGAAATGCTGCTTTCAGCTGTGTTTTGAGAGTGCACTTGTTTTTATTTTGAGGAATAAAGCTCTGAAAAAAGCCACCTTCATAGTTTTGCACATTAAAATACTTTTAGTATGTTAAATAATATATTTTAGTACCATTAAATAATATTATTTAGTAAGACCACATCCGTTTCTAGTACATTGAAAGCTGGAATTAAAAAGGAGACTAGCAAACAAAAAATTTAGCTGAGGAAGACAAAAATACCAAGAAAAAGGTAGGAAAGGTGATTATTTACACTGGATTTGACAAAGCCCCTTTTAACTGTCTTTTTTACAAGCTCTCTCTACAACTCTTACCACAGAATTCGTGTGTTGTTGTGGGAAATTATGCCATCATATCATCTAGAATTGCTACATGTGGTCTTTCTCAGTGGTTGAGCCAGGGGTTTCAGAAGTAGTTTGCTATTTTGAAGATGTGAAGTCTTCAAGAGCATAAGGAGTCTGGAATTTTTATACCTCATTATTCTCTGAAAACTATGCACTACAATGGTCTCAAGTTGGGACCCCAAAATGGAATCACTTCAAATCATGCCTTACTTTTGCAAGCGTTGTCCTTAAACTCTGCAAATTACTGAGGAAGAGTTCCTCATTAATGAAATTTTTCAAAGTTTATCTCTGGAAAAATCAAAACCTCCTGAGACTCAGACTGAGATTTGCCTAGCAGCAAATACTAAACTGCTAATTCATTCTGAGTAGAGAGTTATTATGCCACTTCATAGTGGTATTTCCACTACCAGCTTTTCTTTCTAAGGAAGTAAGATTTGACTGCAAGGTAAAAACAACAGCAAAAGAAAAATCCACCTTGTCAAAATCTAGCCAGTCGATATTAACATTTCAACCCTGAATGTATCACACATTTGTATTTTGTAATAGTGTAATGGTAATTTGGATAAATATGGGGCAATTGATAGACTGAAGGTCTTAAGTGCAACTGTTTTCCAATTTTTTCCTCTTCCTACCCTCTACAACAGCCAACCAAGCTCTTCAAACACTGTGCAATGGTGTGTATAATAACCTCATTTAGAGACAAAGCATGCAATTCCATTGTAAGGAGAATCTATTTTATGCAGCAGAGACTCGTTAGGTGTCCAATGTATATTGTATCCATAATCCAACAGAGGCAGAACCAGATGTCTTTTAATGCATATCTTGTCCTTCCTTGCTGAGCACTGTCCATCTCTTTTACATCTAGTCAATTAATTTGTCACTGGGTTAGAAGCACCATATGTCAGCAAAACAGTAAAAGAAAACCTCTTCAGCAGAAGCTTGTATTCACAGGTTGGCATTTCTACAATTTCTGAAATCATACACCAGGATCCAAAAAATAAATTAAAAAGAAATAAATTAATTTCAATTAATTTAAAAATAGCAACCACAAGAGTAAATCTATGTGAGGCACAAGGTGCATGTGCAGGTGCTTTCATCTCTACACATAAGAAATCAGAAATGACCAAGAAAAGAATATCAGCACAAATTCATAAAGAAAAATTTTATTTTCTGTAATAGAGTAAGTCAATTCATTATGACTGGGGTTCTTTGGCTCATCACAAACTGCCTCCCCTCACACTTCCCTCCATCCTCGCACCAGGCTGCCATCACAACACACATCTTACCACAGTTCTGACGTTTTGAGATGAAGGAACTCAAGAGTCACAAACACACTGTGAGGCACAACTCTTCCTCTTGAGGTAAAGGAAGATCCATCAAATCCCTGTAAATTAATGCTGTTAAGCCTTCACTGGTATGAGTAATGTACCTGTGTTCAGATCAGGTCTAAGCCAGTAACAAAGCTTTTTATGGGATCCTTCCACCATGAAATTACCATGAAATTCAGCAGATATTGGGCTGTAGGAATGAGGCCATAACAACAAGCTTTACTGTTTTCTGACATAAACTAAGCCAAGATGATGGTGGAGATATGATGGCACATTCGTTTTGTGTATGTAGGGCATGTTGGGACACTTAGGCTGAGTTAAATTTCAGGCATTCTGAAGAGAATTTCAGCACCTCAGTGAATACCTAATGTAAAAATTCTGCAAATAAAATTGCACATTATTCTTAGAACAGCCCTTCCTGTCTTAGATTTGTTTCCCAGGGGATCTCCGAGGAGTTCACAGATTTGTCTGTAGCCCAGCCATGAAAGTCATTTTCTTCGTCCCTAAGTCTCTCACCCATTAATTTGGAGAGGAAGGGTGGGGAAGCAAGCGGTGCTTTCCCCTAAATTTAACTAGGTGCTGTCTCAGCCATATTCTCTAGTTCTCCTGGCCTGCTTGCTAGACAGAAAATGGAGAAAAATATTTTCTTCTGCAGAAAACTGTCTAGCATTTAGCAAATTTCAATTGATTGTCCAGGATTAGGTGGTCACAAGTTGGCTCCATCTTCAGCAAGATTTTTTTTTATTTTGCCAGCAAAATCCTACTTCAAAAGAAGCTATTGCTGCTGATCAGCACAGCCCCATTTGCTTTTCTATGTGGGAAAGACCATCAGTACCATCAGACACATTCCCAAAGTGACAGCAAAGCATTTACAGTCATTGACAGGGAGTGGGAAGTATTCACCAGTCCCAGGCCGGAATAGAGCTCTAAAGATGTGACCCCCTTTTGTGTCACCCTGTCCTTCTCCATGGCACCAGGAAATGTCACATCTTGTTAGTTAGCCTAGGGATGTATTCTGAACCAGAGATGGATGACCATCATACGTTTAATGAAGATGTATTCACAGCATAAACAGACCCTGCATTCCCAGCTTCCTCATTTTTGTCAGCTTCTTTCCAAATAGGTATTCAACAAATTTACCCGGCATAGCAGCACCCCAAGAGTCTTCTCCACCAGACCCACAAAAATCCTATTATGCACCAAAACCTTTCTATCACATGAATTACTTTAAAAAAACAAAAAACAAAAAAACACACCCCCCCCCCCAAAAAAAACCAAACCCCCCAAAACCCCAAAGACTTTGCATCAGAGTAAACTTAACTTATATCAGTTCCTGTCTCCAGCAACTGAGCTAAAGCAAAAACTCAATAAGATAACGATGTAGTGCAAAAGTGTGCAATGTAGTGTATAGCAGCAGTCCCTAAAACATTCAACCTAAATAAAAATTCTTATTTTAATTAGTAAGGTGGAGAAAGCAATATCGTAACCATGCAAGCACTCTACAGTTCCTCATGGCTTTGGTGGGGACAAGATGTCAGTCAATGTGCCACAGGGGTTTCTTGTTTATTGGCACTATAACCAAAATGTCAGTGCTGTGCTGAACTCCAGAGGCATTTTGTTTACGATGTCATGCAGCAGCAGAGCATCCTTAGGGATGGTGATTCCTCTTCATAGTGTTAAACAGGACATGGAAATTGGGATTAAATGCTTACACAGACATACAAATCTAGTCATAGTCCTTTTAGCTGTATAAGCCTTACATTTATTTGTTGTTGTGTATATCTAGCAGTAGCTACTGGCTCAAGATATATATCTTTAAAAGTTTTATAGGTAAAGAAAAAAATGAGCATATGGTAACCTTCACAAATTTTATAATAACAGAAGAAAGTTGCCTCCAGCACTATGAGAACTGTGCAGTATAAACTTCTCTATAAACACTTTCAGAAGTTCCTGTTCTTTCCTATCTATTCCACATCCATAAGCAAACACCCTTGCAAGGATGCAGTTCCCTAGAACAGCTCCTGTTTTCATTATCACCTGTACAGTTCTTTAACTGTCCAATGTGAGGTTTTCTATTGGATAAATTAATGATGTTTGCAAGAGGACATGAAGGGACTTTTGCCGTGCGGCAACACGAACGCTGCGTTAGATGTTTTGGGTTTTCCTATGAAAACCACAAGCTTGAAAGAAAGGCTGGGATAATCTCATCTTTGGTGAAATCTGCACGACTAAAACTTGTCTTGTAACTTATTTCTCCAGCTGATAATAATGCTTCTCAAGAGCAAAATCTGTTTCCTTTGGCACAGAGCAAACTGCATCAAATTGACTGCCATTTTTAAAACAGCTTAATGAGAGAGGAAAAAAACACCTTGGAGGACCTTGCAAGGTCTTCACCCTTGACTGTTTTTTGCAACAGCAAGAGCTGAATGCCGCAGTATCACCATCTTCCAGGAACAACAAATTATGAACATTTCTACCTGGAGTGCAACTGCAACTTATTTTTATTATTATTGCTAGGAATTGTTTGTATTGGATCTTCCCTAATAAGGGAAGGAAATAATAATTTCCAACATCTAATAAGGGTGTAGGAAAACATTTTTTTTTCCAGTGAACAAAAATGTAACTTACATACACTCCTCTCCTTTCTGCCTCTGAACTCTGAGACACAAGGTTAACAATCTATCCAAAGAAAATGGCATGGATATGTCTTGATGAAATAACAGCTGCAGTACCCTTTTTACTATTGACATTACACAAGAGTTTATAAAATCATTAATCAGGGTAGCTAATTTAATCATAGTGTTTCTATTTTACATCGCAATATATCAATTAATTATCTCCTGTTCTATATGTGTGAGCAGAAATACACACACATACACACATGAAAATGAGCTGTTCCTCGAAGGTGAGAATTGCCCCTGACATGACATGGATTGATGTAAATATTCCAGCTACTTTCACAGTGCCTGCAGCTTGACAGTTGGGTTGAAGGGAGCTCTAAACAAACCTTTGTTTCACATTCTAGTAGCTGTTTATCTTAAAGTGACCTGGAGATCACAGGTTGATACAAATCTTATCAACAAGATTTCTAAACATTCTAAGTGAATAAGTCTACAAAGCAAATGATAGGAAACCTTTTACTGTATAATTACTTTATACAGGATATATAAGAAAAAAGAAAATTATGTCTCTTCTTTAGATCTAGACTATTTGACTATTTGACTATATTTTAATGTCAGTGTAACAGCATGTATTTAAACTATTCAATAGCCATTTAGATTTTTAAAATTTTAGATGAATCAAAGGAGAATTATCACAGCTCTGTTGATAATGATTAGCTGTTCCCGCAGGTGACAGGTTGGGCCTAGGACTCCCAATAGACCCAGCTTCTGTTCTCACTTCAGACTGATCTGACAGATGACCTCGAAGGGTCAGAGAGATTGCAGAGTTCCTTCTAGAAATATCTATTTTTAAGTTAGGCACCTACATCTCTTCAGTCACCTGCTTGACTTCGATCTTTAGATTTCCCTGAAAGATGAAAGCACTTTGCTTCAAGTCCTTTGGTGTTCTGGAATTGCTACCTCTGAACAGCCGTCTCAAAGTCAAGCCACCACTTAAATCTACAATACCTGTCTAACAAGGCAGCAAAGCCTATATACATCCTTTTGACAGGACAGCAGAGTTCCCCTGCATACGTCAAATACCTCAGGGAAGAAAGACTAGTCTCCTGTTACATTTTGGAACCTATTAAGAAATAACAGTACATCTAAGAAACACACACAGCAATTCTGAAATCATGAATGTTTTAATGCATGGCTTCCTTCAGACTCACTGTAATTAGAGCTGAGTCTCTGCTATTCTTTGAGGAGTTCTCTTTCAGCTCCCCTTGCCTGCTTCTTAAAATTCAAAAAACAGAGACAGGAATAAAGGAAAGGGAAAGGCAGTGAATCCTAATATCTGTGTAAGGACAACTGTTGTGCTCAAGTGTCCTCTCCCCTGTTTAAGATTACACCTGTATCTGCTTAGACAGGCATGAGAAGCCTTGAGCTCTGAGCCTCCAAGAGGTGCAGCAATTGGCTGACTGATGCACCCTACTTGGCAGACTCACCCTCCTGAGGTTCATGGCTCCTGTGCACTCAGCAGCACATTTCTGAATGTCTCAACAGAAGAGTTGAGAAATGGGATTCTTTCTACACATATTTGTGTCCTCCTATGTCCCATTTTAAGCTAGCCTTCTAAAAAAACCCAACCATCCACAGTGACTCTGCCTGCCTTCCTCTAACAGCTGCAAATTGGCCTTAGCTGCAGCATCTTTCTGCATGTGTTCCCTCAACAACCAGCACCATTCACAGTAGGAATAAAAATCAGAGAACGGGAATAGAATAAATCTGATCTGTCCCTGTGGAATGACTTTTTTGGGGGGGTTTTGCTGTTGTTGCAACTGTCATACAAGATAATAATCCATCACTGACTGGGATGCTGTAGATTGTCTGTATCTTGCTGCTGAGGGAAGAGCAGAACACCTCTTATCTTAACACAGGAACATCTGCCAAAGGGTGAATACTAAAGATGTACCTCTAGCTCTGGGCCACCCTATAGAATTTGGGCTTGTGATTGTGATTGTGGAGGAGTGCAGCTACACTGCTGCTGCAGTCCTCCAGTATTTCAGCTTCTCTAGCAGATTCTGGATGGCTGACAGTCAGTATTGGATTGCTACAGCACTGCAAAGTCTGTGCACTGCAATGAATTCAGTCAGCACAGCAAGTCATTTATTTTCCCTTAACAAGATAACTGGTTGATTAATATACTTTACCCTGGGGTGCACAGCAGATTTATTTCCTTCTCAGATACATGCTGAACACAGGAATGAGAAGTAAACAAGGTTGTTTTCAGTTATTTGTTATTTACTGGAACAATTCCTGAACTTCTTATCCAAGCTTTATTCTAGCAAACTAATGTTGAAGTTAAGGGCAATTCTGACTAAGACCTTTAGGATTGGGTCATTTAACAAAATATTTTCAGTCTAATGATACAAGGCATCCATGCTCAGGATCCTGGGTTCAAACCAAATATAATGTATTTGAATACAACACTTTGGTGATCACTGTTCTGTTTTGCTGATGCAGATTACAGATGACAGTGCTGTGTCTTAGGTTCTTATATGGCATCCTTGTTCCAGTATCTGAATGGTATTAAAGCTTTATAGTACACTTGCTGAAGAACTGCCTCCAGCAGGTGCAGTGATCCTCTTCTCATTCTTCAAGAGTTCTGGACACAAAGAGTCATTACATGAATTGCCAAAGTTCACTAAAACTCTCTGAAGACACGCAGGAATGAAACAGTCTCCCAGTCCCCCAGGACCCCATGCTGGTGGCTGTGTCAATACTCCTGCTCCTTGCTTGTCAGAAATAGCAGGCCTGGACTACAGCAGGAGGTTACAAATGTGGGAGAAAACTCACAATAAGCCACAGGGTACTTGAAGACAACAATCTCTTCAGGCATGTTAAACTTTGTGGACTGGGAGTACGTGCATTAGAATGCAGGATGCAAAACTATGCTTGACACTCATCTTTGAAGGATAGCATTCATGCAATTAAAACAATCTTGCATGAAGAGGAGGGATGACATCTGATGACCCACTAGAGTTCTCTTTCAAGCTCAAATGCAAGTAAATATATCAATTCTTTTAAAAAACTTGTAAAACAGATTCAGCATTCATTTGCCACCTATAAACCCTAAGGGATTTTTTACACTGCTTGCAACTTCCTCAGCTTTGCAAATGACATCTGAATATTTCCGACCAAAGCATCATTAGATGCGCTAAAAGTGTTGCAGATCCCCAGAAGTTATTTTCTAAAATAAACTTGCACTTTGCTTCTGTCCAAAGCTATTTATCATGAGAAATCTGTTTTGTTTATGAGGGCAGGGCAGTTTCACAAAGAGTCAGTGAGAATTATCATTTCCATCACAAAAACTGCTCACCGAAAGTATTTTGTTTCATCACTAAGTAAACTGCTTTGCTTCCCGTTTCTCAGTGCCAGAAATATTTGCACTATTTTTATTGGAAAATTATTTCCTCACCCTAAAGAGCAGCCAGTTATCTTCACCTGGTGACATTAAAGTGATCAGCATACTTCCTACACACTTTTTCAAAATCCTATTTAAACAAACATACCAAAAAAAAAAAAAAAAAAGCTATTTTTCTGGGAAGATTTTATTCTCTTCCACTTGAATTGCAACATATGTGGGAGGAGGGAAAGAATCTAAATGTCAGCGTGTTTTTAAGAGCAGTTTATCATGCTGTAAATTTCTATAATATAAAACATCTTCTAATTCTAGATGGACTGAGATTAGAAGGTCTAAAATAAACTAATGTGTTTAGTACAATACAAGAAGTGTATTGGAAATATGCAGAAATAGAAATCAACTCCTTTCTGAGGAGAGCTAGGGCAAGACCTGAAATTTCCTCAGATATCTATTGAATTATTAAAACTTACACAAAACTTTCAGGTAGATATGTAGACCCTCAAGAGACCTTCACACAGGTGACTCATACCTTTCATGTTTTTGAGATATGATTCCTTACTACATCATCACAGGATTGCATATGAGCCCTGGTAAATTGCACCAAGATTTAACACAATTATTTAACTGCAATTGGCTTAGTGTGAGTGGCTCCGCCCTACTCACAGAACCCTACTGTCTACATAGTCCATTTTTTAAACATTAATAATTAAATTAATTGGGAAAAATTATCAATGTCAGAACATATAACATTAGAGATATTCTAACTGCATGGAAAAATCATCATGACAGGCATAGAATCACTGAAAGACATTAATCCTTCAATTTAAAACAAATATTAAATGCAAAACATCTCCAAGTCAAAGCTAAAATCCTCACTCAAAGTCCTATTTCATCAATGAGCCTTTCAAACACAACAAAAGGAAAATAAAAGAATGGCACAAGTAGGCAAAATCTGAGAGTAGTCCTAAAGGAAGACTTGATGCATTAGGTACCCCTGTATGTCACTTCATACTGCATGAGAGATTCCAGTTCAAATAAGTTTCAATGTATTGGACTGAAATTATTTTGATGGCACTAATTCAGTAGACTTGTTATGCATCATAATATTGAGCTGGTAACGAAATATTTTTTATCCATCAGAAGTTAGAACTGGGTTGCAGCCAGAGTTCATGGGCACACATTTTTTTATTTGAAAAAGGAACAGAGCTTGTCTTTGGAGTCTAAATCAAGGCTATTCTTACAGTGTGCCTTTAACACATCAGCCTAATTCTGCACGACACTGGGGAAGTAAACTTTTTCTTTATGATTTGTATAGAGCTGAAAGCCAAAAAGTAAATGTTAGGCCTGAGTCCTTACAGTATTTCCCATTTCTATATTTCAGTGCAAATCCCTTGAAATTCCAGTCACCAACTTAGAACTGGAGTCAAAACCTCAAACCTCACACTCCACCAGGTACTGTTTTCTCTCTCTTCTTTCCTTAAGATACATAGCAACACTTAATTTTTCATAAGGACAGGAGAGCATTTTTCTGCCTTCCCTCCCCATCAGGAACCATTTGATCAGTGGCTAGATGTTTTGGCAGCTTAGCTTTCTCAGTCAGAATCATAGAACATCATTTTGGAAGTAAACCTTAAGATTCAAATGGTCCAACTCTTCTTTCTTTCCCATTCACTTATATTGGTGATCAATATATATCTATGAAAGCAAACAGTAAATTTGATGTCCTTTTAATGGGATCACTCATGCAAGGGCGTTGGGATTAGATCTTAAACTGATACCTGTTAAAGCTCTGAATCATACAATAGAAGTTTGTAAGGGGATTTCAAGTACCATCTGGTCCAGCCTTTCTCAGCAAAAGCACCCTCTAGACAAGATGGGCCAGTGCCCTGTCCAGATGGATCTTAAAAGTGTCCAGCATTAGGAAATGCACCACTTCCCTGGGGAGATTATTGCCATGCCTTCCAATTGTTCTAATTGTTAACAACTTTCCTCTTGTCCAATCAGAATTCCACAGGAGTAACCTGTAACTATTACCCCATCTTTGCCATGTGATTCCTTGTAAAAAGAAAATATCCATCTTCTTTTTAATCACCCTTTAAATACTGGAACATGGTTATAAGGTCTCCCATCAGCCTTGTTTTCTCAAAGTCAAACAAATCCAGTAGTTTCAGACTTTCCTCCTATGGCAAGCTTCCCAATCCTTTGATCATTTTCATGGCCCTCTTTTAGACCCACTCCATCCTGTCTTTTTTATATAGCAGGGACCAAAATTGAACACAGGATTCCATGTGTGGCCTGAAAAGTGCTAGTAGAGTGGAATAACCTCTACTAGTGATGCCCTTGTTGATATAACCCTGTTGCCCTCCTTTGCTGCAGCAGCAAAATGTTCACTCATATTGAGCTTGTTGTCCACCAGATGCCCAGGTCCTTTTCTAGAGAGCTGCTCCCCAACCAGGTAGACCCAAGGCTGTCCTGCACTCCTGGATTGAATTCCTCAGCTTTAAGATCTTCCACTTGTCTTTGTTGAGCTTCACTCTTTTAAAGCACTGTTGCTATTTCATTTCTCCTATCGAACAGTGGGCCAATATTTTCCTTCTGTTTCTGCTTGTTGTTTATATACCTGAAGAGCTCTTCCTTGTGTTTTTTGACAACTCTGGACAATTTCAGTTCAGTTAGTGGTGCAGTTCCTTTGTGCTGACATGTTTATGCCAGCTACTGCCTATGCAATTAGATGCAATCTTACTGGCAGGAAAGTCTTCTGCCATTCAAGAGCTGGTATAAGCTAAATCAGAAAAGTGACTTTTTTGCTGGTAGAAATGGGGCTTTTAAGCATAGAAAAGGCCTAGAGCTCAATATACTCACCCCTTTAATTGAGGGCTGAGAGAACTGCTAGCTTGAGCCGCAAGATATGGCATTAATCCAGTGCTTCCAGAGGAAGTCAAATCCTCCAGGAAGCAGAGACAGAAAAGCCTATTTTTCTATCTAACCAAGTCCTACTACAATATAAAAAGCTAAAAAGAAAATTTCCCTTTTCATTTTTGGATGGAAAATCCCTTCAAAAGGCTGACTTCATATATAAATTATAAAGGAGCAGTAAAGAAAGAATTGCATTTTGGCAGTGGATTTTGCAGTTCACCTGAAAGTTTCAGTGCACACAAAGCACTCTCCCAAGCTACCTCTGCTGAAATCTCTCTAAAGACAAGATGACAGAGGAACAAGAATGGGCAGGTCAAAAGAGACTTTTTGGGATTCTACACTCATTAGTTTCCTGAAGTGAATTGCAGTTATTTTTTATGAAAATAGACAATTCTGCCAAAAAATCCCCAGCTTGGACTGGGTACCCTACCTGTAACATGAAAGTAGGTTACACTCTCAAATCCAAGTAGAATCCACACCGTGCACCAAAAATAAATAAATGCCAAATTTGAGAGGGTAAAATAAATTTCAGCCATTTTGAAGATGTAAAGATAACATGTAAGATCAAACTCATCTGGGCATTAAGAATACCAAAATAAAGGTAGGGGATAGGGGAGTACGCTCTTATTTTTCCTAGCAGGTTGTCTGATGGGAAAATCTCTAACTCAGCATTTGAGCACACATTTCTCTTATGCGGAAGCTACTTGAGCACTCTGAGAAGAGTGAAGAACTTAGCAGAAGCATGCCTCATGAAACTCATAAGCTAGGGAAAGAAATGATTTTCAGAAGGATTAGGCTCCATTAAAGTGGGAAGAAAAAAAACCCATGAGATTTAAAAAAAAAAAAAAAAAAAAAAACAAAAAATGGGGGGGGGAAATGTATAAAAAATACAGGGAAGCAAATCCCCAAGCTCCTTCATTTCTTGGGAGTAAACTTTGATTTCAATAGCTGCCAACCTGCATAAACCCACATGGTAACACACTGTTCTAAAGTAGATTTCTTTATGAAACTAAAGTACCAGCTCTGAGAAATAAAGATGGTTATGTATATGTTCAGACACTATAGCAACGAGCACCTCAAACTGGATAGAACAGCTCTACTACCAAGTTAGCACAAATAAAATAAAACATCTGCCTATTTTGAGTGTTTCGCTGCTGAATTGAGTCATGCTTCTAATGTATTCATTCACACAGCAGTACAAGAATGGAAATTATTTTATTCCCTCTTTACTTGATGTGAGGTATGCAAAAGCTAAGTAGCCTGCCCAAGGTCACAGAGAAAGTCTGTTGCTCTCCACACCCTGTATCTCACAATACCTGAAATGGAACTGGGCTGGAGACAGCAGCATCCCTTCAATACCTCCTACTCTCTGTCACTGGGACAGTCAGTTCTCTGCAGGGATTGAAACTTAGCTCAAAACTTGGCTCAGTTCAAGGACATGTGGGTGCTATCTGGATGTAATCACTGAGTCAGATACATGAGCTAATCATGCCTTTTGCCCTTGCACTCTTTGAACTGTGAGCTCAAGACACAGTCAGCACAGCATCACATCCTGACTGCCCAGTCCTGGGCTTTGACTGCTGACAACTTAAAAAAATAGCAATTAAAAATACACATGTACAGAAAAACAGTGCTTTCACTATTACATGCAAGGCTTAAATAAGAGGGTTTGCCTCCCTGAACAAATAATCTAGGTTGCACTTTCTTTTATGTTTATGAACAATCTTCTGAGATGGCTGACAAAAGAGGTAACTGACATGTAATGTGAATCTTTATGCTGTTATCCATTCCAAGACATGCAGCTGAATAAAATTCTGCTCAGTCAGACATAAAATCAAATTAGAGGAGTTCGCTGTGAAGAGAAAGAACTAAATTTGAAACAAATAAAGCAGTGCATAATTCACTTTTAATGGGATAAATTCCTAATACCACACTAATCATAATCCTAACAAGGTAATACTTTCCACTGTGAGTTTACCACATCACTGCTCAGTACACAGCTGAGCAGAGCTTCAGTCACATGAGGGATTTGCCCCACAAGCAAAGAGAGCAACTGTATTTTTGCAGTCTGGATTTTCAGAACATTCCTGTTAATTAATAAGTATTCCTTACGGCCTTACAACACATGCCATTCATCCAACACACGTCCACAAAGACCCTCACCCATCAGTGAGATCTCCTGGATAACACACAACATATTTCTCCACAAAGCCCTGCAATATTACTCAAGAGTTTAGAAAAGAAGCAAAAAAATGCACTATCTTGACTGCACAAATTCAGAAGGAAGGTAATGACTCAGATAGGAAAACTGGCTATCCCTGAAGTAACATTTCCTATGTTTGGAAAAAATGCCATTGGATTTTTATTGACCATAAGTATTCAAGACCTTGGCTTTGGATCTGATTTTTAAGACAGCATTTTTCATCAGCACAGCAGCTCGCAACTGTGAGAATGCCTGAATTAAAAGAGAAAGTATGACCACCTGCTTTGCAGCTACTCCTCAAAGTAACATCTCAGGAAAACCACATGTATTTGGTATTTGAGAGCTGATACCTTATAACCCAAGATGCTGTGGTGACAGGGCACAGATAAATCAGAAATAAGAAGAGACTTTAGTAATTCTCTAACATAGGAAATATTTTTACACCTTTATTAAAGTGTTCAACTCTGAAAAGCTGTTTTAGCAAAACCCAACATTCAGCATGCTGCATATTCACTATCTCTCAGCATATGTGTGATCAAAAAAATGTGCCCTGATGACTGGTTAAGGGAGATTTGCACGAGATTTTAGAGTCAAGCTGGGTTTTCCCTGTGTTGTCAGCAATCTAAATTTTCTGACTGAAATATAGCAAATCATTCTTTTAATCATGTAGCATGGATTGTAGCTTGCTTCTACATCTAGCTCAGTTTTAAAGAAATGATAGGTTAGAAACAATGAGAAAGCTAATAAAAAAGATATGATCAAATGTACATCAGGAGCAGGTAAAGTAAGCAGATGCTTTCCTACACAAATCTATATACCCTGATCCTTACTTAGCAAAAACTTCCATTTATATATCCAGCTGAAATCTTGTTCCCTGCACTTTTATTTAAAAGATCATTTACCGAAAAATAAAAAAAGAAGAGAGAGCTACAGTGCATACAACACAAATCGAATTATTTTTCCCTTATAAAAACATTAAGGCTCTGCATGAGTATGCAGCAGGGTGAATACCCTACAAATCAAACTGCAGGTTGCTGACACTGGGCTCAACCATTTCCTCACATGGGTTATTTCTAAACTCCAAAGGTGTTTTTAATACTGAGTATTCAACACACAAGGTTTTTTGTACTCTATTTCATTAATACACTTCTATGCGAGTGAATTTATGCTACATAATATGCACATTAGACACAGATACAAGCTTCACCTTAAACAAATATCCTATTTGCTAGCATGATGGCCACACACACATGAAAAAAGATTATATATGGGAAGCAAGAAATTAAGATCATTTTAAAGCTGATACACCCAATGGTTATGCCCTTGCTACAGGACAAGATATGAATGAAGATGACTGGGGTGAGGAAGTGTGACTTATGCAAGCAAACATAACACAGGGATAGCAGTTTTTCTCTGACCTAATAAGTTTGTATCCCTCAGTCTGCAGGCTCCAACTCTGAATATGGGGGATGTTCTGCCAAGTAGGCACAGGCCAGTCATCAGTAATTCCCCCACTCCTGCAAATGAGCAGTGACTGAACTAAGCTGAGCTGACTTCCACGAGAGATCCACCATAAAAAGATGTCTTTTTAAGCCTGAATGCCTTTAAGCTTGAAGGGTTTAACAGGATTTTTAAAAAAATGAAAAAAAAAATAGAAAACTCCCTCAACATACAAATTATTTTGAGGGGAAAAAATTAAAAATTCCTGAAATTGGTGCTAAATTACTGCTATTTCCCAAAATTCTAAAGTTCAGTCAGGATCAAATCCTACACTACCTTTCAAATACTTCACTTCAAATACACTTCAAATCTTTCAAATTGCCCAGAAGGTGGTCTAGTGAAGCCACCTTCCCGGTGTGTGAAACTCAGCTCTCTCATGAAAGCTGATGTTACTGTTCTGTTTATTTCCATCTGCTGGAAGTGTTCCTTAGGCTTGCAGCAGTTTGGAATTTGGTTACATCGGTTTAGTAAGTTATTAGTGAGGGGTTTATTTTGGTGAGTATCAGGGTACAATTTTAGAAAAGAGATACTATCATCATACCAAGGACAACCAGTCCAAACAATACTAAAATGTCTTGCACTCAGCAGAAGCAGTTCTGCTTGTACATTTAATTTGTGATCATTTTGCCAGTGAGCTATCCAGTACCCCACAGAGCCCTGTAAGGGAACAAGCTGGGGGTTGTCCTCCATCTCTGGTTGCCTCCTCATACCCACACCCTGCTATGAAAGAGCCCTATTGCAGTCATTGTGGAGGACTCAAAACACTGTGGAAAAACAGAAAAGAGCTAGAAACACTGATGTTAAATCAAGAATACAATGTAGAGCATAGTATTTTTTTACTATTATTTCTCCGAGGGAAACCTTCATTTCAGCATTGTTACACAGGAAATTGGTGCCTAAATTAAGAACACAAAGGAACTCATTAGCAATTCTAGCTATAATAATTAGATTTTATATAGCCAAACCTTGTCTTAAATCTCAAAAAACATTAAAAATATCATAGAGTTGCCATAGCAAGACAATTGCAGAGACAGAAAGATTATACTGATGGCTAGTACAGTAATGTAAGCTCAAATACCTACTATTTCAAAGATTTTCTTGGGCAGGCAACTCAATACCTCTATATCTCAGTTCTTCAGCTGAAAATAAAGATAATAGCGAAATGGGAGCATACTAAGGATAAGGCCAGATATGCAATAGAGCCAATGTAGAATCTAACAGAATTTGTTTTGTGCCTGGTTAAAGCACAGAAATTTGAAGCTATTTTTGCTACATTTTACGCTAACTATTTCGCTGACAGCATTTCAGTGCTATGCAACAAAGATCACATTTTCCCAAGCAGAGGAATAATACACCATACATTACATTCAAATGAAATTTCAGATCAACGTTTTCCTATGAAACAATAAATAGAGGCAAACCTTGTTTTGGTAAGATCTGTTGAGCTTCTTCTCAAGATAGAGGGAGATTCAGGTCACATTTTACTTTCCTGTGAGTGATACCCAGCACAGGTGTCAAGACTATTAGGGTATTTAAAAAGTTAAAATCACACCTAAGCTGGTAATCTGTAGCTATCCCTACAGTAACCAGATTAACACCTCTGGTTAAAGCCAGAACTCTTTGGATTCCTTGTCTGTTATATTTGATAGCAATGTTTGCACTACAGGAATACAGTCTTTCCTTCACTCTACAACATAAACCTTACTGTTATCGCTGGGGTTAAGGGACATCTGATACAGTTAAAAATAGATAAGCTATCACAAAATTTTTTTTTGGCAAAGTTCAGCACAAAAACCTTGAAATCAAACATGCCCCAGACAGCAGAATATCTAAATCACACAAACTCTGCAGGATTCCTCCTGCCAAAAGCCAAGCTAAGCACAAATGGAATCATTCAAGAATTTTCCTTCAAAATTCTGGTCATAACATACCTGCTCAAAATGACAAAGAAAAACCTTTCAAAAAGTCTAAGACTGACTTGAAGACTAATCTATGACATGAATAAACTAAAGCCAACCTTTAATTGTATTTTCCAGAGCTGGCCAGGTATCAAAAACCAGAATATAAGAATCTACTTATCTGATGCTGTTTGTTCGCTTTCAGTGAGTCAGTGCTGCCATCTAAAGCTATCTAAAGGGCATGCAAAAGAAATCCAAAGTCAAGCATCTAAATAACATTCAAGAAACACATGTCTGTAGAGAGACATGAGAGAGACAGAGTAAGTCAAATATATTAATGAGATGCAACAAAATAATGATGCTGCAGTACCTGAAGGAGAAATTCTTTCTCTATCACTTCACCTGTCTTGCTGATAAGTCGCTTCTGTAGCCTATGTACTTTCAGAATCAGCTCATAGGTAGTGGGGTCACTGGCCTAGGAAAGAGAAAAGGAGTTTCCAAAATTATACATAATAACAAGTTATTATTTTTTTTTTGCAGATGAAAACCAGAATATCTCAGTGTTCAAAAGTAACAAGTATAAAAGAGGAGTTAGGGGAGGATGAATTCAGCTTTTTTTTTTTTTAAATTGCATGCATACAAGCAGTCCTAGAATTTAATATGTCAGTTTACCAGCAACTGGAACTGTCCACTGACAAATTCAGAGCAGTGCAAGAACTTCTTGCTGTTCAAGAATTTCAAATAATGCCAACTTAGTTTCTAAGGAGGTTTTTCTATTGAACAAAAGAAAGACTAACTGCAATTTAGTCTTGAAACAGGTGGAGAATTTCAGAGGAACAAATTTGGGGGGTATGCTGACGAATTATTATGGGCTTCTGAAGTCTCCATACTGTTAAATCCCATTCTTCAATGGAATTAAATGCTTAAAATGGTGACAGAATGTTTGCACTGTACTGTTGCCCTCTATCTACATAGTCCATAAGACCAGGAGCTAGTAGCTATCTGTCTCTCCACCCTTTCCTTTTCATTCTTTTGGCACAGATTGAATCTGGAGAAAGCTCTAAGGAGCAAAGAAATAATTCTGTGAGGAGGAGTCAGCAAAGCTTACTTTCCCAGTACTTTGTGTCCTCTTGTTGGATCTTTCAATGAAGGGCAAACTCTGACTGAAATGTTTCCTCACTCAGGGACTCATAGAACCTTTCTCCCATCTGGTTTTTCCTCTCTCATGTGGTGTCTCCTAAGGATCAAACTCACACTGCAGTAAAGGCTCCAATAAAGTCCTGCTCTCTTATGTTTTCTTGAGCTTATAAGAAACTCAGTATCTCATTGCTCTTAATCTTTTGTCTGATTTTATCTAAATTGACTAACCAATTCAAGCGTAACTAGGACACTAACACAGATACAGACACAGTGCTCACAACACAACAACATTTCCTGAGAAACCAGGCTAAAAAGTAGACCAGTCCTCATGATCCACTCAGTCCTTGATTTTTTTATATCGCTTCCTAGTCATGGTGCCAATTTGTGACAATGGTAGTGAAATGAGAGTGTTTGTTCATTAGGAATTGAACCAAAACCCCATCAGGATTATTTCATATGGATCTTGCCATCTGCTGGCCTTTTTGTATTAGTTCCAAGTACAAACCAGTTACCTAGAAAGGGAAGACATTATTTCCCACTATCAGTCTCTTCATACATTCATTTCCCCATCACTGGATGGATTGACAGGCCTGATTTTTCTTTGTTACAAGGTGTTGCTAGAGTTTGTACCTAGATGTGTTTAACCTAGTTCAGCATCCTGCACTATATCTCCCTTCCATGAGAAAAGCTAATCACATCATCCAACTTTAAGCTCAGCATGGAAAAATCAGAAATTCACTATCATGCTAGTAAGCACAGTCAAAATATTCAGCTCTGCTTCTGCAGGGACAGAGCACATTATCACTCAATATTAGAGAAGCTAAGCAAACCAGGCTGGCATCAGATCAAAGATCCATGCAACAGAGGAACCTCAGATGGCACTGACTTACATCAAAAATATCTAGTGATGCCAACTGATGTTCATATATTTGGTCTATGGTTGATGGATTTCTTTTTTTTCTCCTTCACTTGGCAGGTTCAAATCATGTGAAAAGTTAGATTTGCTGTTTATGTAAAGCAGTTGAACTCACATTAACTGGAATGACTATCTTTGGGAGTCCACCACTATTTATGTGGAGGCCTGTTTCTGGTTTTTCTCAGATGTAATTTACCTTCTGACATCATATCTGTCCATTCTCCAGTCTACCTGTTCTGTGATCCTTTCAATTACTGGCTTTCTTCCCATATACATTGCCATATACATCTCCCTGCTTGGTGAGGGTAGGATTGTATCTTTCCCCTACCATCTTATTTCTCACCATCCATGTTAAGGAATCACCTCCTTCTAAATTCCCCTAATGAGTTCTTATTCCCTTTTAGCATTTCACTGCTTCTTCAAATCCCCCTGCAATTTTTCATTGAGAAAGTAACACAAAAATAATACTGATTGCATTGTGCAAGGAAAGCATTCAGCAGGTAAGGATTCCATTGGCACTATGGAAATTTCAGTCTGCCCAGTCCCTCCACATCATTTGTGCATAATGTAAATGAAATAGGCTTTTGCTGGGTCACTGATTTGATAATAGGGGATTTGGAAACACAAAATCCTCACGCATCACCTCTAATTTTCTCCATCTGTGAACTTGCAAGGGCTTCTGCAGTTCTTCTTCCAAAATTTTGCACCGAGTCTGTTCCCTTAACAGTTCCTTCTGCATGTGATTAAACTCCCATCTGAAGACCAGCATAAAATAAAAAAGAAAATAAAAAATGCACAAAAAAGACTTCAATGTGACCAAGGCACTAATGTGGATATTAACAAATCACTCTCCTATGCACTGTGGTGCACAGGAAGCACTACATGGAAAGCACAAAGAGTCACTTTGCCACTACAGCAATACTGTGGTGGCAAAACATATAAATACTGATAAAACCACTAAGCAGGTGGAGCCACAAATTAACACATTTGGACCCCTTGCTTGCTTCATTAATGGCTCAGAAAAGAGGCTCCCAGGGAATCTACTCCACAGACTACTGGACTTCACTCTTCACATCTTCCCATGTACATTAAGGCCAGAAGAACAGTTAGTTCATCACCCTACAAATCAGTTATGGGTCATATGCAGTTACCCCTGTGTTGAATCTAACAGCTTGTGTTTGAAAAGTTTGAGATCTAAATGGCTCACACAATCCATTAAATAAAATACACTCTAGGACCTAAGTATGATGGACACAATTCCTAAGAGAACTGAACTTTGATTTCTTTTATTACATCTCCTCAAGGAATTTCAGAGGTGACTTGTTGCTGAATTTAAAATTAATTGAGCACTACCAAGATTCTTTGACAACTAGGCTTTTACGGTGGGGACAGGGGGTTTAAGGGCAGGAAAAAAGGGCACATTTTGTAATGATCTAACCCTTATCACTTTAGTGATGAGATTATCTAAATTCTCCAAGGTCAAAAGGGGGTGGAAAATTGTGATGTGCCTCCTCCACCACTGAATATTTTCCTACTAAGCTCAGAATTGCATTTAGCTCACTAGAGAGAAAAAGGCCTTTTTTTAACTTTGAGGTTGGACAAGGTTATGGAAGAGGAAAAAAAAACCTCACATTTCCAATTGGCAAATCAGGAAAGCTAATTAGCAGCACAAGTGATAAATGGAGTCTTTTCGACAGGCAGTTTTCATGATGGTTTTGGACTTCATTAAAGTATGAGACTGCTGCTGTAGTTAGCAAGAATTGATCCACCCATCATGGCATGCAGCACAGTACACTTCAATATCATCACTGAGTTTCAATACAGTAACAGACTTTTGGCTGAATGTATTTGGGCAGCAAGTTCAAATCTCATTCCTATCTGCAGTCAGTCAATGAAAACTGCAATTGTTAATGTTGTGTGTCCAGTTCTCCTTTCTGTTTCACCAAATCAAACTGGCATAATTCCACTGGAGTCAATGGGACTGACCATGGACCAAAGTTAATTTGTTCTGCTGAAAAGCCACTGAATTATACTGATAAACTAAAGATCTCACCCAAAATTGTGGTAGTTACACTGAACCGGTACACAGTGGTTATCTGTTAAAACCATAACTGCCTCTCTTTACAACTCAAGACTGATTCTTAGAAAATTACCACAGTTTCCCATCAGGAAAGAATACACCTCAAATACAGGAGAGGTAAACAAGAAGGGAAGCACTAAGCTGGAGAAGGAGGAGATAAATCAGTTTTGGGCTATTAAATTGCTGTTTCAAAGAAACAAAACCTTCAGGGAAAATTTAACTAAATCTTTCTCAGTGATCATAAGATCTGCATATAAATCTGGAAGGAGAGAGCAGGGTTTTGAAAGCAGGGTTTTCTTGCAAATTTTTCACATGTCTCCCATATTCTGTGGATTGTTTAACTGAAAGGAGTTCCACTAATCTAGATCTTGTACCACTAAGAAGCTCACTGGACTTTGAACACCTTTTGTGCTGCTATCAGGTTTATTCTGTAAGCAGTAACTCACAATACAAGGGAAAATACGGAAACTATTTCAACTTTGGCCATGATCTCTTCTTTCCTCATTACTATATTTCAATTTTCTAATTGTTGGTAAGTTGTTTAATGAATTTAATCCAGTCTGTGCTTGAGGTCAAACCAAACCCCTTCTCCAAGGCATAATGCTTGTTGATAAAAGCCTTCACTATGGATAAACCGTATTTCAAAATCCTGGCTGCAATCACTATGGAAACGTATTCCACTGGGTTTCCTACCTGAGCTCCTCCACATTAGCCACACTCTTGCCAAGTATTCCCTTCTCACGCCGAAGCTTTTTGATCTCCAGTTTGAGAATTCGCATGTCTTCCATCCTCTGCTGGTACTCGGTTTCACCACGGTTTAAGATGGCCTGCTGGATTTTTATCTTCTCATAGAGCAGCGCCACCTCATCATTGCGACGAATAAGCTGGGTACCCAGGGCATGTCTCTCACAGAGCACCTGTGGGCACAGGGCAAAGCCACAAACTCAGCTGAACTTCCTTCACACAATCCCAGAGTATCATGGTGATACTTGTGTCAGTCAAAATCATGTACATTTAAGAGGTTTCACTGTTATTAATTAAAGAATTATGGCAAGAACCTAATAATTTCCTCTACCCGGTTCGACCATCTGAATAATACAAACTACAGATTTCATTCACTTCAGTATCTTACCATTCTGGTGTTAATGGTATTATAAAGCTTTAGTACTCCCACATTCACAGTAGCTATGAATCTTCATCTTAAAAATACACTGGACAAATGAGGGAACAGAATGCAGGGTATTTGAAAACTCAAATTAGGGATTCCCACCTTGTCAAATTCCTTCTTCTGCCTCAGTCTCTCTGCATCAGCTTCGGCAATGACTTTTAGGAGATTTTTCTCTTCTGCCTCCTGATTCTCAATATAGGCTTTGGCTTCCTGAGCCTGTTTTGTCATCTTAAGCAGTTCAGACTGATGGAGATAAAGAATATAGTGAACAACTGTTAATTAATAACTTCCCCTCACAGAAATCTACAATTAAGAGTTAGTTCAAAATATTTCATACATTCCTTTACTTTCCTGAGAGGTACATATTTGGTAAGTTTTTGAGAACTAATCACCAAGATAAGCAAGCATGAAGACCCATAAAGAAATACTGTAAATACTATTTTAATGTAATTGTCTTATACACAATAGAAATTTGAAAGTATTTTTATCTATGACAGTGGTTCAAGTTGTAATTCAGGGATGCCTCATTTAATTTTTTTTAATTATACAGCACATATTTAGAACGCTTTTCAATGGAGTTCTTATTCACAGTCAATCTGGGATGTGAGAAAGAACAGTTCACCTTGCTGAAAAGGGCAACAATCTCTGAGGTATAATACAAAGCAGCATCAACTCAAGAAAGGCTTCAGACTGGAATAAAACAAATGGTGGCAACCAGAAAGGGAGCAGCAAGATTTAAGAGCCACAGCACTTTAGTGGATGTGTAAATAAGGACAACTGTGAAACGAGGGGCTGTCCCTAAGCAAGGACAAGCAATGCACTGCTACAGCAACTGCACAGCACCAACACAAACTAACACTGGAATGTGCTCAGTCACTCTATCCCACTGTCACAAAATCTATAATTCAAGGCATGCATGTAGATCAAAATTAATAGGGTCTTCCTCGATTATTAGAGGATTTTATCATTTTTTATTTTAGAGCCAAGGTGGAACTAGCTGACCACAGTTCATTTTCATGGATATGAAAACTTTCAAGCCTCAACTCAAAAACTTTGCCATAACTCTGACCCTTATAAAGGATGATGTTCAAGCTGCCTTTTGGGAACAAGCGTCATCCAATGCTGAAAGAATGAGGTTGTGATAAAGGCTGCACCTTCAAAAACATTGATTTAATACAGAAACAGTTCCATCATCATAATAAAATAGCTTGTTCCATTATTATTTTCTTTAATAAAATTCTCATTTTCCTATATGTGCAAGACATAGCTCTCTTAGTCAGTGTCAGATATTCATCAGAATTCATCAGCTGAATAAAAATGCAAGTCACTACATTCTGAAATGCAATCAACACTGTACAGAAGCTGCCCACAAATGTAAAACTGCTCATGTGTTCAGCATTGCTGGATAATATTTTTTTTAGTAGATCACAATTCTATGGTCTCCTTATGCCAGAAAAACATGAATTGTAAACAAGAAGTGGCATTAGATGTGGTCAGCAAACACTCATATAGACAAATCTCACTGGAACACACTCAGGTAAAATAAATCTGAACTGCCTTGCATAGTAAGGAACATAAATACTTAAAGCCACACAAGCATTTCCAGTTAGATTAAATATGCTCAGAACCACAGTACAAGGGTCTGTGTACATCAGGCAAGAGAAAAGGAAATGAATAAACACAGTCACTGTGCAAGCAGAAAAATGGTCATGTCTGAAACTGCTGTAAATCAGCAAAGCTCACTTGAAGTTGGTTCAGAGAATTTGTAAGAACTGAAGAACTGTCAGCAAGGAAAAATAACATACATGGGTTCTATACCAATATCTCAAATCAAACTCAAACTAAATTCTTGTTTAGATTCTGAAATATTAGTGCAAGTGATACTTTTATTGGTATAGTATACTAGAGGCAGGAGGAAAACAGGATTTTTACCAAAGTTATAACTGGCACTGAACACAGAATGCTGAAATAACAAGTCAGATTTTATATGCAGATTTCTAGAAAATGCTAACAAAAAATATGCATAAACATCTACAAAATTATACAAAGCACTTGACTTGCCAGGAGCTCCAATCTCAAGGGCCATAGATAGATTTTTTTTCAATATTCAGATCCTTTGTCAAACAACTCTAACCTGCAGCCCTGCATGAAGACCAACTGAGGGCAAAAGATAGCATTGTAATGGCTTTAATAGAGCTTGGATTTACCATTATTACACATTTTAAGGCCTTTATGCCATCTGAGATGAGCATGTCTGTATAACCTCATTCCTTTGAATCCCAATCCTCTGTGATTTAGAACATTGTTTGAATTTATTTCCCAGGAATAGCTTCCTTATTTCCTTCACATCAGTGCAAACAGGATAAATTGATGCTGGCTTGCAACACAAATAATTGTGTTCTTTTGTGTCTGTGACAATCAGCTCCTTCTGACTTCTCTTCTGGTTTAGTACTCAGCAGTGACACTCAGGTAGAAGATCACAATGCCCTGAAGCAAGTCAGTAATGTCATGTCCATGTATGGACAAACCTGCTGGTGAATAATCGTGTGGGTAAACCATGCAGCAATCATATGTTTGTCAAATAAACGTCAGACAGTTCTGAGGTGATGAGACAGAACTGGGGACTAGTTAAGGCAGAAAGCTGCACACAGAGAATGAGATGCTGTTTGACTTCTCCATCACTGATAGAACATCTCTCAGACAGAGTGGGTACAGGAATACAAATTCATCACCTTTTACAAAGCCCTATTGACATCTTGTCATAACTGTAATGTGCTGAGAGAGGCTGAAAATTCAAGGAGTCATTGCAGCAAAACAATAAACTGACAAAGGAACACATTGTGAAAAGTGACAGGGAACTTTTGTTTTTCGGGGGTATTGTTTGCATTTTTTCCTGGTATTTTTTTTCCTAGTGCTTAGTGAAGATTAAAAATAAACTCCTGTGAAGACAACTCCATAAATCTTTCCAGAGTACAGCAAACTGGGTTGAGATACCACCACAAATCTTATAGTTTATCTAAGGATGGGCTGCAGCCAGCACTGAGAAGAAGAACCCAAGCTTCAAGCTCAGTTTTCCTTTGATTTATGACAGATTCTTGCTGCTTTATACCACAATATTAAAATAACTTTCCGTGCAGAGGGACCCACTAAAAGGTACTGCCTAGCTCCCAAAAGACTAATGCTTGCTAGTTACATAGAAACACAACATTGTGCAATATAATGGGGTTTTCACTTAAAAACAGTAGAAAAAAAAAGTTCTTAAAAAGAAAAAGTTGAGTTATAAGGATCGACATTAAAAAGTTTGCTAAAATCAGTTTATCCACAAAATCAATATTTCTGCAAGCAAAATGGAACTTTTTAGTAAAAAATGTTCAATCATCAAGAGATTTAAAACATCAAACAGACAATTCAAGACTCTTTATAATTATAGGCAGAGAATAAATTTGTCAGATTCACAGATTTCTGCAACTAGTATCTCTAAAGGGTACTGAGATCTTGTGCTTCCATTACAGAATAGTTTATTAAAATACAGCAAAACAACTACCACAGGTCAGAACACAATTCAGTCTGTGAAATCATGGAACCCACCCTTTGCAAGAAAGTATTTGTGTCAAGGGACTTACTTTCAAGGACTCTTTCTCATCCTCTGACTGTTGGAATTCCACATGTGCTTTCTCAAGGGCGAATTCCTTTTCTTTGAGCTCCTCTTTCAGCTGATCCAGCTGACGTGTGGCAGTTTTCAGTTTCATCTTCATTTCTGCTACCTCATCCTAACAGAATAGGAAGTGTGATCACAGAGAAAGTTAAAGCAAGAGGTTGTTTGTGTTGAGGAGTTCAGGCTATTTAGATATTGGAAAATGTAGCCATGGTGCATGAAAGTAGATCTGTTGTACCTACTATAAGACATCACTTTTTAATCCAACAGACCAAAACGGTTTCATTAGACAACAATTTTTTGTTTATGCCAGCATGACATTGCAATAAAAAAACCTCTAAAAGATACACTGACAAAAATAATGCCCATCATGACTTTAATAAGACATTCAATTTGAAGTGCTGGAAACACCATAAGAGCTAGTAGTCAATCCAAGTAATTAAGATTCTGATCATATCCATCTGTTTTCATGTTTCTAATAACATGCTTTTCCAATAAAATTGTACATAGTTGGGCACAAATCTTTGGAGAGAAGCTGGTTTTGTGCAAGCAAACATAGTCCTCAGTAAGATACCAATATATGCTAGCTTGCACAGAGGTGCAAAGTGCAAAAGGGGCTCAGTGTTTGAGAAGGCTCTGTGAAAATATTTAGCATATACTTTAAACTCAAACACTAAGCAAAAAGGCTGGTAGCACTGAAGAGAGATCAGGTTAGCAGGAATTCTACTCACAGGACAAAGGTGCCTGCCTTTGAAATTAGCATTTAAGCTCAGCACAGTGCAGCACATGTTATGCCATGAAATGGAAGCTAACCAAGTCTGTGCTTAGACAGATACATTCTTCTGGATGTAATGAAAGAGCTTCAGAGGCCACTACTCCTCTGCTAGAACCTACCACCTCACACAGAAGACACCATCATCTCTCATGTGAATACATCCTCTTCCTGTACCAAACCAGGCTAACTTAAAACTCCTTCTGCATCACCACAGGTGTGGATTTACTCAACAATTGAGTGATGTTTCCTTGCCTGAAGTGTTTAATGTAGCTAAGCAAGATCCTGAGTCATGGCAATCTTCACCCAAACAGCAGAGAAAGTACTTATGAGTAGTAATATGTCACTAAGCCCAGCTTTGCACCTTCAGCCACTTTCATGAGAGCAAAAGATAGCTCTTCACTAAGAGCTATCTTTGGTACACAGCCTATAAATCTCTTTAGTGTTGCAAAAGATGACAGAGGTTTAGCATGTAGAGCCCAGACAAACCCAAAAACATTCTTAATTCTTTACTTAATGCAGAACAGGAAGAACACACAATTTTGCAAACTGGTCTCCTAATCAACTTGCTTAAATAAATGAACTCCTAACAGCAAAAGAAACCCCCAGGATGAAAGAATCAGGTATTTATATGATATTAATAGCCTGCCAGGATATCTTTTCCGTTTTAATGACTTCAGTATTATGGTACTCTGGAGACCACTGGCAAGGTGGGTGTGAGATCATTTCACATTAAACAATCCAAAAGTACTTGCATCCAGCTTTATCTAAACAAGCTTGTCAAAATTTTACTTCACAAAACAAGAATTTGCCATAATGTTTCAAATAACCCTCTTTTTTTTTTTTCTTTCATGACTGGCTGACCTGTTACTGAACATTGAATAGCTATTTTTCTCATTCGTAAACATAACACTGCTTTGGCCAAAAGATCTTTTGGGGTCATCTATTTTCTCATATAGGACTTGCTAAAAGAGTTTTGTAGTATGACAAGTAAGCTATTAAAGTCTAAACATTGGCCTCTAACAACTGGAACTGTGAACAGCACAGTGTTACCACCACGTAACATTCAAAACCCAAAGACCAAAAGGCTGTTCCATTTTCTAACTCAGCACATACAGGCCCATTCTTTATAAATAACCAAATTTATTTTTTGCATTTTAAAATAAAAATAACTAGGAAAAAAATAAGCATTGTGATTTTTTAACCTTATTTCTCCTGAGAGATTGTTTGGGAGCAAGAAAGAATCCCAACACTGCATCCACTGATGAGAGGCTAACTAATGTCAAGTAAAGCAACCCACATAAATGGGATGGTGCATTCCTTATAAAATTCAGCACACAGCTTGTTAGGAACCTTGACAGTTCATTCCCATGTGTTTCTCAAACAAAACACCTACTCATTCACACCTAAGTACAAATTTGTAATTTACTATACATGTTTATGTCATAAATACTTATTTGGAAATAACCCAAGGCTTAAAATGACAGCTATCTAGGGTCCCAATGTCTGCTAATTACAAGACAATTTGTGTATTATTTTAGATCTTTACATCAGAATAAATCCTTAAGTGTGCTGTTCTCTTCTTCTAGTATTGTTAGTGAGATCCCCAAGGAGGAGATATGAATGGAAAGAATCATCTCCTGAGGAAAATGACATTCTCTGAAAGAAACAAGCAAGGTGGAAGTATTTGGTTCTTGTCAGAAAATTCCATTTCAGCTGGGCAAGTGTTCTCTCTGCTTCCTAAGTCATTATTCACAGTAATGTGCATACTCATTCATGGCTAAGAAGGCAATCTTATTCCCCTTATACCCTATTTCACATACATGTATACAACTCCTAAAGGGATAAAACAGACTGGAGGCAGGATGATTTTATGTTTCTGTGGCTCCAGTGTACCATGATTTTATGCATGGTTTGAAGCAGGGATATTTCCACATGATGACTGTGGACTCCTATTTCCAGTACAAATACAAATGGTGTAGATAAAACTTCAGGAACCTAAAACATTCATTTCCCCAAAAACCCACAGGAACGAAGAAACCATTTCTGCCATTGATTCATTGAGCTTCGCTTTAACAAATAAAAATTAAATCAGAAAAAAAAAAACAAGAGCAGAGAGAAAAACACAAGGAAAAATGTATCCTTCTACCTTAGCTTCAATCAGATTTTTACTGAGCAGGGTCCTCTCTGCTCTCAGAGTTTCACAAAGCTTTTGTTGCTGTTTTAATTTAATCACTTGCACTTGTATTTCCTTCTCATATCCACAGATCTGCATTTGATGTATTTCAATATCTTTCATGTGATCAAGGACCTGAGGCAAAAGAAAAGGAAATGAAAGAAATGAACATGATTAAATCATCATTACAAGGATGGGACAAAGTTTGTGATTTCCTTCTAAAATGACAAGTTCAAATAAGCATGATAAGCAGTTTTAACTAAGCTGAAAATTACTCCAGTCCAAATACAAGTTTAACCTTTCTGACTTGTTTATGTGGGACAAAATTGTATTTTAATTTGATACCTAGGTTTTACTCAAGACCAAAACTTGTAGAGGTGCACATATTTAATTTAACAACAAGCTACTGAAAGAAAATATTGCCAAAGAGTGGGCTCAATAAAATCAACATTAACTGTTTCTATAAGAATAGACTTAGTTTATTTATGAAGCAAACCTAGATTTTGGATGTTGTTTTGCCAGTCTGTATGATAAGATGAATTAACACATGTTTTTCCAAGAAGGCCTGCATGTACTCTTACGTACTAACAACCCAATTTTTTTTAACAAACACGTGACCACAAATAGCTGATGATCACAAACTGTTTATATGTAATTACTATAATAAGAAAGTAAGGTGATGCAACTTAATACTTGGTCTAAATAAGTAGGTAATCACCATTAGTTGCTTCTATGAATGATTAGAAATAATTACGTGAAGATTACCTAACAAGAATGGAGTATTGTAGGCTATAGAAAGAAGATGATCACATGCAGTATCAATAAACAAAAATGCAAAATTTTATAAACACCTTTATTAAGCAGTTACTACCATAACAATACCTAATAATTGCTATGTTAGAGTGGCAAAAATACAAATAGTTGCTAATCATTGTGATGCGATTCCAAATTATTTTTTTAAAAATGCAAGAACCTTTCTCCTGCTATACAAAGCTGAAAACTGAGGAGCTCAAGGAAGCAGCATTCATACAGAATTCAGCATTACAAAAAAAAAATAGAAGTAAAAACAATACTAAGGAGCACACACATCAGGAACACAGTTTACCAGGTTTACTACCCAGGAGGAGAAAACAATGGCATCCTTAAAGTTAGGGAAAAAAGATTAGGCATCAAAAAAAAGCTGAGGAATCAGACACAAAATCCAGGAGAGAAGTCCATTTCCAAATTTAGTTCACATCCCATTCTCCTGACTCTGCTTTTGAAAGTAGTTTGGGCTAAAATTCATACTTCTATGTCAAAGCAGAAGAAGAAAACAAATGTTTACATCAAATAGTCAATAACTGCAAAGTTTGAAGTTTACTGTGTTGCCCCTTCCTCAGCAGTAAAGCCTTGGGGAGGCCTAACTATGCTTAGGTAGGAGCTTAAATAATGATTCTACCAGGTACCTCCAACCAACTTTGAAGATAGGGGAGAACTAAATATTGAAAATTTTATTACAGAAGCAGGAATATAATTCCAGCACATTGTAGCTGACTTCAGGTGATCCCAGGAACTGCTTACAATGCAATACAAAAACAGCCCCAGTTTATAACCTACTCCTGCCTTTTCCTTTGCTGTTTAAACAATCTGCCAGTAGTAATAGCACGGAGAAGAAATCAATATGGCATGTTTTCTATCTGCACTATGGTGATCATAGGCTGGAGCAAGATTTGAAAGTAGGTCACTGCATTTGTAAGTGTTTTACATTGTTCTGATACAATACAAGTGCAGTAAGATTGTGGACAAAGTTTTCTGAATTGTGCTCACACACTAGATGCTGACTTTGCTTTTTCAGGAATGATTAAACCCAAATAATTCTCTCATATAAATACAGACAAGACACATGCAGTACTTCACAACACAGTCCTGTGGTAGGATGAGCATCCTCGACTCCTATTTAGTCAATAGGCACACTACACCTCTCAGATTTGGCAATGAGGGCCCAAAGCTAAGCATAAAGGATTTGGTATTCTTAGTTTTTCCTGTAACCTCATAGCTTTTTTTATCTGTACACTTCACTATCATCTGCTACTGGTTACCTGTTTAGTTCTATGAACCTACTCAATATGTCAGTAATGGTGCTGACACCATTATCCATTTTGAACCACTCCAGAAAGTGCTGACATGGTCTTAATGATATCAGGTTTTCCAAAAGATTATGTGAATTTTAAAAAAGGAAATTTATCTTTTCATTTTCCTGGATAGGTTGTTAACTGTAAACTTAACATTTTAAAAGGCTTTCTTTGAAAAATGCCGACATATTAAAGACTGGTTTTGTGACCTCTCAGAAAACACAGCCAGGGAACAGTTCAGATGGGACTGAAAGGAGGTCTCACTGCCTCCTATTCAGCAGCCTAAACCTTACAGAGAGAAACCAACATTTCATAATTTAAGAATTTCAATTAAAAAAGGAAGAAATCTGCTAGAAGTTGTACTCAGTAATACAAACTACATAACAAAGAGGAAAGCGTTTTTTCTCACTCATGCTGGCTAATCTGGAAGTAAGACTTTTCAACAAGTAGCAGTGACATGAAAATAAGCAGTCAGCCAAGGCAATATTTAGAAGAGGAAGTCATGCGTGAATTCTCAACCCAAAAATATTTTAATTTAGTGTATATCACTTCGCTGACTCTGTTCATCAGTTAATAGTAAATGAGGATTTTGAAAGATGAATTCTGCAGCGCTGTAGAGTATGTGCTGCTATAAATAGCCAGACAGCTTTCAGAGCCAGTATGGCTACACCTCTGGACTAAGAGGGTTTGGCTCTTTTCCAGCTCTTATGTAATTCCAAAAGTGGGGGGCAATCTCTCGCAAACCCAGGTTGGTGGCAAAAGGTGACAGAAGAGCACTGACTGGCCATATCCTTACTGCCATCAGAAGCTCATTCCCCACCAGCTGTGAAATGACTCCTGTAGTTTTGACACAGCTTCTCAAGTCAGAATAGGTTGAACAGTGAATGTAAATATTACCTATTTGCATAATAATCTTCATCCTGTGTCCTCCTACCCTGCATTTGGACTTGAAGGACAAGACTGCTGTCTTACATACTCCTGTGCTCAAAACTGTTCCTGCTGCTCTTCACCTGTAAGCAGAGTCAGGAACAGGCCCTTTGGAGGGCCAATGAAGCCTGCCAGTCCTTTGGAAACTTGCAGTCACAATGCAAGCATGATTATACAAACAGCTCAAGTGCCATAAGCCATTTACTGAGCCTCTGACTTATAAGATGTGATAGAAAATTTACACCCAAAGTAGCAGGGGAAGAAAAGAATAAGCAAGCAAGCCACTTGTCATTCTCACCATCAAAATATTATGGGCAACCCCAAACAGAATTAAAAGAAAGAGCCTTGTAGTTCTGAGTCTTATGAATTCCTCTCTGGCCCTAGTTTGCAATGTTCTTAACTCATATCTACACTGTTAGAAATGCACTATGAGGGAAAGAAGCAAAATATGACTTTGCAACAAAGACAAATCTCACTTTTGTGGAATATTATTTACAAGGAAATGACAAGAAGTATTCCAGGCAATGGAGCATACACCATTGCAAAATGATTTAAAAGCCCCTGGTCACATGAAGTTGGAAGGATAATTTTACCGTGAAAAGATAGCAAATAACTTTAGAGTTGAAAGCGCTTGAAAGCTAATCCCAGTAAATCAACGAGCTCCTTGGAGGGCATTCTAATGTGATACTCAGCAATTAATGGAACATGTTATAAACATGTTCCTGATTTTACTCCATCAGGAATAAAGTTATACATATTAATGGGCATCAGGCAACATAAATTTCATGCAGTATTTCTCTGCAGCTGTTCCTGGAAAACTTTTTTGAACATGCTGAGATGTTTTCACATAATGGAGTAAGCCTTCAAATTGTTAAGTACCTGACAAAGATGTTGCGCACTGTTAGCTCTCACTGGCCTCGATTCTAGGACAGTGGTCATATGCAAAATAATATGTTCTTTGCAGATTCTTTGCAGATAAGACAGGACAATCAAAGGATAACTTCCAACTGCATATGAGAGTTTCAACTGCAGGACTCATGTATAAGAAGTCAAGAGGCCTTGGTTTGAACTTCAGCCCTAGCTTCATTTCCTAATTGATTGCTGAATAAGACCAACATATTGCTGGACTCCAAGTCTCCAACAGAATTAGTAAGTCTCTCTCTCATTGATAAAGTCTCCCTAGAGAGAGCTAAAGCAGTAGCAAGCAACATGCATTGACAACAAGAAATATTTGTACACTGTATGAAGACCACCAGTCCAAACTTTCTCCTACTGGCCTATTAGAAAATCAATGTTCACAGGTCTGAGAGTAAGACAGGAGAGACCCCCTTGCACAAAGAGCTGTTCATACCTTCTCTTTGAGCTCGCTTGTTTCATTGATGAAACTCTCTCTCTCCTTCTCCAACTGGTAAATAATCTTCCTTTGTTTCTGAGCTTCTATCTTATAACTTTGGATTTCTGCTTCCAAGTTCTGTTTTGACTGTTCATGGAGCTTCACCAAATGTATCTGCTTCTGATTAGCATTTGTAGCCTTGATCAAGTTCTATAGGTAACAAAAAATAATGAGTCTTGAGCTGAAAATGCAACACTGCCACCACTATGACAAAAGCATGCCATTATCAAAGTGGATTATGGACTTTTCAATGTTATTATTTCTTAGCTAATTTTTTCAGTTGAAATACTTGAACCTTAAATCTGATTTAAAAACAAAATCTGTAGCACAGCTGATTTCAAGTTAAAACACTAGCATCTTCATTACAAAAAACAAAACTGACAGGATTGTTTACAAGTGGATATAACTAATGACTGGAAAATCCTTACGAGCTTTAAGGCATTTTCATTATAAAGCATGACAATAGCCAGTAACATTAATAATAAAGCCAAATAGACTTCTTGCTCATGTCTTAAATAGAAGATTCAAGCTTGAAATTAAGCTTACTTTAAAATTTTGCATAAAGATTGAACAGAAAACATCAACATATCATTACAAAATCAGCCTCCTGGTCCCACTTTAAAATTTCTTTCCCTACACAAAACAAATATTTGTTACCTGTCAAATCAGAGCCTCTGCTAGATTCAAGACACAGGACAGTGAATGTACACCAAATAAAGCACATCAGAAATCATTTAATTTAGTAGATAACACTTCAGGACTGCCCATAAACATGAGATGCTATACTGCAGTACAAGAACCTTGGGCTGATTGGAAACAACCAGTATGAGAAACAGACCTAAAAGCAAGGATTACTACTCAGCCTGCCAAGCTGCTACACAGTCTATCAACACTCTGGCTGTTCTTTCATTAGCAAACAGTTTGTCTAGATTAGTACTAAACTTCCTAACATACAGAGAGTAAAAGCACAGATACAAAAAACTCTTTGGATACCAAATTTGTTTGCAGTTTGAACTCCCTGATGGAGTTGAAAATCTCCTTTGGAAATCTTTTGTGTGTTTATGGATACTACCGCTATTTCAATGCACAGAAAAGAAGTAGTGCGGGCACCTGCTCAAGAAAATCTGGAGGCTTTAACTTAACATTATGCATTCTTCACTTCTGTGTTGCTGTGAATGTTTAAACTACAGGCATTTCAATTCTCAAGCTGTGAGACCTATCAATATGACCAATGCAAACTCACCTGGTTTAGCATATCCCTCTCCCTCACAAGCCCATCTATGGTTCTCTTATCAGTCTCTGCCTGCTTTTTGGCTGTCTCCAACTCTACAGAAGAAGAGAAAAGACAATGAAATTTACAGCTCTTAAAAATGCAAAAACAATTCAGTGGACTTTTTTTAAATCCTTGACATTACATAACCAGTTCAATTAGCTGTGAACAGGTTTTACAACCCTATGTATTAACTGATGTTAATGCTTATTTGAGTACCTAGAATAACTTAGAAGAACTCAGAAAACAGATCCACCTATGTCTTAGGCACCTACCTTTCTCCAGTCTGATTATTTGATTTTTTAGCATGCTTTTTTCATGTTCTGCATCAACTTTTTGTTCCTCTGCAGTACGCAGCTTATGCTGGAGAACATCTCTTATTTTGCTCAGCTTTGAAATGTCAAGGCGCATCTGAGCTGCTTCATCCTCTATCTCCTACAGGATTGCAACAAGGAAAGGATAGAGAAAGCATCCACAGACAGAAAGAATAAAATGGTTTTTATTTGGTGTACACTTACTCCATGAAACTCAGGAAGAAAACATTTAAGTGCTGTGGGTCAGCTGCAGAAAGATAATGAGCTAACTGAACAATATTTAAAATAATTTAAACAAAGCCAGATTGGAAAAGGAAAATGATAATCAAATCTTACACTTCAGGGCTGAAGATAATCAATGAAGAACCTCCAGCTGCAAACTCCACACACCACAACCCAATTAGTCCAGCAGATTAAAAACAGGAAGCTCTCTTTTCATTTGAAGTACTAGGCACAGTGACAGTGATGAGAAAGATATCTGTAATGTGGTCTGATTACATGCCCCTAAATAGCAGGTATGTATAATCCCCATCTCTTTTATAACCTATGGCTTTAAAGAAAAAGCAAAATCTAAAGTATGTCTCGTACAATAGAGGAAAAAATAATCAATCAAAATACTGCATAACTGGTTACTGGGTTGCATAACCAATATTCACAACAGCAATCAGTCTTTTTCCTTTTAAGAAGTATAACTTTGTATAATTCAGTGCCACTGCTAGGTTTTACAGCCATCACAGACTACAGTGTTCCACTTACAGACTCAGATACTGATTCAGTGAGAAGGGGAATCCTGCCATGAAGCATTCTCTGAGAGAATGGGAATCTTCTCAGTTCTTATTGACAATAACGTTCAAGAGGTTTAAGAGTACTTTGACAATCCACCTTGCCCAGCACTGAGCACACTGCAGGATGGTATTGCAGTCACAATCCCTACAAAAACTGCACCCCAGATCATGACCAGGGCTATTTAGCTTTAGCAGCTGGCTTAACTACTAACTGGGCAGTATCTCCTATTTTTGTTTCCTAGAAGTCCACATGTATGACTCTAAAAGTTCCATTAACTTTTCCTGAAATCAGGATAAGATCAAAGAATCAAAGTCCTCTGACGGTCTAAGGTCCAATATGTAAGTCATGTTTGTAAAGTTCTAAACAACGATGGTATTGGTAATGATAAAATTGGATAACCTGAAAAATGCAGTAAATTGTTTTTCAAATAGGTAAGAAAAACATCCTTCAGTTTGCCTAACAAAATACTACAGAAAGCTCCTACCATACTCCATTAAGGATCCAAATCAGAATCATCTATATTGCATTAGTTATGAACTAAGCTTTTATTCTGTCAGAAACAAATCTGTTAGTTTCTATCAGACTAACAGCCTCTGTTTGCAAACAAGCTTTTTATTTAGGTGAATTAGCTATATTCAGTAAAACTCAAGAAGATACTTATTTTCTACCTGAATTATCTAATGCTCAGTTTTTAACCCCAATGGTGACACAAAATGCAAGATATGGTAAATAGCACAATAGCATCCAACATCTGTACATTACCCTTTGTCAAGCGCTCTCAATGTATCTTAAAAAGAATATGCTGGAATCCTTTAACTCTTCCTCAACGGAAACTCATCTGCTTCTGACTTGTATAAAATGAAATGTTTGAAGTTACAATGATAAATAATGTGAAGTCAGGCAACAAAACCATTTAGATCTGAAAGTAAACACCATCTTGTTTGCTTATATTTAACTTTCACAGCCAATACTGAGGGGAAGCAATTTTAGTGTTGAATGCAATTCCCTTCAGTGGAAACTATTCAGGACACCATTGTTATAATTTATTAACATTTTTCAATGGATTTTGGCAAAATTCAAATTACATTAATCATTGTATGAAATTCATTGCTCTTATTTGAAAATCTCAGTATTTAAAAGAGACCACATGTTTGTGACCTTGTATACTTGATGACGAGTGTGTGTTGAGCATTTCAGTTCATGTGATTTATGAAACAACTCCTCCAGGAGAACAGGTGCTACATTGTCAGATGAGAGGGTTGGAGACTACCATGACCATGGTACTGCCCTAGAAAGAACGGCATCCAGCATCAGCCAGATCTATTCCTAAAACCTACTCACATTTCCTCCAAAACTACCCATGGGGACCTATCAGGACAAGAACTGAAGTCATCCCTGTCCCAAATGGTAAGATGTCATTGGAATGATACAGCTGGTAGGATGCACCTTCTGGAACTTACTTTCAGTTGTGCCGTCTTCTGACTGATGTCCTTCATCACATCAGCAATCATTGCATTCTGCTGCTCACTCTCATGTGTGAGCTTTTCATATTTCATCTTCATTTGCTCAATTTCCTTACCAGCTTTTTCATTCAAGTTCTGTTAGATTAAAGAACAATCCTATTAATTCTTCTAAATCTTATTATAATATCTACATACACCTGTAGAGAGAAGCTTCCTGCTACCCAGGAGATAAAAGCTGCTGCAAATTATTGTCTGCTTAAAAAACAGTCTTCACTGTTGATGAAATTACTAATATTACTAAATATGATACATGGTCATAATGACATGGAGAAATCATAATTTCTAATGAAAAACATATCCAGTGTTTTGTTTTTTGTTTTTTTTTTTTTTATTGGAAGTTTAGCAGGTCTTTATTGCAGGTGGTAGATAGATATTTTACTTCTTGTTAGGCATTTGGCAACCATCACATAATACAGCTTGCTACATACAACTACTGAAAATGAGTATGAGATTCAAATCACTTCAATCAGCAGAGGGCAGGGGAGATCTGTTTTATGAGTAAGCATCCTACATGAATGTGCTGATAACATTTCTCTGGGTACATGGCTTGCTGAGATCAGGACAAAAAATTTTGCTCTTTAATTTGTGTTCGGTTAAATATCTGGAATAGTGGTTTTGCAGTTTCTATACAGAGCATACATTTCAATACTGGAGCTTCCAGATTTATCTTCTGCTTGATGGAAATTTCCTTACAAATATTGCAAATATAAATGAGTGAAAAACAACCATCGTATTTATCACTCCTGATGAAGTCAATATATATTGTGCCCTTAAAAAACATTAAAGGAAGAGAACTAGAATCTAGTGTAAAAGCAAGGAATACTCTTTTTTATATTGCAAATGTCAGAATAACATTTTTTCAGGTAATCTTTTATTGAGTCTTGGACAGGGGTGGGATAAAGCTTATAGCAGCTCCATCAAACCATTTTCAACGTCATGCCAGAAAGGGTATTTCATTAGAAATTTCTAATAAAATAAGAATAACAATAAAAGAATAATAGGCATCACAAACAACTACAGTTCAATTGAGACAATAACCTGATGAAATTGCAATAGCTGGGTCACCTTCTTTTGAAGATCTCTACCCTGACCCTTGCAGAGTTGGATAGCCTGTGTTTTGGACAGACTTCTAGCAAAAGACCATTCAGGGCCTTCACAGACACGTTGAAGTCAGCACAGGCAAGGAAGACAATGCAGAAGTCTGGATAATTAGCCCACACACAACACTTTATGTGAACTCTTGGTTTCCACAACAGTTTGGATAATTGAAGGTCCCTAAAATCTACACTTTGAAAGGCTGAAAAAGACTGTAAATAGAAGAAAGAATGTAACAGAACCAGGAATTGTACATACAGTGTGATTACCATGGCAGATGATGGAGCTGCCCTCAAAAGCAGCATCAAATCAGTGATATTCAGAGAAATAATCAAGTCTTCTCTCTATGTTGAATATTTTATTAAGATTTTGTGTTGACTAAAAATTGGCGCAGACCTCTACCGTCTCAAATTCAGGGACCAGAAGGGAAGAAAAAGCCATAAAAGTCATAAATTTACAAGAGACACACAGCTCACAAGGGAGTTTCCCTTGAGGTAGGACTGGTTTAAAGTGATGAGATCTCCCCTGCCATTTACTGAAATTGCTTCTCTGAGAGTTTCTCAAAGTCAGGGGAAATGGACTGAAAACCTGAAAATTCACACACTTGCAGAACACTATGTTAGGACATGTCCAGAAAAAGTATTTCGAAACAGAATGAGGAAAATCAGTCAAAAAGGTTTATGAAGACAGTTTCTTGCCCTTTCACAGGCTTGAGAGGCAGATAAAAATTATTGTGAAAAAGAAGAAAGAAGGGGATGGAAGTAAAATTATTTTACCAATGCCACTAGATACAATCAATAGCAAAACTGGAAATATAGTCAGAAGTCCAACCTGGCAGTCTCCTGCTCCTAAAGATCATCCATGCTCTTCACAAAATGTGTCTCATTTGCTGTGATTTTTCAAGATGACCAATATCATTGTGATTTACTACCAATTTCTGTGAGAAATCTATTTGAAGTTTGTCAGCAAGCTTTATATACTTATTCATTAGTAAATTAATATTTTTGAAAAAAAAATGTTTATTAAAGTGTAATAATCTCCCTCCCTCTCCTTTCAGGAAAATCCATTCTTCTTAATTACACATTTTGCTCTAATCTTAGACCTGATGAATACAGTGTGCCATATACCCTACCTTCTGCTCTCTAAGATTATTTTCTATTTTCACTTGTTCCTCTTTGTCATTCTCTATTTGTTGCTGTAACTTCTGGACCTCAGCTTGCTTGTTATCCATTTCAGCTAGAAGATTTTTCAGCTCAGTCTCCATTTTTTCTTTCTTTCGTGCCTCACGTAATTCCTCATTTTGGCGCAGCTGGATGTCTTGCTGAAGCTATAATAATAGAGAAAAAAAAAAATTAAATTCTGCTGCCTTTTATTCAGGAAAACAAGTCCTCTCACCTCTCTGACTATGCTTGATTTTAAAAACAAGAGCTTCTATATTACTGCAACCACCACTATATACCAGATCTTCTCAGAAGTAATTATGTTTTCTAATAGTTGAACAAAAAATTCTGCATGAGTGCCCTATTTATTGATGACAAAAATTTGTTAAACACCAGTCAGTTCACAGAAGGGCCTGATACAGTTCAAATATAAAAGCATTCCTCTGGAGATGCAGTGGCACAATTCCATCTGGAGATGCAGAGTGGTAGTCTCTGAATTCAGCATTAAAACTAATTGGGGCTTGATGTTGTATTGCAAGGATTTTTCTTTTTATTATTCTCTCTGTCTAGCAGAAAAATTTATTACACTGATATTAAAAGAAAGAGATGTCATTTCAGTGTTCATTTTCACAACTGGTCCCAATCTTTCTACTCTCAAAGTTCCCATGTGGGAACTTTGAAAGAGGAAATTTTTCTCATATTTAATAGACTGCCTTGTGACTCCTGCTCACTCCCTCCACAAAAATTTGACGGAGCAGAATCAGCAGAGAGGAGACACAGGGGTCTGATCCATATGGAAATATTCGGTTCATCCAGGGACCAGCAATTGAAAGATATTCTTTGCTTAAGGATTCCTCCCCCTCTGAGCCCACAGATGAAAAGTTGCCAGAACTGACAGGATCTTCAACAGAATCTTCAAAGAGACATTGTCATTTAAGCATTCTGAAGTGAAGAATAATTTCATACTGGGAGAATGGAAGGTGATTACAAATGCTGTAGCAATTCTGTAAATTTAAGGGTTGATGAAGTGAGTATCAGAAGATATAGGCTGCCAAGTTCAACAAGTTTTGACTCTTTTCTCTTATGCCCACAATGCTGTCAGAAAAACGAAGATTTTATATTCTCTTTTAGTACATTCCCAGTCATCTGCTTTAGAAATAGAAACAATTTCTGTGCATGAAACCTAGACTGATCATTACTTTCCTATTTGTGATTTATAAAAAACTGAAAACCAAATTCTCCTTCAACCTCTTCTCTGTTCTTTGTTTAAGTGTGAGTTTCTACTCTTCCTTTCTCCTGGTGTCTTGTTCCAGCCCTATTTACATTCTGCTTTAATTCCTTCATTTCCCATTTTTATGCTTATATGTTTGATGTATGAGTTCTATATCACATCTTCCATCTTTTTCTACTTTCCATTAAGTGGCTATTCCAGAGATCCTCAGCCTTCTCTGTCTCTAGCTGCTCTATACATTTCAAGAAAGCCATACATATTGAACACAAAGAGCAACCATCTACACAGACAGTGAGAAAAACAGAAAACCTAACTAAATGTAAAGCTGAGATGGAGTATGACTGCTCTCTACAGACAATTGTGTGGTGAAAAATTTAAGCTGAAAAACAATAATCCAGAATCAGTGTAAAGAAGAAAGCAGGAGGTCCCTAACAATGAAAAAAGTAAGGATCTGGAAAAGCTTCCCATAAAGAAGAGGAGAGAAAACAACTTCTTTATTTTTTGAGTCAGATTTTGATACATTCTTAAAAATGATGGTATCTCATAATATGGCAACCACTGCCAACAGCAAAGGACCAGGAATCTCCATTCCAGGTCTATGTTCTAAGTGTCTCTTTTGAGGCGTAAGGATTTACAATACAGAAAACATCTCATTTCTTCAGCATTAAAGATGATTACAATTCATGAAAAGCAACCTTGGCCTCATTGGGGTATTGGGAAGATATGGAAGCAGCTGGGACATGACAATACATATATAGCCTAGAAGCACAGAAAAATACAAAAGTCATTCACAGCAGAGCATTCCTGTAAATATTTAAGATGCAAAAGAGCAGGTATTAATGTACCAGTCACTGGAGATTAATTGCAAGTGTGGAGAAAGGCTCAGGACAAAGCCTAAAATCACCATCTAGTGATCAGTACAGACCTGCAAAACGAATTGCTCTGCCTCATTTTTGGCCTTTTCTATTTCCTGCTGCTGCTCTGTGACTTCAGTGAGAATTTGACGTAACTTCACAACTTCTGACAACAGTTCATCTCGCTCCTCTGTTACCTCTTCTTGAAATCTTAGCAAATCTTCAACACTGTAAGCAAGGAAATAATAGACAAGCAGTGTCACAGGCCATTTCTGTTCTTCCTCCTATGCCAGAGAAAGACTTTTATGAGAAAGAGGAGTTAATTTTTTTTTTTTTTCATTTTAAACTCCTCTGTATTAAGACTGCTGGTCAACTGAATTACATGCTTTATCTACTGTGATCAGAGTCACCATCAACCAAGTCAAACCTCTTTCTTGTTGTATCACATCCTCATGGGTCTGAGTGAACCTTCTGTTTCCCAGAAAGGTGACAGGGGAAAAAATTCCCTCTTCCATCCCACTGCAAAATTAGTCAGGGACCAAAAATGTTACACTGTTGTAACCAGTCACTCTGCACCTTACCTGACTGCACACCTAACTAGGTTATGTCTTACAGTCACATAATGTAAAAATATAAACTGACTCTCTGCTTTTACCCATTTGCAATATGAAAGCAAGACCAAGTTGGGGGTTCAAGCTCAGTCTTGAAAAGCAGCCTAATTGTTCTAAAATATTATAGGGCTTTCAAATCTGAAAGCTGCTTGAGAGTCTTGCTGATATCTGCAAGAGAGTCTTATGGCCTTGTCACTGGATAGGGTATTTAAGCGTGGAACTGGAGGGCAATTCAAAGGGAACTTCAAGAAGAAATTGCAAGCTGGCAGGTCTCAGCAGCCTGGGCAGAGCTGGAAACAGGAGTGAGATGTTGGCAAAATTGGCTCCTGACTCTCACACTAAAATGCAAAACGCAGCCAAAGAGAGAAACTTTAAGGAGAATTAAATGAATGACCAAGCTTTTAAATCCAAGGAAACCTGTTGAACAGTTCCAGAACATGTCAGGGACAAAAAGTGAAGGAGTGGATTTCTCATGGACTCATGATGGTTCATGTGCTGGCACATATTTTGGAGGGGGAAGTGTCTGAGCACACTGAAGACCTCCTGTTTTTGCAGCCTGGGTACACAAAGAGTGCAGAGATGAGCATATCCCGGACATATCCTGCATGCATGTTATAAATAAATACCTTACACAGTGTGAAAATTTCAAGTCATTATCAGAAGGGCCAACCACCAGCAATTCCAGTAGAAAGTGCACAGGCCATAGGGTCAATACACTTAACCCCATCTTTGAGTTTAACTAAATGTTACAGCATAAGCAATTTCTGAGGACCTGATACTACAAACAGTAGATTCTGGAGAGCTTCTGAGCAGCTCCACTATGCAGTGGCTTAGAGGCACCATCTCAGAGTAGGTCCCTCCATGCATTTGTTTAAAAAAAAAACAAAAACATAATCATGAAAGTGTACAAATATAAAATACAAAGAAGAATACAGACAGTGTTAAAGCCTTTAAAACAAAGCTAGGAACGGGGGAGAAATCAAGTGTCCTGCCTTCTTGATTTATCTAGTTGACCTTGCTGCTGTGAAACGTAAAAATGTTGACAGGATCCTATTCTCAAAGTATGCTGAAGAGTTTGTCAGATAAAACAGTATGACACATACTGAGAAACTGCATAGTATTAATTTTATTTGATCTCTCAGCTTAATCCAATACTGAATGAACTCAGAGCCTGATTCTATACTTGCTCACTGCATAAACACACAGCCAAATAAATGTGTATTCATGAGAAAAGTAAAAGCCAGAAAAGATCTGTTTTCCACTGTGTCTTCATGGCTAAACAAGGTAGAGAATGACAGAAAATCAGATTAGGCTTTCCCTCTCCCTAAGGAAAACTTACTTGTACTCCTGTCCAGCTCTTTCCTTAATTAAATTATTTAGGCGTGAAATTTCCTTATTCAATGAATCAATTGTTTCCTTAGTTTTCTGCTCCCTTTCATAGGCTTTATCCACCATTTTCCAGGCCTTTTCAAGCTCCTAGGAATGAAATGGAAAATAATTACATAAATTAAATTGTGTTTTAAAATAACCACAAATTAGAAATTAATTGCCTTGCATTTAGCTTAGTTGAGAAAATAGAATTCTGTGCCTTTTCATGATTAGGTTCACAACAGTCCCCTTCACTTGGTATCTTTTGTTTTGGCTGAGAGCATAGCAAACATTTTGAGCCATTCAGGCTAGGCACTAGTTCAATTTACACCAGGAGAGCTCTAAAACATTTTTTTAACACACAGATCTGAACATTATCAAATCCTCACTCTGTGAGGACTTAGTGTAATTTTATTCTTACTACTTATTTAGACAAGGCACAATTATTATGCCAAATTTTAGCACAGGGATTTCCTTAAATGACAGATTTGTGTGCCTCTCACAAGCCTGGGGTTTGATACCCACAAACAGGATAGGGGAAGAGGATTCACTTCATTTTTTTACTTCCTCTGCATCTCTCTCCCTTGAATCAGATCCTTATGAATAAAAAAGAAAAGACTTATTCCTTGCCAAGTTCAAATGAACCTCCTACCATTTCCAGAATCCTGTGCTAAAAAAAAAAAAAAAATTTAGAAATTCAACAAGTGACTGGACTGGAAGGAAAGTTCCTGAAATCTCAGTAAATAATGAAGATACTAGTTTTACACTAGAAGTCCCTGAGCTTCAAATCACAGCATGATGCTCTTTTCTCAGCCAGCTGAGTTCTGGGCTTCACAGATTTTTTACAGATTTAGACCCCAAGTGTGGCTGTGCACATTAACTCTAGGAAGGAGTTTCTCCTTAAGGAAAGCCAAATAGAAGTATCATTATATCACACCGTAATATCCCTTTCAATCCCTACTTGCATCATATGAAATTAAGGCAGGAAAAAAGTACCTTAGAAACCATCTCCACAATGAAGAAAATAATTTAATTTCAAATTTCAAAAGACAAATTTAATAATTTGTTTACAGAAATTCTTTATTGCAATTGACGTCTTTTTCAGAAAAAAAACCAACCCTATTAACATTAAACTCTAAATTATGACACCTATGTTATGGTATATTGTTAATGTACTTATAGAATTAAAAATCTTAAAAATCAAATATATGTAATATTTAGCTGTTTACTGCCTATATTAAAAATTCAAACTATAGAACTAACAGAAGTAACAGCCTATCAGATTTTGCTGAAGGATAACACAAAGTATAACATCTGTAGCCTCTTCAAACTGCAGAGGGAATACATTTCCATTTTATTTATTCAACTATCTCAGCATATCCAAATTTGAGAAACCGTCTGGAACATAAAGATCAGGGGTTTTTGCTCTTCCTTTTTTACCACACATACTAATAAAGAGTTAAACAATGGGCTTTCCTTGCACAGAAATTCTGAAAATTACAGCAAATTAAAGTCACTACCTACAAACAATATTTTCATTACTTAAGAAATTACTTTGTTCAAAATTTAGCTTGAAAAATGTGCTTTTTCACTTATGTATCAAGAGTCTTTAAACATTTTTATATATAAAATCAATTTTTATGTCATAAATTTTGAGTTCCAATTTCCATTCAATGCAGCAATGATCATACATAAAGCATTAAGTATCACCTAGTAAATTGTAAGGTTTTCATTTATTAATATCTTACACAAAAATGTTCAATTCTGAAATTTAAATAAAAGTATTGCATGTTGGGCTGAAATATTGGCACAAAGACCCAGTGTATCACGTTGGCAAGCAGAAAAGCATAAAATATAACTGTAAATAAACATGTTTCAGATTTGTCAACCAGTAAGAGGCAACCCCCCTTCTCTAGAAAAATGCAAATTGAAAGTAAGATTAAAGCTGATTACTTAAATTAGAGCTTCCTGCTGGCTGATTAGACTGTGATTAAAATTGGTGAATTAAATCATTATGATTGGGAGTTTGAAGAATAGAACAGGGGAATAAAATCAATATAGCCTCTGAAAGGTTTTAGTGGCTCCAGAGACTATTTTGTTCTGATGAGTATTTGCAAAAGTGATCTCTTGAAGTCAATGAGGCCATTCAGATAAGCACTGATTTCAGGTTACCCTAAGCTGTGCTTTTTGATTTGGCCTGTAAAAACTATTGAATTGAATTTGTATTGATAATACCAATTTCTGTCAATAAAGTAAGAGGACACAGGTGATGGCCACACTAATAAGCAAAATCTAAATAAGAATTTTCTACAGACTTCAGCATCAGCAAAACTGAGCTTCATTGTAGTTCCTTCTTGGTTGTGATTTCTATTGTAAGAGCTGATCAGCAGATCTGTTATTTTCAGAAATAAAAAGGAGCAAAATTTTGATGATGGAAGTCTTCACAGAATACTCACATAGTTATTCAGTATGAAAGACTGCAGTGTGTCAGCTACACAGGTTAATTGCAGAACAAGATAGGTAGGTAATGCATGGCAGTCTGTTGCATAATTAAAGGAAATACACTGGATATTTGCTGTTAGAATCATTCAAAAATCTTTGGAGAAGTACTGAATTCTGGAACTTGTGAAGCAGAACTTATGAAGTGTGACTGCTTTACTTTACTTTCATTAAATACCCCAAAAGATCACATCAGTTTCATTGCTCAGAAACTGAGAATTAATGCAATGCTTTCTTACTATATTGGATTGATACGCCTGGAAATTGAAAATGTGGTAATTTCAAGCAGGGCAATCCAAGCTCCTATAAATTCCTCTTCTAGCATTCTTCCAGTGCAGACTCGTGGATCAGCCTCCCTAGCCATGAAAAACAGAACTGTATTCCCTTCATGATGAGCTTGGCCCTTTGCTCCTTTGATATGACTGTAAACAGCAGATTGTTATGTCCAGTTTATTAAAGCTACAAAACAGATCCTTTAATGGCCACCTGACAGTTAATAGCTATTGATTATCACTAACCCACGTCCTACCAGCCACTGATCTGTGTGCTTAACCCCTGCTCCAAACAAATCCTACTGATTACAAACAGGCTTCACATGGAGAAAAATTTTTCTTTTGCAACTTTTATTTCTTACCCTAATGACCCATCAAGTCACCAAGACTTAGGACCTTAATTTGGAGCAACTGTACCATTTTTACGGGAATGACCCCATCAGGACTCTTTTATGGTTTATAAATAATTAAATTGTGGGACAGATTGTTTGTTTAATTTAGCACTGAAGACTATCATGGATACTTTAGCACTTGAACTTCCTTCACCACTTGGCTTGGATACATGGGAAACACATTTTTTGAATGCTAACAAAATTGTAGTGAAATATTACAGCTCTAATAGAACTTTCCTTCAGAAAGGATAATATGGAATATATCCAAAGGGTTTACCAAGCAGAACCTCAAACGAGACATGAACATTTTAAACAATATCTAAATAATTCCTTTAAGAGAAGGACTAATTCTCACAACCAAACTGAAAAAGTACCAGCTGTGTACTTGGCTCACAGCACAACTCCAGAAATTAAATGTCCCATGTTGTGCATTGCACATAATTTTTAGCAGGATCATATTGTCAAGCAGCTTTTTCACTAGAAAATCACTTAATAGGCTCAATAGTAGGTGGAATGGTTCAGTCATACCCCGCTTAAGCTTCAAATTAGCTGCTGAAATTGGAAAGGCTCTTATTTTCTCAACATTTCCACTCCTCAGCTTTATGATGTTTCCAAGACAGTGTCTCCTCACTTTGGGAATATCTTGAAGGATCACCTCTCCTACTGCTCACACAGAGAGTATTGCTATGTAATAGCAAAAAAGGAAATTACAAAGATCATGGTGGTACCTGACATTCATCTACCAGGTTTTGATTAGCAGCAATGAAAATCAACAAGATTTTCCACACTTTTTCTCCTCCTTGAAGAGGCTTTGGGGTTTTCAAGATTGGGCTGCCATTTATATTTACTCTGAATGTATTTTCCTCATAATTCTAAGGACAAGAAACTTCATTTCAAAGCACTTCTATTTCTGTAGTGCTCAAAAATCACTCTGGATTGCTACATGGACTTTATTTTACTGGAACAAAACATTTTGTTGTAAGGCATAGAGGTTTCCCAGCTAAGTGCTAAATTAAAGCCTATCTAGGTATCACAAAGCTAAGTTTTTAAACCATCAGAATGAAGTTCCACATACAGTCTTATGATTACTTGCCAGCTTTAGGTTTCTGACTGTGAAAATTCACTGTAAGCCTAAAAACATCAACTGTTTTTAGTGAGCCAAGCACTTTGATTTGACAGAGTTTAAATCAATAGTAACAAACAACACATCAGAGTAAATTGGTGAAATCACACTGAAAAGCTATGTAAGATTCCTTTCCAAAAGCACTGTGAAACATTTATTTATATAAATTGTCACTTCCCTGGCCTAAAATCCATACTTCAACAAAAAGTTGATTTTTTTAATGTTCTGGCAATAGTTAACATTCAAGCAGCCCTTCAAAAGTATTAATGACTCAAAAACTGTACATTAAGCTGAAAATGTGTCATTTTACAGAGGAAAGCTTAAACAAAAACTATTAGTGAGTGCTTGAAAGCTGACTGAGTTGGTGCAAATAAACACAGAATTTAACTGAAACCTGTAAATATACCAGGCTGAGCAAACAAAGCAAAGCAGAGGTTAAACAACTGGAGATGCAAGCTCTATGCTTAGTCCTCCTCCAGCTAGTTCTCTACATAAAGCCAAGTGTTCTTGCAGGTGCTTTTCTTATTACCATGTTTTTCATAAACAATTTCAGACTATACTTCATTCTATTCAAAACTTTACCGACTTCAATGATGAGATAGTTTCCCCATCATCATTAGTGAGTTTTGTGAGCACAGCTACTTTAGATGACTTCTCCACAAGCTCAGCACTCAGCTTCCTGCATTTCTCCATGAGATGATTTTCATTTTCACGAGACTTCTTCATAACAGCAAGGAGCTTCTCATATTCAACACGGAATTTTTCCAGAGCTTCATCTCTGCTCAGTATACTGATGAATTCTTCGGACTCTTTTTCAAGTGCTTCAAAGGCACTTTCTTCTAGATATGGTTTGTCAGAATTTTCCTGAGTGAAATAATCAACAAACGGGAAGAATTCAATATCTCACTTATGACCTCAGAATACAAAAAAGTAATATACTGAGTGTATAACAGCTTTTAAGAAATCATGACAAAATTTTCTGTAATAACAGTTCTTTTGCTAGCATATAATATGCATGTTGTGGGCTATTTTTCAAACACATCCCCCTCAATTTTATTGAAATAACTTGTGCTTTACCAGCCAGTATTCTTGAGTTCCACAGCTGCTTTAACAATAAGTCTATAAAATACTATCATTGTGATAGTGTTTGAATAATGCATGAGGAAACTACTGAGGAAATACAGTATTTTTGCCCTAATTCTGCCCAGTTCTCTACCCTCTAAAGTCTGATTAGTTTATGATTTCTATCCAGATAGTGCCAGAGACTTGGAGACAAACACATCTGAAAGCTCCAGTAATGCCAACACAATCCAGTCCTTCCTCTGTGGGAAATGCTACTTTTAAACCTTACACAGAAGACATTTTTCATCTAGCTCAGTTCTGATGCCAAATCCTTGCAAATGCAACTCTGAGGTGGTCTCACTAGGATAAGGAAGCAGCTCTCCTGTCAGCAGGAAAAGCTCAAGGGAAACTTTAATGCTGCAGCCCACGCTTTGGTCAGCATCAAAGAACAATCCAAGCTATGAACTGAAACTTAGTGCATCCCTTCTTCAAACCTGCTCTGGCGGTTTGAAGAAACGGCTCTCTTCTCATTTCATCCTCCTCTCCAAACCACAGAATCACAAAATTATTTGGGTTGGAAGGGGCCTTAAAGATCATCTCATTCCAACTTCATGCCATAGACCTTCCACTTAGACCAGGTTGTTCAGAGCTCCATCCAACCTGGCCTTGAACACTTCCAGGGATGGGACATCTGTAACTTCTCTGAGCAACCTGTGCCTGTTCCTCACCAACCTCACAGTACAGAATTTTCTGCTAATATCAAATCTAAACCTACTCTCAGTTTGAATGTGCTCCTCTCTGTCCTGTCTTGTCCCCACTACACGCTCTTTTGAAAAGTCCCTCTCCAGCTCTCTTGTGGGGTCCCTTCAGGTACTTCAGTCTTGATCTTGTTCGTGTTTGTAAATAGTGTTAAAAGACGAGCAGTAACGAGGGGGAAGGCAGGGCGGGAATCACACCCACGATCTTACATGTAGCAGTGCTCCTAAAATTTCAGAGTTGGTACTGCCTGGGTACAAGTGGCCTGATTACTCCTGCTTTCAACACAGGACATAACTGAGCTCTGCTCACACAGCTGACACATAAACGTGGTATATGGCTACAGATGAAACACGGGTGATGTTGGCTGGGCTTATCCTGAGGTGCAGCCTTCGTCCTGTCCAGGGGACAGGAAGGGAAGGGAGGGACAGGTTCAGGATTACCTCAGCCATGCCGCCGTCAGGTGGGGGGGGCGGGCTCGGTGTAAAGGGTCGGTGTCAGTGCCGGTGCCGGTGCTGGGGGCAGGGGCAGGAGCAGTGCCGGTGCCGGGGAGTTGGGCGGTGCCGGTGGTGGTGCCGTGGCGGTGCCGGTGCCTCAGGCTGGGGCGGTTTGCCGGTGCCGGTGCCGGTGCCGGTGTCGGTGCCGGTGTCGGCTCGGGCCCGCGGCGGTGCCGAGGCCGCTGCTCGCAGCCAACGCCGCTGAGGTATCGTAGCAACGGCGGCGGGCGGGGCCGCGCTGGGCCCGGGGCTGCCGTCAGGCCGGGGCGCTGCGGTGGCCGCATACGTGGATGGACCCGGTCACCCCGCTGCCGAAGGGTGACTTGTCCTCCAAAAACTGTGTGAACATCGTGCTCCTCACGTTCGGCCCTCGGGGATTTTAACCAAGGACACCGAGGAATGTTTCCCTTCTGAGCCTGAGGCTCTCTGAGCACAGCAGCTCAGCGCGGCCGGCAGGGTGGGCTAGCTCAATCACGGAATTGTTAGGGTTGGACAAACCCTAGTTTGGACAAACCAAGTTCTGGTGATCATCCAGATCCAAGGCAGGGTCACCTGGAAAAGGTGACACGGCAATGTCTACAGGTGGGTTTTGAATATTTCTACAGAAGGAGACCTCACAACCTCTCTTGGCAGCCTGTTCCAGTTCTTTGCCACCCTCAATGTAAAGAATTTCTTCCTCTTATTGAAGTGGAACCTCTTGTGGTTTAGTTTATGGCCATTGCTCCTTGTCCTGTCACTGAAAAGAGCCTGGCACCGTGCCTTTGGCACCTGCCTTTGAGATATTTATATGTATTGGTGAGATCCCCTCTCTGTTCTCTCAGACTGAACAGGCCCAGCTCCTGCACTCTCATCATACAAGAGATGCTCCAGACCCATCATCATCTTCATGGCCTCCACTGGACTCTCCAGTAGCTCCTTGTCTTTCTGTTACTGAGTCCACACAAGGCAGGGTCCAGTGGAAGGCAATAAACAGGGATTTGTGCAATTTGAGGGCACAAATTGTAGAACCACAGAATACATTGGGTAGGAAGGGACCTTAAAGATTATCTCATTCCTACCCCATTGCTGTAGGCAGGGACACCTTCTACTATCCCAGGCTGCTCAAAGCTCAATCCAGACTGGGCTGGAACACCTCCAGGGATGGGGCATCCACAACTTCTCTGGCCAGTCTGTGCCAGTGCTTCACCACCCGCACAGAAAAGAATTTCTTCCTAACATCTGATCTAAACCTACCCTCCTTCAGCTCAAGGCCATTTCCCTTTGTCTTGTCACTACATGCCAAATGGCATTTGGAGCCTGACTTCTGCCATTTCATCGTACCCAGCTATTCACAGGAGTCTGTCCCTGTGTGGCACAATCCACGGTGCACAATCCACAGTGCAGGAAAAGAAGAGGCAGGACAGCGGCTCCGCTTCAGAGCTGTGCTCAAAGATCAGCTGCTGCTGTTCTCTCCACTCCCCTGAAATAGTGGGGTTTATCTCTCTAAGCACACAAATTGTTCCATCTGATAGCTTTTTAGGGCAGGGAATGTACCTAACTCCCTAGCAGCATGGATGTTGGCTAGGACCTTAAAGTACCACTTGAAACAAATCATGATGATGGAAAACTTCTTCTCTTGCTGGTTTAATGAAGCCTGAATTGTAGCACTTCATTTTACTGATTATGTGGCAAAATAGGCAGTTTCAAATGGATGCTTTCAAATGGTCTGATTTTACCATTAGAACTGGAGAATAATACACATTTTATAATGTATTCTTTTTATGTGTGACTTAATTTTAAAAATACCCTATACACTGAAACATTCAATCATTTCAATACACACTTCTAATAAAAAAAACCAATGAAGTTCCTAAGTTTTGTAGTCCTCTTTTTCCGCATTTTCTTTTGTACTGATGTTTCTTACATAATAAAATTATGACAAAGATGATTATGATAAATTCCTTGATTCTAGGATTTCAGTTCTCAAGAGGACCAAACTTCTAGACCTTTAACATAAAACCACAGTGCATATAATGAAATATCAAATGGTATGATTTTAATTTTGTGAGCAAAATACTGCTGGAGGGACATGCTCAAAATTAAAAAAAAAATTACATGATGAAAAAAAGAAGAGCCCTTCAATTTACATCTCAAAGATATAACTCTGATATTTTTTATACTGTTTCTTATGTCTTTAAAAACAAAACAGGAGTGGAAGGGAGATAGTCACCTTTGGGCTTCAGGGTCTTGTCTGTCCTTGAAGGTAACAGCATAAATGTGTCTAAAAATTATACCCATTTATTAAGACATAAGATTAAGAAATAAGACATTTTCCTGGTCTGATTGAAAATGTCCCTGCTAACTGCATGGGCTCAGACTAGAAGACCTTTAAAGGCCTCTTCCAACCCAAATTATTCTATGATTCTACTCTTATGTTTTTCAAACCCTTTGTGATCTGTGTCCTCTGAGACTGTGTAATTGTGACTGTATAGACTGGTCTTCATGACAACTTCCATTTGAGCTAAATTCATCCAAATTCTGCAAGTTCACCCTCGTGGCAGCTGCATCTCTAACTGCAGTGCAGAAATAGTGGGTTAGTGTTAGAAGTCCATGATAACTCATGCAAAAGCCCATTTTTTAAAAAAGACTTAAAACATCACAACTCAGCACATAAATGCAACCAGGACACAAATCTGTGTGACTGTGAAGACTCAAATATTCACATTGAATTAATTCTGCAACAAATTATACTAACAACAAGAGAATGCCTCAATAGCTTCATAAACAAGGAGCTGCACTGACACTCAAGAGGACACCTGGGTTTCTGACCTTAGCAAGAATTTACTTCAGCTCAGGACCAGCCACTTAAAATTCCCTGTGCTTGAGATTCATCAGTGAAGTGTAAATAACATCTACCCTCCTGCAATGGTGCTGTGACTGTCATGGCTATAAATGATGCACTCATGTCATAGAGAGAACCTCTGGACAAGGTGGAGCTCTTCAAGTAGGATTACTTTTTAACTCTCTGTTTTAAGATGTGTGTATGTCCCCAGCTGTGCAATAACCTTTCTGCTAATAAGAGCAAGAAACTCCAACAGCCATAGAACCGAAAAAAACCAAACCAAACCAAACCAAAACAAAACAAATAAAAACAAATAAATCTCCATTAACAGCAAGGACAAGCCAGACCTAGAAAGTTTCAGTTCATTGAAAAAATTGTTATTTATTTCCCTGAATATATTTGTTCAAGAGACACATCCACTTTATGGTAAATAAGCAGAATCACCTGTCTCACGAGCTGCATAAAAGAGTTTTGCACCAGTGGGGTGTGTTGGTGTGCATGCAGAAAGGGTTACTAGAGAAGAAATATTTGCTCACTGATTTATTTGAGGTCACGACCTTTGTGCAATTAATTTAAGGCATGTTTTAAACTGTAGTGCCATGAAAACGATAAGCCATTACTTCCTGAATGTAAGGACTTATGGGCTGCTGCAGAGATATAAATAAAAAAGTAAAATCTCATCATAAGATGACCCAGGAGTATGTAAGCCATTTGGGGCAGGGACCACGACGGTACGCGTCTTCTGGAGGGTGTAAAAGGAACCTTGTGGCCTCTGGTAAGGACAGGGTGAACTGAAGAGGGAGAGAGCGGGGGTTGAAGTGGCTGCTCCCAGTTCCGCTGATGGCAGGAGGCATCGGGAGGCGGCAGCAGCGCCCCGCGGCCGTGCCCGCACCGCGCTCCCGACCCCAGCCCGGACACGGGAAACCAACATCCCCTAACACCGGCTACCACCCCTAACACCGGCTACCAA
>CM031862.1:11474795-11520485 GCA_018697195.1 Certhia americana
AACATCCCCTAACACCGGCTACCAGCATCCCCTAACACCAGCTACCAGCATCCCCTAACTCGGCTACCAGCATCCCCTAACACCGGCTACCAAAATCCCCTAACACCCGGGCATGGAGTGGAGGCGTGGACACATTCTCGTGCACGAGGCTTCGCATTTCAATTCGGTTTTGCTCCTTTTACTCAGATACATCATCGATGGAAAACTGCCACTAAGGAATGCAAAAATTATCTATCTGTTTGCTAATCTTAATTAATTGTTTGCAATACATTACAAATACATTACATAAATATTACTGAATTTAACTGCAAGTCTTGTAATTTCCCCAGCAGTATGGAAATCCAGCAGAGTCTCATGGCCCCAAAGAGCAGAGATGCTGCAGGCACTGTCAGTGGGCTGACATGCTGGGATAAACCATGCAAACCAGATTGCCTTCTCAGTTACATCAGTCTTGCAATATTAAAAGGAACAAGAGCTTACTGAAAATGCTCCTTTTTCTCCAGTGACAAGGAAAAGCTATATGGTTCTCAATTACTTAATTATCTAACTGATTTTTTTACTATATTCTTTTTTAATGTCCTCTCCACCTGTTATTTTCAAACTCAATGATAATTTTACAACAAGCACGGTTGTTCAGTTTAAATTGGATTGAGATTTTCTACTTTGTTCATAAAGATGATGCAACAGATCTCAAATAACAGTAACCTTTGATCATGTTTGGCACTAGAGTTGAGCTAATGATCTCAGGAGAGGAAACATTACCATTTTTATAAGAAGTTAAATCATAGAAATGTTTCAATTAATAGGAACATCCAAATAAAGACCTTGGTTAGTTCTGAGACACTAAAGCTGATGAGTGGTCTCTGTATAACGTACAGTTACATGCTCTACATTAAAAAAAAAATAGATGAGAGTTATGGAAAGTAACTAAAATTAATTCAATAATCCTGAAACTAAGTTGAACTTGCTATTCCCCAGTATGGTTTGAAACTGCAGAACAGTTTTCCATCCCAGTTTTTCCTCACAGTTCTGCAACTGGGATTACTACGGCATGGCATGCCTGTTAAAAAATTCCTCTCTTCTACCCTCCCCCAAGCTAAATACAGGAATTCTCCAAGACTGCTGGATGAAAGCAATGCTCTGTAGATCCCTATCACCATCACTGCCCACTGTGGGCTCTTACCATCACCAGTGTCATGGTTTATGGCTACGAGTCTGGCCTTCAGCTTTAGAGAGCGAGTTGGGGGGACTTTTCTTCCTGTATAAGGAATGGTCTGATAGAAGTAACCCCTCCCATCCTGGTTGCCCAGCATCATTAATCACTGAAGAGGCTACAAAGGAAAGCCTACAAAGTAACGCAAATACATTTGGCCCTAAAGAGCTCTTAAGTTTCTTCAATCAGTGAATAAAGGAAGCGGGAAACATTACCTGCTTACCAGTTCTGACCTATGAATGTCTTCCCAATCAGGAATTTTTGTGTCTATTTAAAAATGAGTTTCAAATATGTAAAGAGTCATCGTGTGCTCATTAGCTTTCCAACAGCCTTTTGGTTCCAGCAGCAGAATCAAGGCCCTAATATAATATTCCTGTTCCACTCACATTTTATTCTTTAGCCGTTTCAGTTCTCAGCCATCAAGTCCTTCCATAAATGAAAAATTTGTCAGGCATCTTTTACTATTTGATACCTGACTCCTCTGGAAGGAAAAGGCTATTAGAAAAAAATCTTAATACCCAGAGAAGGGTGGAGAAATCACAGAGACTTAAGATGTTTATAAGGTCTGGTGTAGGAGATAGATGAGGACACCATATGGTGAGCTGTGAGGAGGTGATCCCATCTCCCTGCACGTGTCCTTGCATGATATCCAGGAGGTGTGAAATGTCCATGGGTGGGAGTCCCCCACTCCCTTCTCCCTTGATCTGCTCATGCTGTGCCTACTAAAGTACTGTCTTGCTGCAGTCTTCTTCAGGCTTACACAAGGGTGGGCCTCAGCAAGGCCTGACAAGTGCAAGATTATCACTCCTGCTTTCTCTGTGTAAAGTGTTAATGTAATCCCTCTGTGTACTCCAGGCTGGAAATTGTCTTCAGTATTCTTTGATTTTTTTTATTTACCATTTCTAATAGTTTAAAAAACTATTGACGGTTTTGTAATGAATTAGAAATACTAGTGGAAAGAATAAGTTCTCAATCATCTAACATATCTGAAAGCAGCTGAGAAAGGTACCTAAAATTTGACTCTCAGCCCAAATCCTGCTCTTGTCCTGCACCTGCTGATGGGATCTTAGAGTCCACTTTAGAAATACTATTACTATATCTAGTTTCTGCTGCAGTAGTAGCCATGTCACAGAGCCACAGATTAAGTCCCAGTGTGGAAAGAACTATGGTACTGTTACACCACTGCTTGCAGCTTCAGGTCCTGCCCAGCATGTGAGTAAGGTTAGCAGAGCTTGGCTCATTATCAATAAATTACTACCTTTAGCAAGATAATGATCTCAAGCCTTCTGCAGTGCAGCAATACTCAAACAATGAATCATGTCCTAGAGTTGTCGGTTGCTTCTAGCTTTCCCTCTTTCAGACCGCTGAACTGCATCAAAAGCCTCCTAGCAAAAATCAAATGAATGCACCTTGGTTTGAGTTTTCCATTTATGTGTATTGTATTGTTATAATAATTTTTTACCATCTTAGATGGCACAGAAAGTAGATCCTGAATCTAGGATGGTGGATATGTAACATAATCTGTTGAGATGTGAGCCTTCCTGTGGAAAATGTTCAGGTCTTTTCCCTGTATCACAGAGAAATTTTGCAGATACATATAAATTATAGCCACTGTAACTTATAGTGATTTGTATTGTCCAGTGTGTATATCCATACAGATACATATGCAGAATCAGTAATTACTACCTTATTGGGCTTTATGTGGGTGATATTTAATAGACGTTTTCCTCTGGCTTAGGTGATGAATAGCTATGGTCCAGGCAAATGAGCTGCTTTCTCTCCTCCTGCCGCTGTGAAGTTCCCAGAGGAAATGAACAATGCACCAGACAGGCTGGGTCCTGCAGCAGAGAAGCAGGGAGATTCCAGTTCTGCTCTTGATAGAGATATTTCCATAGATTAGGGCATATGAGGAAGGAGTGTACTAATAAAACCTAGGTTGCTAATAAAACTGAATAAACTTGATTTGGACACTGAGGAAATAATGCCTGTATACACAATTACAAACACAAACCCTTGGAACAACACTAAACTGTTACTTAATTCGATAAGCACTTCAGGAAATACAAAGAACAGGATGACTTAACAGTCCCAGTTATTCATGAGCTAGCCAGCTTCAGAATAAATCTCTGCCACCACATTTGCCTGGTGCCTTCATGATAGTGCAAAGTCTTAGTGCAGCCTAAAATGCAGGCTGTCACCCACTGCCGCACATGTCCACCACCTCAGCTTAAAAAAAAAAAAAAAAAAATCAAAGCACTGGTGGTGGAGAACATGCAACATGCCAGAGCAGTAGTAAAATAAACCAGCTGTAACAATGCTGTGGAAAGGACGGGTATAATATGGTTCCCTAAATCACATAGATGTTACTATGCTCGTGCTCTTAAGCTTCCTGTGAAACTGACAGCTGTTGAGAAAACTTATCTCTGTGAGAAATACAAGATGGACTTGAACTCTAGAAGGAAGGTAATGTTCAAAAACACTTTCAAAAATCCTTTACTCAGTCATTAGCTAACACTTGCTGTGCTTCAGTTCCCTCACCCCTACTAGGACCAAGCCTGTCAGAACACAAAAAGTGTTTGCACAAACTCTTAGGCACATGGTGGGGTTGTCCTGTGTAGGGCTAGGAGTTGACCCTGCGGGTCTCTTCCGACTCAGGATACACGATGATTCTAGAGAAACTAGTACAACTTTTGGGCCACTTCTGGGGAAGGTTGTTAACAGCTCCACAGCTCTTGTACGAGCTTGAAGCACGAAAATGGGTCAGCACGTCCGAGATCTACTCCTTTGCTTTGATAAGAACAGTACACGAGGTTCCGTGTTTCAGCTGCTTTCCTGACTTTCAGGCACGACCACCAGGAGGTCAGAATACATCCGAGAAGCAAGATGAACGCATTTCCTCTCCGCCCGCCGTGCCCTCGGTCCAACACCATCTGGGAAGCTAATGGGGGAGCCGAGGGGGAGATCAGACAGCTCGCTGCCGCCCGCCGGGGCACGGCTCGGCTCCTAGTGCTGGCGGGGGTGGTTTGAAGGAGGAGAGAAACAACAAAGCAAAGAGCAGCGGCAGCCCAGGCGGGGCGGGCTCCTGCCCCTCGCCGACAGCGCCCGTGTGCGCGGAGCGCCCGGCAGCGGGGCCGCCGACCCTGCCCGGCCCGGCACGGCCCGGCACGGCACGGTGAGTCTGTCCGGGGCCCTGGGGACCCGGAGCATGCCCGGGGTGCGGGGGATGCGGGTCGGGACGGAGCGGGCTGCCCGAGGCGGGTCGCGTTGGGGTGGCTGTCCCCGCGTTCTCCTTACGGGTAACTTTTGTGTTGTGCGCGTTCTCCGTCTCTCTCCCGGTGGGTACAGGCAGGGACGAGCTCCTGGGACGGGGTACTGCGCCCATCAAAGTTCCTACAGAGCTTTGGGCATCCCTCCCCCTGCAGCCCCTCGGGGACTCGGCGGGCCCGAGCCGAGCGAACAGAGACCTCTCGGCCATCGCCCTTTGCTGGTGACACAGCCTGGGGACAGCGCTGACCTCGGACATGTACAGTCCATGCAAAATGCACGGACATCTCGCTGCGTGTTCACTTTTACGCGGCCTGCGTTTAAAACTTCCTTCTTTCTTCTGAGATACACAACATCTCACTAAAGAGCACAGAGGAGAGGAGTGAAGCTTTCAGTGGAGCTGGAGGGATGCTTTCAGTAGAGCTGCTCTTCATGTGTGTAGGCATGTTTCCGAAGGTGGCCAGCAGGTTATTTGTAGCTCAAACCAGAGTGAGCCAGGACTGTGATACTGGAAGTCAATGGGCTGTGAAACTGATGTGAAGAACACGAGCCTTATTGGCCTTTGCATTTCAGCTTGGCAGTCTCCCACTGAAGCAGTTCTCTTGGGAAATGCCATGCTAAAATCCTTCAGGAAAATAGGACATGTTGCTATTGGCATCTCTTACGTGGTCAGGCAAGATGAGCAGTGTCTCTAAGCAAACATTACTATGAATATGTTTTTCATGAGTGCTGTAGGCCTTGCCCATATCCAGCATGTCTCCTTCAGGCACAAATGTTCACCGTGAGCTGCCAGGCAAGGACCTGAGCTGCCATGAAAGCAGCACTTGGACAGGAGAGCCACCATTGTGCAGCATATTGTATTGTGTGAGGTTTTTCAGTTTGGTTTGGTGATAATGGTAATGCTCTTCTGCAGCTTTGACTAAAGTGACTCTGGCCACCTTCATAGCCATCTGCGTTTAAAATCAGATTTTCCTTAGTATAAGTGAAAAGGGTTCTCTCAGTCCTCAAAAGTACAGCATTAGAAATCAGGAATAAAAACTTCAAGCCTTCTCTTCAACTTTGTTTTCAGCACAATAGATACTTCATGCTGCTCTCACATGGGAACTGCATCTATTAAGTGTGATTGCCACAGATATGAAGAGAGGTGAATTGATTTCCCAAATTCAGAGAGCCAGTGTGAGTACTAGGACCAACCCTGAGGGTTTCTTGGCTCCCAGCTATGAGTGACACTATTTTTTGCTTACATGACTTGTGTGTACAGGATTCAGTGATCTGTCTGTGTCCACTGGCACTCTGGCATTTGCAAGGAAGAAATGACCTGGGCACACCAAAGACACTGAACTTGTTTATCAAGGGCTCAGGTGGTGGCCCCTCCTCACCTAACTCTCTTCTCCTTTTTTTTTGCTTGGAGCATTACTATATACAAAGAACACTTTTTTTTTTTTTTTTTTTTTTTTAATGAACACTCTTTTTCCCCCTCAAGTCAGACTAAATAGCTCTGGTCAGGGACTGAGGAATTTGGTTTTCCTGAGTAATTGTTTTGGCCATCTGATGACCAGGGCAGCCAAAAGCCGCATGTCCTGCTCCCCTTTTGTTTTTTTGTTGGTGCTATCCATGGCAATAAGGGCTCTTGTGTGTCTCTGCATGATGTCTCAGAGGGATGCCAATGCTTGTGATTCTTTTTGCATGGCAGTGACTAACACGGGAAAGGAATCTGATCCACAGAAACCTAACACTGGTGTTTCACAAGCTGATGTCACTAATTTCTGAGTCTGTTTTTTAAAGTAAAACTGTGTGGGTTTCCAGAGGACAATTTTAGTCTGGCTTTTGCTACTGTCTACCTGTTGACTGTGGTTTCAGTATCTGCAAATGAATTAACCCAGTATGTGAGCTCCATGAAAAGCCTGCATGAGTCTCCCTGCTGTCCTGTGCTGTCCTGTCCTGCTCACTCTGCTCTGCAGAATTGCAATTGCAATCCATAGCAATGGTGCAATGGAAAAGGAAGCTGAAAAAAGCTTCTGGCTTGTTCCTTTAGATCCCCTTTAAAATGGACTGTTGGGTGGGCCAGCTTTTCCTCTCCCAAGTGTTATTACAATCCATTTATCCTGGGGAAAAAGCAGGTTTGCTGCCAGGCAGCATATTTTCCATCAGTACTTATAATTGTTGGGTGGCGAGAGGTAGAGGCACTGGTTTCCAGGCTGCAGGGAGAGAGCGTGGCCAGGGTGTGCCCTGGGCAGCACTGTCATGTGCCCAACCATGAATTCCAGGTTTTGCAGGGATGTGGGTTCAGCTGTGTAAGCAAAACCTTCTGCCTGCTCACTCCTTGGAGCGGGCAGGGAGGCAGGTGGCCAACCTTCAAGCAGCTTGAAGGGATGGAGAGCTGGCCTGGGGTATAGCTGCAGCAGGACTCCTTTTTTAGCTTGTTTATACTTACACACACATGTGGACCATGCAAAGTTGGCTGAGCCAACCTTGACCGGCAGCAAAACAAACAGGTTTTACTGCCATGACCTGAAGGCCAGATCAGCTGCAGAGCTTCACTGGAGCAAGGACAGCTTTCATTTCTGCCAAGGAGAGGAGGCTCTCATAAGGGGCTGACTCAAACATTGTGCTAGGTTGCTCAGACTTTCTCATGGAAGCAGTGTTATGAAGGCTTATGCAAGAAAAAGAGGTGATTTGAGGTAGCCAGCATGGCTTCACTGAGGACAAAGCATGCTTGACCAATCTGGTGGCCTTCTATGATGGAGTGACTGCAATGTTTGGCAAAGGAGGACAGATTGATGTAATTTACCTAGACTTTTGTAAGACCTTTGGCATGATTCCATACGATATCCCCATCTCCACATTGGAGAGAAATGTATTGGAAGGGTTGATTGTTCAGGGGATAAGGATTTGGCTGGATGAACACATCCAGAGAGTTGTGGTCATTGGCACTCTGCCCAGATGAGAGTCAGTGATGTCTCTCAGGTGCTCTTTAATCCCTGTATCAGTGGCATAGTGAGATCGAGTGCACCCTCAGCAAGTTTGCAGATGCAGCTGAGCGGCGCTGTTGGCACAGCAGAGGAAGGGGTGGCATCCAGGGAGACCTGGACAAGCTTGACAGGTGGGCCCACAAGAATCTCGTGAAGTTCAACAAGGCCAAGTGCAAGATGCTGCACCTGGTTTGGGGGGCAACCACAGATACGAGGACAGACTGGGAGAACTCATTGAGAGCATCCCTGTGGAGAATGTCTTGGGATCTCTCTGAATGAAAAACTGGACCAACACAGCGCTGTGTGCCTGCAGCCCAGAAAGCCAAATTGCTTTGTTTGTGCCCTGGGCTGCATCCAAAGCAGCATGGGCAGCAGGTTGAGGGAGGGAGTTCTGCCCCTCTACTCCACTCCACTGAGACTCCACAGTGCTGCATCCATCTCTGGGGTTCTCAGCACAGGAAGAACATGGAACTCTTGGAGCAGGTACAAAGGAGGCCACAAAGATGATCAGAAGGCTGGAGCACCTATGAAAACAGGCTGAGAGAGTTGTTCAGCCCGGAGGTTCTGGAGAGAAATCATTGTGGTCTTTCAGTACCCATAAGGCTCAGTCAAGGTCTTTTTAACGTCTATAAACATAGCTGAGGGAGACCCTAACTTAAACTCTTTCTTTCGAGATCTAAAAATTACCTTAACAAGTGAATTGCATGTCCCATAGCAGCAGTTCCTGCCCAGCATTTAATAGCACCTTTCCTCCAAGCAGACACACCTGCTCTACCTCACTGGCCCTGAGCCACATGAGACCAGACACTGCAGGCCCTGAGGACGTACAAATATCCACTAGGATATTACAGTGCAGATCCAGACCTTTGGGGCTTGGGGTGTCTTTCTCCTGTGTTCAGTAGTCACCACTGCTGCTGGTGGTGTTGTAGCACACTGGTTGAGCAGAGGCACCAGCAGCCCTGCAAGATGGGAGGGCTAGGCAGAGACCATTTGCGCAATTTGGCCTCAAAGTGGAAGATGAAAACAGAGAAGTGGAACTGCACACACAGTCTGGTCAAAGCAGGTACATGGGAGGAGGGAGGTGATTTGAACGAGTTCAAGAGAGCAAGGATGCATCAAACTAATGCTGAGCCCTTAAAATTAGCTTAAAGCTCAGCTCAGCCCACACTGATCATTTCATCAGGCTTTGGATGAAGACAGTGGAAAGGTTTGAAGTAGTGGGAGCTGGAAATGAGGGTACTGCATTTCTCCTCCCAGCTGTGTGCAGCTGGGAAGCAGGGCAGTCTCTGTTGTCTGCCTGCAGCCAGCTTGTTGGGTCTTCTCTGTCTGGTTTGAGGCCTTTGTTTCCTGTTGCATATAAAATTTCTTCACTTCTCTATCCTAAAATATTGTAGTTTATCTTTTGTGGTTCTGTGTTTCACATCTTCCTGTGTTCTTACACTTGCTTCCTGCCTCTTCTGTTTTCTGTTTCTCCCATTAGCTCTGTAAACCCAACTCCCCAAGCAAGTATTTCTACCTTACAAGCTGCTTACAGCAGTTGGATGCCTTTTCTAGACAAACCAATCCCAGACAAAACTGTCCCAGCCCTTACACTTATGCAGCTGCTCATTTGACCCTAATCCATTTTAAAAGGAGTTTGCTGGTGGGTGAGGATGGAGTCAGAGGAGGGAGGTCCTTGCTTGCTGACACATCTGCAAGGCTGAGAGACCCACAGTGTGATCTACACACTTTCCCATGGGAGAAGCATTTTAACTCTTCCCTGATCACTTCAAACTGCTTATTTCTGATCTCCTGAGCCTTTATGATCATTTTTTAGGTAAGGGGGTGAGTTAATCTCTCTTTTAATCAATCTGTAATTTAGATAACTGCATTATGTACCCATCTTCTGCCTGCACTTCCTCATTCATCCTCTTGTGTTTTACAGACTTCCTGGCTGTGCTTCACTGGTGGGTGACTGAATTTACTCTTCTCTGCATCACGGTGATAGTAGTAATGTGAAGTTTAATGAGCACCTGCAAAGCTGTGTAGCAGGTAAGTGCTCCAGGGGTCATTCTTCCTTCCAGATTTGATGTGATTTAAAAAAGCTTCTTGATGGGCTCTCACTAGGAGATCTTGAGACTTGCAGCAGAAGTGCTGAAAGGAAATTGGTGTGGCTCATATTTTAGAAATGTTCCCAGCAGTGAGGTTCAGAGAATTTCTTGCAAAGCGAAAGTAGCAATGTTTTGAAAGTTTAATTTGGAAATGGCTTCAGTGTGAAAGATCAGTGTTAAAAGCCTCTTTCTTTTGGACTTTCATTTTAAAATTGTTCTTACCTGACTGCTTGGTACAGTTGGGATCTAGTCAGAGAGTGATGGCAGAGGGGAACCAAAGGGTCCAAAGTTTTGCTGGCATCAGCCACTGGTGCATTTTCTGCTACTGATTAGAACTTGCCAGAAGTACCTTACCCAGACTGGGAGAGCACTGGAATTCCTCTCTTCTAAGTGCTAGAGGGAGAGAAGATGCCTAGAAGTGCCTGGACAACTTCCAGATGATCCAGGGTGACAGCAGAGGCAGACGAAGGGAAATTGTGATTTCACAAGCCAGCGTTGTATAGAGTTTTCATGTTTCTTATGAGAACCCCTTAAAAACACACTGAAAGGAGAACTGGGTGAAACTAAGATGTCTGGCAGTGCTGCTCTATGAGCATGTGATGGGAAGCTCTACAGGTGGCAGTGGTGAGAGGGCAAGAACTGGAGCTGATGACAGAGGGAGCTGCCAGAGCAGCAGTCCTGGCTGCCACAATGTCCTGCTACAGCTCTTGAGTACCTGTTAGTTCATGCACTCCATGTGATTTTTTTTTTTTTTTTTTAACTTATTTATTCTGGATCTGTGTTGGGTGGTGTCTGTCCCCTTTTTCCCATCAGAGAGTTCAAACAGCTGCTCTGCTCTGCAAAGCTCAGCTCAGAGAGTTCCCTGGCATGCTCCTCCAGCCAGCCCCGATCAAAGCTGTGAGAGTTGGCCCACTGCCATTCTCCTATGTGTAAATGAAGCTCTTTTTCTTTTCCATTCTCCATCTTTCATGATTATCCCTCCTCCAGAGGCAGGTTTTTCTGGCTGATCTAGCACATTATTTGTATCAGCAATATTTGCCTCAAGGCAGAGATGCTTTTTCAGCAGTTATACGGGAAACATCTGATGTATCCCGCTGCCATGTATGTGGCTCAGAAAAACCAAGCATGGCGTTGGCAAGGATGAGCACCATTGCAGCCAGTGTTTGCAGAATTTAAACCCTGTTAGGCACAGTCTCCAACTCATAGGGTTATTCTGGTGGCCTGGCAAAGGAAAACTGTTACTGTTCCTTCACTTTTGAAACCAGGGGAAGAGCACGTAGAGAAGGTTCTTGTGCCTGAGCAGGAAAAAGAACATGAGTTATAAGGTGTCAGCTGAGCCACCATCTTTCCCTGATGAGCGGCTCATCTTTCCCTGGGTTGCCTCTGGGGATGGTGGGTGCCTTCAGTTGAAAAAGTAGAGTTTGTGGTAAAACCCAGAAAATCCAATGTAAATTGGCTTGAGAGAGCTTTGCATTCAGCTTTGCAGAGGGTTTGGTGGTGAGTGATGAGCACCTGATGAGCACTGGTTCCCACACTGTCTGCAAGGAGGTAAAGGAGCTCCCTAAGACAAGACACCACCTGCCTGTGCCAGGATCCCAGCAGAGATCCAAACAGCTTGTTTTGGAGAAAGCACATGCAGTGATAAGGAGACTTTTCTGCGGGTAGGGGCAGCTAAGCAGTAGTCTAGACTGCCTTGGGAGGCAAAGATTTGCTGGAAGATTTTCAGAACAAAATAAACAGAGACTTGCCAGAAATCCAGGCACAATGTAAGCCATGCGTGTAGGCAGAGGGGAGAAACTCTATTGCTTTTTCAGACCTCTTTTTCCTCCTATTTTTTAAGCTCTTGCAGAATGTTAACATATACCAGAGGTGGAGCTAAGGAGATATTCTCAAGCTTAAAATGTCACACTTGGTATTCACACTATAATGCTTTTCAGAGGGGCTTGGTCTTCTGTATCTGCAGCCAGAATGCTTCCATCCTAATCTATTTCCTCCTGGATGTTCCAGGTACCTTACTGCCACTGGTATCAGAGGAGAATTTGATTTCTAAAGGCCTCTGGGGATTTAGCAACCAAATACCTTGGGACTATTGGAAATGTGAAGGAAAATACTTGAAGTTTCAGCAGCACAGACACCTCTGCACTGCAGATAGCAACGGGCAAGAATGGAAGGGATATCTTTATTTTGGGTAGCTGGAATCCACTAGTTGACGCTCCCCTCCTGTTAACACACAATGACATTATCTGGCATGGTAGGTGATTTAAGGACAGAGCTCTAGTGTGGTCCCTCCTAGCAAGCTGGCTATGCTCAGTCTAAGAATCATGACCATGCTCTTCTGCAGCTGAAGTCAAAAGATAGTCTGAAGGTGCTTGGATGATGTTTATCCCACCTTCCTGTTGACTCATAGCTACATCGTGCTCTTGGGATAGGTGCAGGGTTATGATCTCACGCTCTGACTGAGTTACAGGAAGAAATGTCAACTGAAAGGGATGTGTTTGTGGGCTAAGTCATCCACAACACGTGCTCTCAGCTCAGCCTTGTACTTGCTGCTAGTCCTGTGTGCTTTGGGTCTCCCATGTGGAGCTGGAGGCTTTGCTCCTTGCTGAGCTCCTTGCCTGCTGTAGGATAGGGGTTTTGTGCCTGTGAGCAGGGGCCCTGGAGCTATGATTCACAGTTCCCATTACGTTGTAACTTAGCCTTTAAGTGAGCCGAGAGCCTGTCCCTTGGCTTTCAAACAAAGCCTTCCTTTGTTGTGCTTAGGGTATAAAGAAAGCAACCTTATGTGCCACCCCACACATCCCAAATGAAAACCACGTGGCTTCACAACCTTAATATATGTGTGTTTGCTGCTTCTGCTGCACTGCAAGTTACATCACTCCTTTCCCTGTGAGTCCTTTTAGAGTTTTTCTTCCCAGCATTCAGTTTACAAATTCTTCAGCAAAACAAAGAGCTTAGAGATGTTTCCTTTTCTTAGTAAGAGGAGGGGACTGAGCAGAGAACACATGAAAATTATTAAATATGGGTGCATGTGGCAATAGGCTGTCTCTGAGTCATTCCCTTGGGTGAAAATGGCTCTGGGTTGGTGGCCACGGGTACTGAAAGGATGAGCTTCATGGAAATATTGTACGGAAGTGGGGCAGTTTGTTTTCTTGTATGACTTTGCTTTCTTCTGCTGCTTTTTATTTATTCAAACTCATTTTGAAGAGCAGGATTAGCCAGAAGTACTCTGCAGCCAACATATTTGTGTGCATACGTCTGCCTTGGCAGTTTTTAGGTTTATTGCAAGTGAGCCAAGACTGGGATTTCTGCTTCCCAAAGTATTTGTGTTGTTTCTCCTGATCTTTTCTAGAGTCATTAGGTAATGCAGTAAGACAGTTTGATTCTTCCTCAGAGGCTGTGTGCAATACACAGTGTCTGTTCTTAGATCAGGGAATCATCCTGGTGAGGGGTAAGGAAATGGGCAATGCAGTAAAAGTGCTCTTATTCTCGCTTCCTTCCACACCCTCTACCCATTCCTGCAGGGGCTTTCACAGTTGGTAGTGTTGTGTTTTATTTTTTACTTTATTTAAAGAACTGTATTGTGTTTAAAAAAAACCCCAAAAACTGGAATTTCAGGCAATGGAATAAAGCATTGCTTTTGATTTCTGTGGTGATGTTTTGGCAACAATAGCCAGCTTTTAAATACAATTCTTTCCCTATTGTTTGAATACAAACAGCAGTGACTAGTTAGCAAAACAATGGTCCAATATCACACAAACCTTCAATCCCATCCAGTGGTTTTGGGTCCTGTTATGGTCCCAAGCAGATACTTGGGACTGCAGGTTTCCTGACCTATGAGTGTGGCTTTGTCAAGCCACATGGGATAGAAGATCTCAGATCAGCCAAATTCCCAACCTGCCATGATAATTTCTTTTTTGCTGTGGTTTTGTTCAGTGTCTCAGCGTGGAAGTGTCTGGCAACTACTGTGCTTTCTACTGTCTGTAATGTTTTAAGTGCTCATTGCTCATGACTGAAATGGGACTTTGTAGTTTCACATATAAAATGTAATCACTCTATGAGTCATGTCTGAGCCCTGCCAGTATTCATGTGAGCTCTTCTGAGATGTGCTGGAGTGCTGTATCCCTGAAATCAACTTTCTAATAATGTTTCCACCAATTATTTTAATACTAAAGCATTTGTTCCAATGGGTGTGTGATGTACAGTTAAGTTGAATGTACAAGGATGCATATGCTTACCACAGGATGAGGAGTGCCAGAGTAACCACTGCCTGATTAACAACACTGGTGGGGTTTTTTCCACCTTACTCAGAATTGAGTGGGGAAAAGGAGGGCAGATTTAAACAAACATCTTAGCAATTGCTCTCTTTCTGTGCTTACTGCCTCTCCTTGAGGTGACTGCCAGGCTGGAATCATGAGTCATGGCTGCCTCAGGTGCAAGGAGCTTCTGTGTGTGAGGGGGTGGCAGTCAGAGCAGGACCCAGCATGAGCACCAGGTGGAGGTTAGAGAGGATCTGTGCAGTGACAGTGCTCCATCCATTGTGGTTGACACTATCAGACTTTTACTGGGATGTTTGTCCATCTGTGCCAATGAAAGATTGTGCAAGGGAATGACCAACTATTGCCCAGGCTCCATCATTTGGGTTGGAGGAGGAGGATGCTCGGAAGGGTGGTAAGCTGTTAAGCTAAGGGTTTTTTCTTTGCCTGTGTCTTTTCTCCTCTTAAAACAAAACAAAACAAAACAAAACAAAACAAAAAATTCAATCAAACAAACAAAAAAGCCAAAAAACCCAAAACCAACAAATCCCACAAAAGTTTGATCTACTCCAGTTGTTTTCCTCACTATTAACAGACAAAACCAAACAAAGTGTATTTGGCTTTAAAAGGCAAGCTGTTCTGGCTGTGGTCCTACTACAACAGCTTAATACATGGGTGGGAGTCACATACACACTTCCTACCTTTGCCCTCCTGCCTCTCCTGCAGCCAGCACTATGTTCCAGTTTGTAAAACACCCTCTTGGCAATAAGCAGGATGCTGAGTAAGACACACCTCACACCTTTGGCTGTCTCCATGGGCACCCTCTCTTGGGTCCAGCCTTGCACAGTGTGCAGTGAGTGCTTTGGGGACATGATGTGTCTCTGCGGTATTCATTAGTTGTTAAAGCTGCCTTTAATGGTGGCTACTGGCTTCTGGGGCAGGAAGAGGATCATGTTTTGATTAGTGTTTTGATTAGTGGCGTGTTTTGATTAGCGGCATGATACCTGTGTGCACTGAGAAACAGTGACTTAGAAATGGGCTCAATAAAATCCCCACTTGCTGATGAAACTGAAAATGTGACACATGTCACATCTCTCTGGGTTTTGGAAAAGAGCCCTAGAAGGCAAATAGCTCCCTGTGAGCCAGAAAGAAGACTGTACTGCCTAGGCTTTGGGGTAAGGGGGACTGTGGGATTTTATGGCAGCAGCTTCTGAATGCGCCTGTGAAGAGTGAAAGCTGAGGCAGGATGGGAGTACCTCTGAACATCCTGAGTGCTTCTGCAAGAAGAATACAAAAAATCTGTCCTACTTTTACCCACAGTGGGCACTGGAATGTTAAGGGGTTCAAACTGCAGCAAGGGATAGTTAACAAGGCCTGAGAAAAAGCTTCCTGATGGCAAAAGCAGTACATGGCTGGAAGACAGGAGAGAGACTACCTGTCTTTCCTAGGGCCAGTCAAGCAGTCGTCTGCCTGGAGAGACGCTGACAAAACCCTTCATTTGGACGTGGGGCTGCACAGCAGTGTCTGCTTGCAGAGCACTGTCAGTGCCCTTCACATGCTTATCCCCCCCAAATGCATCTGCCCGTGGGAAGGGAGGGCTATCTAGTCCTGTACACAGGATGAGCATCAGCATTTCCTTGGAAATACCTGATCTGCTGACCCCCAGGAGGAAAATATTGTTTCCGAAAGTCCGCGGCAGACCTGTTGGGCAGGATGTCCGACTCGGGCTGCGCGACTGACCCTGTTGGCACTGCAGCAGGCCTGGGACAGGATGTCCACGGATACTACGAAAGGCTAATGTTCTCAATCACACAGCAGAACAATAGCTATCAGGAGAGTGGCCTTGTCCAACTGCTGTGCTGTAGCCAAGCAGCTAATCTGGGGTGTGGCTTCCAGGCATGGTTTGGAAGGCAGTTGTTCTGCCATAGCTGACTGGCATAGTCCTGGGCAGGCCAGTTGGCTTGGTCTGGTTTTAAACATGGTTGTGTTACCAGTCTCAACATCCAGGCCCCCGTACCTCATGTATTGGTGCATTTGGTCCTTCCCCACTTGCATCTTTGGTAGAGAGCCAAAGACAGAGCTCAGTCCCACCTGTCTGTGCTGAACCAGCTGTGAGTCTGCTGGCAGCTGGAATTTGGTACTTTGTCTGTAGCACTAATTTAGTGTGAAAAACAAGTTAGAACATGAGTTAAGAGCTGCTGTGGCTGGCACTGTTCTGTCCCAGTCAACATTTCATCCTACTGACATCCTGCACACAGCTTAATTCATAGGAGCTGAAAGACCAGCACAAGTTGGTGCTGCTCAGGCTCTGTTTTGGATTTTTATCCTTTAATTTCCGTGTCTGGGCTGTGTGCGCTGCAGCTGACTCTGTGCTCAGGAAGTGGCAGAGCAAGAACCTGTCCTGGGTGTGCTGTGCTGTGTAGGGTTGTCTAAGAAACTGCATCTGTCCAGGTTTTTGGCAGTAACAATAATACTGACATGCATCTGTGTAATTCCCATTTCTCTGTCATTGTGCAAATTTCTTATAAATCAGAGCCTGTAGTCCCCACTTAGAGAAACCATGATTTCTTTCAGTGGATCTTATCTGTGAATACCTGCAAAAGTGGCAGTGATATTTGCAAATTGGAGAAGGATATGGTGCATTACTAAGGGCTTTCAGCAAACTTCTTTACTTGATCTTCATAAATACAGCAGAAGCTTTTTTCAGACCAAACACTCAAAGGCCAAAAGGTAATTTGTTCACTGTTGTACAGCAAGGGAAGGAATGACAGAGCTCCCAGAAGCTCAGCCATGAGGAAGTATAGCTGGGCTGCGCCTGAAACCCCTCAGACTGAGATTCACATCTTCCCAGCAAGAAAGTCCCAGTTGCAGGTTAGTGCCTGGTTTGACCTGTTAATCTCTGCAGTCAAAACAAGTACCAGAGTCCTTTCCAAAGCTCAAGGGCCTTCCCAATAAGAGAGTCAGAAATCATATTTGCTCCCATGAAAGTTCTGGTTTCAAAAATTTGGCAGCTTTCAATGAAAAAAGCCTCCCAACCAGCTGTGTTTTCTATCATCTACTTGAAATGCCTCTTTTTTTGAAGGCTACCAAAGCAAAACACAATATAGCAGCCACCTATTCATTGCCTTTTTTGTCAGCCAGATTGCAGGAAGCAATTGAGTGTGTTGTAAGTGATGTCTTGGCGTGTTCCAGTTTAATACTGAACTGCACTCAGTGGCTCGACTTGGATTTTTCAAATTTAAGAATCAGCTTCAGCTCACTCCTGCCTGCTTTGTTGCTGAACACCAGCCAGAGCACGTTTTGCTTACCACAATTCAAAATTTTGAGGAATAAAATGGCTGAAAAAATGAAGCTGAATGAGGAACTCCTGAGTAAAGAAAAAGCACTGTTAATGAAAGAGAAATACTTTTCCTTGTCTTCAGAGAAGGTGGAGAGTTATCTGGGCTCAGAGCACGTGAGCAGCCTGCAGAGGTAGTCTGCCAGCTGCCATCTCTTTCTTTCCTTTGCCAGGCTGAGCAGGAGGCAAAAGGTTCTGAAGCTGCTATGGAAAAGGGTGTGAGGGAGGCTTAGGGACATCAAAAATTAAGCACATTTGGCTGGAAGGGACAGGACATTGTTATGACTTTGAGCATCATCATCTCCATGAAGGACTTTGCTGCCCCTCAAGGAAATCCCCTGTGACAGGGTGGCTTGGGAAGGGGAAGAGCACACAGGGAAGCAGCTGCTTCAGGCTGGTCCACACAAACCCTGTATGAGCTCTGTGATGCTGCCAGGTGAAGAGGAGAAGCTAAAGGTGGAGTTGCTGCTGCCTGGCTCTGTGAAGGCTTCTTCCTGTGCTGCTTCCCTTTCCTTATGCTGTGCTACCTGGAACTGTGCTCCAGGCAAGCCAAGCATTAGTAAATTCTGCAGCAAAAGGCTTTCAGATCAGCTAGGGTGAGAGCTAGCCTTCTGCTTGTGGCTTCATGGCACCATCCTGAACTGCATGACAGCAGCATTATCTTTCCCCTTCCTCTCTTGGGGCTTCCTACATCATCCAGAACCTGTTCTGAAGCTGGTCAGGATTCTCCATCTGTGGAAGCAGCTTCAGGTTTGAAAGGATGAGGCCTAATGTGCCTGGGAGCTGAGAGAGGAAGGCTGCAGATGCTCTTGGTGGACCTTTTGAACATACCAAGTGCTGCAGGATGCAGCTGATTGTTTATAATCAGGCAACAGAGTGATCAGCTGTTTTTATCTCTCTGAGCCCTCACTCCAGCTGGAGGGTGAGATGGTTCCCAGGGTTGTGCAGAGTGGTCATTAACCTTAAACTTGGTGAAGCCCCTAGTCACTACAGCAGTGAATGCCACAGAAAAGCCCAGAAGGAAGCTAATTCTAGTCCAGAGGCAGGTTTGAACAAGTAGCATCACATGCTGGGCAGTGAGCAGAGACAGCTTCACATCAAGACAGTGAGGTTTCACATACCCTGGTCCTTCTTCATTTCCCAGGCAGCTTTCTTTGGTCTTCCTGCACCTTTCCCTGCTTTGTGCCCTTAGGAGAAAAGAGGAGTCTCTGCATTCCCACCTGGCCCACGGAGCAGAGCAAGGGCTGCTTTGGCTACTGGCAGGAGTGGCCTACCTGTGACTACAGCCCCTTCTGGGGGGTTCTTGGAGCTCCCCACTGCCACGAGAGGGTCTGCAGAAGGTAGGTAGGATGTAAGCCTGTTACTGAGTCCAGATGTTGCTTATACTTTAAATGGAAAAACTGTCTGGATGAGAAATTCAGAAAAGGTTTCAGATTGCTTTGAGAACTTGCTATTTAAAAACTTACAAATACCTTTTATTTTTTCCCCCCCATACTTGAATCATTGCTAAATTTGATGCGTAGATTGAAAAATTGCCAATTCTCTTTCTTAGTCTCAAGCTTGAAAAGGTTTGGATTCTCTCCCTCTTTCCCACACAAAAGCTGTCTCAGCCTGAGCAGGCATAAATGTTTTTATCAGGCTTAAATAGCTTGGGCTGAAGTTATAAACAAGGGTAGAGAGCAGCCTTTGTTATGGGGAATGCTGGAGCGCCGTAGCAGGCAGTGCTACTGGTTTCACCTGTATTATTGAGTCTTTCATATTAGCCAGGAAAGCTGTGTCTGAGAGGTGTGGGAATGCTCTGCCTGTACCACCCTTGCTGCTGCCAAGGGCAGGCTCCACTGAATTTGGTCACTGAGCAGCATTAACCTTAAGCCTTAACTGAGGTTAATGTTTGGCTTCATTTTCTAGAGTGAGTAATTGCAGTAGCAAAAGGGCAGTTTTGACCAGCAGAACTTGCTCTGGGCTGAAAACAGACATCCCTCTTGCAAATCAGTGTCACTTCCAGTTTCCAGAGGCTGATGCCTGTGGCGCTTGCTGAGGGGAGAAGTTTCTGCAAAATGAGCTGGGGTATCCTAGAATGTCAGTGTCACCTGGAGTGAATTCAGCTGAGCCAGCCATTGATGGATTTGAGGATGTCTGGCCTAACCCCTGCTGCTAGCAGAACATTGGGACAGGTGACCTGTGGCAGCAGTGTGCCCATGGGGAGCTGGGCATGAGAAAGAAGACCCTAAGGAAGCTGACTTCTTGCAGCCTTACACACCTCAGAAGTAATGTGGTAATAATAAAACATTTCATCTGCAGGGAAAGTGGTCGAGCAGAGCAGTGATGTCATCCTGGTCAAGACTGCAAGAAGGAGGCCCCTGGCCCCTGGCCATGTTATTTTTAAGCCTGGAAGGCACACGTGGTCTGCAAGAGCATAGCACTAAGGAAAGGAACTTACCAGCACTTCCTGCCCTACCCCAGCAAACTGATAAAGCCCTTTGCAATTCAGGGTGACCCCAGTTTATTTTTAAAATGTGCCCAGGCGTGGAGCTCACAGAATAACTGGAACACCCAGATCTGGGCATTAATTCAGCTTTAATTCATTGCCTGATGAATTAAAAAGTTAATGTAAATGTAAAAAAGGACAAGATAGGGCCACTAAGTATTTCCAGAGCAATGTCTGCATAAGAACATTCATCTATGCATGTGCATGGGATCTAAAGAAAGTGTAGTTGGTAAATGTTACTCAGGGAGGGGCATGGAACATTGTTATACAGGCATGAGCACTGTGTGAATTTTCTTGCTGCTTGGACAATGCATCTCAATCCTGTTCCCTTCCCTTGTTATTCCAGTCCCAACCCTCTCATAAGCAAGGATAATTGTGTGCTGAAGGATACAATTCCCATGTACAGTAAATGCTCACATTGAGAAAATCCAGGTTCCTGCAATCAAAACCACCAGTTTGCTGTGCAGTTACGATAACAAGGTCCACTGGGGTGGATCTATCTTTATTGTGTGCCCTGTGGAGGCATAAATGAGATTGCCAGAGGTATTTTCCTTCTTGCCCAGATGCTGGGACAGCAGGATTGCTGTGGCACCAAAGCATGCTGGGTTCAAGCCAGGAAGGAGCTATTCCAGGGGGTCAGAATTACAGCCCTGAGCCCCTGGAGCACACAGAGTGCCTCACCATCTCTTGGCTCTCTGTGAAACAGCTTCATTCCTACAGCAGAATTACTTAGGAATGAGATTGCTATTTCTGGTCTGATTGATGAAGTATGTTATTGATAGACTTTATTTCCTTAACAGAAACCCTTCTCTCTCAAGCACTTTTGAGGCATTAAAGCAGCTGTGCTAAAATTTCCCATCTGGAAGGAGAAATATCCCTGCTTGTCCATCTTTTCCTTCTGCTCTCCTTGTGCTAGGACTGAGAGGTGATTTTGCTAGAAAGAGGAACCTGGTGAGCTTCCAATGTCACCACAGTGGGTGACAACTTCAGATTCTACTGGCCTGAGCAGGCACTTGGGCTCTTGATAGTGATGCCAGCCCTCCAGAAACAGAAATGCCAGCTGGGAGCAAACAGCCTAGGCTTTAGCCTGAGCACCATTTGGCCAAGACCTCTGAGAGGCCTTGTCATCGCCAGGCATAGATCCTGGCAATGGGACCATGTCCCAGAAAGCTGGGAATTAAATCCTTTCATTGTGAGCCCCATGGCACAGAAATCTTTATTAAGTGTGGGATTGGAGCAGCAGAGCCAGTCACCACACAAAGCCATTCCAAAACCCCGGAGTGGTCTCAGTCATGCCAAGGGTCTGTGCAAGGGGTGACACATGGGACTGTTGCTGGCACATGGCTAGGACGTGGCTCACAGCCTTGTTGAGGTTACTGCAAATAGGAGGGAGGTGGCTGCAAGCACAGCTGTAAAGGGGGTGCTTGGGGGAGATGGCTTAGATCAAAGCCATGGTGTTTATTAAAGTCATCCACAGGTCACTAGTGTAGTAAGCACCAAAAACAAGAAGCCTGATGCTTTTAGAACTACTGGGCTAAAGGAAACCTTTTCCATTTTAGCAGAGTCTCTGCCTCTGCCCTTTTCTGGGAACTGTGATCATGTGGCACCCTGGGGGCCAGAGGGATTTGCCACAGCCTGATCCTGATGGTGCTGACAGGCAGGAAGAGCTTTGCCTGTAATGCCTGTTTAGAAGCACAAAATTCTGCAGGCTTGTTCCCACCCAGATGTACCTCACCAGCAGGGCAATGAAGGTTGCCCTGATCCAGGCAGGTTGTGTGGGTTCCAAGACATGCTTAACATGGAAGGTAGCCAGGACAGACCTGCCTATGCCACTGACACATCTGGAATATTAGCTTTATGTTGAGGAAAAGCAGTGTTCATCTCCAGTCCTGCTTTTATACACCTGGGGGTGTTTTGCCTGCTTCTTTCTTTCCTTTTTTGTCTGTGGAATTTTAAAGGAGAGGCAAAGGAAGGACATGCCCTCCCATGCTGCCCAACAGCATCACAGTGGGTTGACAGCAGGAAGTGCCTTCAGAGTTCGGTTTTTCAAAGTTCATTTGATAAGAGCTGCTTTCATCCTCACCATCAGCTGATAAAGCCTCTTTGGGAAGTTGGTTGATAACTTGCAGAAATGGGTGTGCACTTAGTGGTTTCCAGATTCAAGCATTTTTCCAGGCCTCGAAAGGATGTCAATGTTCTTATTGCAGTGGGGAGTTTCTTTCATTTTTTCACTTGAGGGAATATATATTCCAAATCATGGGTCATTTCACCTTTCTTTCTCTTCCAGGGAAGGAACTGCCATGCCCGTGGGACTCTTCCGGGTGTGCCTACTGGTGATTACAGCTATTGTCAACCACCCGCTCTTCTTCCCTAAGGAGAATGGCACTGTCCCCGAGAGCACAGAAGAAATCATCCAGAAGATGAAGGAGCGGGAGGAGAGCCTGCGGCTGGAGCAGTTGCGCTTGGAGCAGGAAATCGCAGACCAGGAAGCCACGCAGAAGGCTCTGGAAAAGGCTGCAGTGGTAGTGGAGGAAAGCAAAGAGGAAAACGTCCGATGGGATATGTGGACTGCCCTCTCCATGGTCATCTTCCTGCTGATTGAGCTCTGGAGGCAGGATTTCCAGGAAGGGAATTGGCAGGATATAGGAGGAGAAGAGGATGACATGGCAGTCCTGGGGAAAGCATTTAAAGGAGTGGCCTTCCCTGACAAGGCTGTCGTGGCCAGCTTCTATGAGAAGCGTATCCTGGGTACCACTGGAGACATGGCCAGGATGCGGGAGATGGTGGAAGGCTTTGCAGATGACCTGCTGGAGGCCTTGAGGAGTGTCTGTAACCGGGATGCTGACATGGAAGTGGAAGATTGCATGGGCGTGGGGAGCATGTATGAGAATTGGAGAGTGCGTAAACCTTTCGTCTGTGATCTGATAGTGCCTTTTGCCCCCCCAGAGCCTTACTGCTTTCGCTGCCAGACCTGGTGCTCTGGTGACTCTTTTCCCCCAGATGAACAAGGTTATGGCACTATCAAGGTGTGCAGGGCGGATAAGGATGCGACAGGATGCATCTGTGACAAGACTAAACTAGGGGAAGATATGCTGTGCCTCCTCCATAGCCAAGTCAGTAGTACCAGACCCAGTAGAGAGATGGAAGACCTCCTGTGCTTCAAAAATACTCAGTATCTGGATGCTGACCAAGTCATGAAGTGGTTCCAGATTGCTGTCACCAAGGCCTGGAACAGAATCTCCCACAAATATGAATTTGACCTTTCTTTCAGCCTCCTGGACTCACCAGGAGCCCTGAAGATAAAATTTAAATCAGGGAAATCAGTTGCCTTCAACCTCACCCCTGTGGTGCAGTATGAGAACTCTGATGTTTACTTTATCTCCCACTTCCCTCGGAGCAACCTGGCAGCAGACATCCCCTCCAGCACCCACTGGTTTCTTACCTTTGCAGTATATGAGAGGAGGTTCATCCAGCTGGTCTCCAAAACACTGCCTGCCAATGCCTGCCACATCAGCTGCCTGCAGATCCTCTCCTTCCTCCATGGGAAGCAATGCAGCCTCACAGGTCCCAGTGGGCTCACCAACTACCACCTGAAGACAGTGCTGCTGCATCTCTTGCAGGCACGTCCCAGTCAGGACTGGGCCCCAGAAAAGCTGGAGGCCCGCCTACAGGACATGCTGAAATTCCTAGAGAAATGTTTGCATGAAAAGAAGCTTTGTCACTTCTTTATTGGCAATGAGAAGGTACCAGCAGAGCTGGGTTTCCCTATCATATTTCAGAGGGCTGAGCCTCTCAACCTTTTCCGTCCCTTTGTGCTACGCAGGGACATTTACAGGAAGATGGTGGACACATTCCACGAGATGCTCAGGAACATGTCTGCGCTGATAAATGAGTACACGGTGCACATTCCCCTTGCACACACCAATGGGATCCGTAAGGAACCCCTTTAACCAAAGCCAAACCCTAAGCAAAAGTCCAGAGGGCGACTTTCTGAAGCTTCCTGGAGACAACTGACTTTGCCAATAGAGCTTCTTGTCTGGAGCTGAACCAGTCTTGTGCCATGGTTCCTGCTGAAAGGAAGACGCCATGGGGGGAGGATAGGGAGAAACTGGAAGATGTGGTGTTGAAATAGGTTTCTGTTCCACTGCTCTGCTTGGTTTTATGCAGCTACGAATATATTTTTTCTATTGTGCTTCAGTCATGCTACAGCAGTGGTGAGCAACAAATATAAGTAATTTATTCTGATGCCTGCAATGCAAATGGGGGTGGGGGTGTGATGGTAGCTAAACACTTCATTTCCTTCAGAAGGGGGAGATAAGAACAGGGTGGGGGAATCAGAGACAGGATCTTGGGATCAAAGGAGCCCATCTGCTTGCAGACAACAGGAGCTCTTTCACCAATGGGAAGTGTAACATAAGTCTACACGCTAGTGTGGAGAGGAGGAGGGTCATGCACAGGATCTGGACTGGATGGAGATCCTTAAATAAAGCCCACCTTCAAAAGGGTACTGTGGTTAAAAAAAAAAGAAGAAAAAGCAGCCTTTTTGATTGGACTTGGAATAGTAACTTAAATGGCTTGTCCTGATCTTCAAAAATACTCCTGCATATTTTTTCTCCTTTGGGAGGATGTAGCAGAGCAGGGTCTGTGTCTTCAGACCATTTAATTCAAGTCTTCCATGGTAACACAGCTAGTGGTTTATATTCCTGCCCATTTTGTATGGATCAATAAACAGGAACTTTTTTTACCTTAGATAAAAGAAACACCACTGTTGGTTTCTAACATTTTGGGTTGTTTGTTCGTTTTCCTTATCTTGGGGCACTAAGGCATGAGAACAGCCTACAGAGAAAGGAAAAGCAGGGCTTGAACTGTATGATCTTTGGAGGTCCCTTCCAGCCCAAACTATTCTGATTCTATGACTGTTCTAAGTTTTGCTTTCATAAAAGAAGCAGTTCTCTAAAATTATCCTGTAATGAAGCCAATCTCAGAAGTCTGGTAGCAGGAGTGAACAATCACCCTCCAGATGAGAGTGTGACTCTCTGCATGTGGGTTTAATTAGATCAAAGCCAGCAGGGAGGAGAAGGAAGGGCTGAAAAAGATGGACATGTAGTAGACCTGGGCGGTGCTGATTGTAGCTGCCTTATGATCCGTGTTGCATCCCTTCTGCTCGACATATGCAGGCAAAATCTAATTTATGCATTCTCCTCAATCTTTTTAAAGACTGAGGAGCTGCAGTAGTAGACTGTAATTTGCTGAGCTGGAAGTGCAAAGGAGTACTGGAGTACTGCTGCAGGCTTTCAGGCCAGGGGAGAGTCTTGAGGTATGTGCTAAAAAAAACCCTGAAAACATTGCAGAAATGGAAATTACTGAAATCCCACAGGAAGCATGTTAGTGCTGTGCCAGTGGGCTGCCCAGCCCAGCAAGGTGGCTTTGCTGAAGGAGAGGACTCAGGAGATCCTCATTTACCCTCTAGAGTATGGGGTCCAAGCCAGGGCCCCAGTGTGGAATTGCTTTATCCTGGTCCCAGAAGCCTGGCCTTCAGTGCTAAGGGGCCTTTCCTACCATTTTCTCACACTAGGATTTCCTGCAGTTTTACACTAGGGCTTCCCTTAATCCTGTTTACAAGAGGGTGGTTGTTCTTTGAGGTAAGGCCTGTCAGGGATGCTTTTTACCATCACTCCACAGGTCCCTTTTTATCAATCCTCTCTATCACATCAGAGAGAAGATTGAAGATTCAATCATGTATCCCTGCTGGGGACAGCATACAGCATGAAGCTTGTTATCCAGCCTTATCCAGCTGATAAGCAAACTCTCCAAAGACGTGTCCTCTCTTTCCTTTTCCTGGTAAAAACTGTGTCACCGCCTCATTGGTGTCTGCTCTTCTCTTGTCCTGCTGCCAGTGAGAGACACTTCACACACAAAGGCAGAGAGAGCTGTAACTCCTGTCTCCACACACAGATTATGAGAAGGCACAGATGGTGAGAGAGCCATGCTCAAAGTGCTGCCTCCCTTGGCTTTTATTACCACAGGGAGTTAAGTAGGATCTCTGACCAGAAAGTAAGGGGTAGGTAGGAATGAGGGAGAAGAGGCTGGTGGGTAATGCCGGTAGGAGAAAGTCTTGGATCATCAGTGCTTGCTTCAGCATCTTTGGTGATGAGTGCCTGGGAGATTGCCAGGAGAGCAACAGGGCAGGACTAATTGCTGACGCTAATGAGTGCTGTAAATCCCTGGCTTTCCTTAGTAGGAAAGAGAGCAGGAGCAATCTCAGGAGCCATGGCAAGCAGGTAGTGACAAGCAGAGGTACAGGGAGGGTGGGTCAGTACTGAAGCCTAGAGGCTACATCAGCTGTGTAAGTTCTTTGCAAACCCAGGCAATTGGCCATTTTTACCTGCCCAGGTTTACTGCAAAGTGCCTGTAGCAGATCCAGCTTTACATGGTTTGCTGGCAGGCAGGTCACACTGGAGCAGTTGTGGTTGAAGTTGCTTCTAAATGTGCTCCCAGGCCAACCAGAGAGAAACTAGAATTTCTTTGCTGTTTCCTGTCAGGAGTCTAAATTTAGACTGTCCAAAGAACAGAAACAAATTTGTGACCCATGTCTCTCAGGAAATGACATTCAGAGTTGAAAAATAACTTTTATATAAGGTTGAGCATGAGAAGAAAAGGCCGTTGAACAGAACAAGGTAACTCCCCTATTAAAATGTCAGAACAAAGCTTTGCAGCACCAGTTGCACGGGCTTGTAAACGTGCCCAAACTCGTCTTTACACAGCCCCAAGCACTGCTGCTCAGACTCAAAGGGAACCTGAACTGATAAGTGGTTTGAATCCTTTGTTCTTTGTTTTCTGTACTTGTATGCCTGTTCTCTCTTATGCCCAAACTGACCCTGAAGTATTCTCATGGGGTTTAGTTGAACAGAAGCTGGAGCTTAATCAAGTAATTTATGGATTTGATTCCACTGAAAGCAAATTGCTTGGCTTAGTTTTCCTACATGTAATATTTTGCCCTGAGCACCTTTAAAGTGACCTGGTCTGTGCATTTAGGCTGTGAGGGGACCCATTCGTACCTGTTGGGGGGAAATGTTACCTGTGATTATAAGCTGTGCTCTAGTCAGCCTCAGTGGAGATCTTCTACCAAAGGTACAGATATGTCCCATAGAGGAGGGGTTGGTATAGAATGTTTCTTTGGACCACACCTCTGCTATTGTACAAGGAGACCATGATGTGAAGCACATCATTCCTTGGACTTGCTTGTCTTTCCTGGATCAACTCTTTGGTCACCAGATACTAGCCTATTAGTAAAAGCCCACACTCACATTTCACAAAGGTTTGTAAGACAATTCAGTTCCCTCAGCTGCCAGCTGTTACTGTTTGTCTGTGTTAGACAGATGACACTAGACTAGAAGGTATTGCGGTCGGACTCAGATGTTTATTGTACCTCATCTATAGTACAGTCTCACAACGTGAGCTCTGCTTTACCTTTAGCAGGAAAAATGGCCTCTTGTATTTAGTTTCAAGGACTTTTAAACAATGAGCAAAACCAATTAAAACCTGACACCTAAGATATTTTTATTTATAATAACAAATAACCCAATTACCGATCACTCAATGACCGCAATGTGACTTTTACTACCCAATTAGAAAAAACTTCCCTTAAACCCAAGAAGAAGGCAGAAGAAGAAAGTGAAGAAGGACTCAGACAATGCCTAAATCCCTCCATATTGTCTCTTACATCATTCTGTAGGTTAAAACACCAAACCTTAAATATTTCACCCTGTGACATTCCACACTTCTGTGCAACTAAACACAAACACCCTCAGTGCTATCACTCAGTTTTGGAAGCTATTCCCATGGCCTCAGGTCAAAGGCAGTATCTATCTGAGGATCACTACCTGTCAAAGCAGAAAGCCTGATGCTTTCAGCATTCAAGGTTCCAACCAGTAAAAAATGTCTTAAGACATTTTAGTGCTGCCCATGGGCAGTTCTGCCTTGATTGAAATCTGGGTGAGTAATCATAGGAAGCAGCTTTAAAGGATGGGAGTAGAAGTAAGATTTTGTGGTTTAAGTGAAACACATTCTTTAAAACCAAACAGCATATGGCACCTGAGTAACGAACCTCTTTGGCAATGCCTGTATCTCTGTGAGATGTCCTAAGGAAAGGTAAATGGCCTGTCCAGACCCTTCAATACTGTTCTTGCCATTTGCTAACCAGATGAATTCAACAGATGAACTCCAAGTGCCTTCCACTGGTTGCCAACCACTCCCTCTGCCCTCAACTCGTGGTTTTAATATTTTATTACAGACTCTGTCAAAGCGATGGAATTAGTGGTGGGTTGATAGCAACCACTGATCTACAGCATAGCCTCAGGAGCCATTTGCCTTTAGAAAATGTCTTGGTCTGAGGTTGCTGAAGAGGAGCTGAATGTCTTCTAAGGGGATGTGCTGGGTGTTCACTGTCAGCAGCCACAGAAAAGAGTTTCTCTCCAAGTTGCTCTGTATACAGATATATACAGGGGTATAAAGATGTAGTTTAGCAAAATGATCCAAAAATTTATCTGGCATTCAAGCAGCAGGGTTTGGTGTTTGTTCAGCCATTTTTAATACAAAGTCTTTACAGTATTTTCTCCATGGTGAAGAAATGAGACTTTAGGCACCTGTAAGTGCTTTGTGCTGCTCAGTGAGGGGTTGGCTCTTATAGGACCTTACCTGGTAAACAGCTTTATTTATTACTTGTCTGTTTTTTAGAACTGGGGGGTGAGGGGGGTGTCTGTGTGTAATATGTTAGCTCAGAAGCAAAACTGTAGTACAGAGATGAATCTTGGTAATGCAGCCAAGATGGGCACTAACACCAGAACTCTCCAGTCTAAGGTCTTCCGTGATTGACAATGCTGTACTTAAACTGCTGCTTCTATAGCAGAACACTGTTGATTTTGTATAGATCTTCTCATGCAGCTTTATTTATATTAAAGGAAGTCCTGTACAAAATCTAAATGAGATGCTCTTTTGTTTCTAGTTCCCTGCAAAGTGCTTCTAAGAGAGCAGAAGGAAGGAGTGGGGATGCTTCCAGTGTGATTTCAGCACAGTGAGCCCAGCAGCAAGAATCTCTGAGATTCCTGAATGCCTGTAGAAACGATCCCAGAAAAAACTGCAACATGAACATAAAGTGGGATGCCTCTTCCAAAATAATGGCAGGGATGTCATTCTTCTTGAGAATATGAATCCACAGGAAATCAAAGTAATTATTCTGAATATGTCTGCTCAAAAACACCCTTTTGTGGCAAGCCTTGAATAATGCTGATAGATTTTGCCCTTATGGGCTGAACAAGAAATCTCCAGAACTTCCATTTTAGCCAGAGGAATTCTCTTTATCTGCTTATTTTATGGGTATCAACAGGCAATTTCAGCAACCACTTAGCCCCCTGATTAACTCCGTTGCCTGGTTTAAGGGAATGGCATATCTTTGTTAATATTCTAATCTTAATATGCTCTGGAAGCACACCCAGAAATTGTTATTAATTCACATAATAAAAGCACCACTGTTACCTGGGGAAAATATCTTCCAGCCCCACAAAATGCACACCTTTAATAACTGCCTTCCAGTGCTCACTGGGGCTGAATTAGCACTGTGCAGTTCTGAGAAGCAGCTGGCTTAAGAGCTACAGCCCAAATCTACTTAGCCAGAAGTTACAATTTCCCAGGGTCAGTCACACACTGCTGGAAGTGGAAGTCTGTAGCCCAGGATCAGCAGCAGTCTTGGTTTGGTGCAACTTTGTTATAACAAAAAGCTCCCAAACTAAACAAAAATAAACCCATCCTACTTCAAAGCTATCTGACAAGCTCAGCAACATCTTCTCCATTGAGAAAATTGAGTTGTTGATTTTCTAGAATGCTTTTATTTTTGCCTCAATTTACTGCTTCAGTGTTCCTGTGGAACAGAAAGGCTAACATCCCTAGAAAATTCTATTTCAGAAGGGCAATTGGCAGATCTTTGGACCATGCCATGACCATTATTACAGTATTATCTAGCAGAGTAAACAGAGCAGAAAGCCACCCGCTAAGGATTGGGTTTTAGCTTAAAAATTGATAACTATTTGCAACTCATGGGGGACTGTAAACAAAGACACAATCTCCTTTATTTCAAGCAGGCAGAAATACCTGTGCTATTAAAGGGGAAAAAAAAAATCCAAAGCAACCTCAGAGGATATGGAGACTCACAAGCATGCTGACATGAATTCAGTAAGGTACCAGTAGGTAACTGGTAACACTGGTCTCAGAATGGGATACTGCTCAGGTTTTGCCCACATACTGAGCATATTCCATCCAACTCTGCATTATGGTTTGTTGCTTCCAGGACTAAAAGCTAACACAGGTCTGTCCCCAAGTGCCTCTGGCACAGGATCAGATTTTAACTTCTATTTAACTGGATACTATTTGTTTGGGAAAAGGATGTCTCAAGGTGTTGGGTCACTGGGTTGTTCAACCAAACATATGAGCTGTTGCATTCCTTCCAAGTATTATTCCAGGCAGTCCTGTCTTTTTTTGAGATGGTAAGTTCCTTATGGCAACATAAATTAGGTTATTTTTAATCTGTCTCCGATGCAGTCGGTGTGTTCACACATGTGGGCTGGGAGGAAGAGGACCTATGCTTTCATCTCCTTCCAAGTAGTTTCTGAATCCATCAAACAACTTTCAGTCAATTTGATAGAGCTCAGAAGTTCTGATAATCTTTAAGCAAGCAGGCAAATGGATAATGTCGTAATGCTTCAAAAGCACAAAAAAGGCATTTTAAATGTTCCCAATGCAGTAAAAGGTAGAAGGTACTCATGTCTTCTTTGGCCTGAAGAAATAAGCTGTGAGAAAATGCGGAATTGTGTTACTGCTTCTGCTACTCTCAAAATGATCCACTCAACTTTGCAGCAGAGCCTTAAGGGAAGATGGATGTAAACAGTTATTCCCCTCATATCTATTGGACTAGTCTGGTCTCAAAATGGAAATCTGAACAAGCCCCTGCTGTGGATCCATTAATGTTACAGTGTTTTTCAAAAGAAACTTCATTTTCTAGTTATGTTACATTTAAGAGTGTCATCTGAGACTCCTCAACTGCTGGAAGTAAAATCTCTGGCAGAGAATAGAGAACAAAGCTTCTCGTCATTATTCAAAGGCAGCACTTCTGCAAATAAAGGCTCTGAGTTTACAAGTAATTATAAATCTGTCTAGCTAAAACCAGACTCACACAGAATGTTAGAGGAGGGAGGAAAAAAAAAAGGTATTAGCTTTATTGATCTGCTCTGAGGGGGAAGTACAGAAAGTGCTGAGGTGAAGCATTTAAATACAGCCTGTTCAGATATTTGAGTGCCTGTAAAATGTCTGACTGTGGCACTATGTTAAAAACTGTGCCCAAAAATAAAAATAAAACCAACAAAGTTCTTATAGGTGGCTTAGGCACTCAGCAGGAAAAGGAGTCTATTTTAGATGTGAAATTATCTTCAAATCCACTGGTGGGCCCACAGCCATTAACAGTCTCAACTCAAAGATTTAATCATGTAAGGAGACAAGATCAAGTTTCTGTCTGTATTGTCCTACTTTGCAGAAGAGCCATGACACTTATAATGCCATTAGAAGTCCAATTAAGCGCCTTTCTACAGACAATCTAACATTCAGGATCCAACACAGTGCACTACAGGCTCAGGAGGCAGAGCTAGGCAGGTCTAGCATTAGTAATCACAGTGCACAGCCTGACTCATCAGTCACTTCACCTCCCCAGATACATCAAGAAATCCATTCCATGACTCCCGACCTTCAGTCTTGCTCTCTACTGGGAATCAGACAGCACAGAGGGATTTCCCAAATCCTCATGGAGATGACGTTTAGCTTGTGAACATGCTCCAGACCTCATCCCTGCCTGCTCCCACCACACAGGGCAAGGCAGCCCTGGATGGTTGCTGTGCCTGTAAGCATGGTGATCCAGAGCAGCTCTTCCTGGCCTCCATCACACAGGCATTCCCACAGAACAGGGCTGTTCTGCACTCTCAGCAGGATATTCCTGCCAGTTCAGTTCATCTTCAAGGCTATCACATCATGTCAGTATTACAAACCTCCTGTATGCAACACTAGAGAAAAGCAAGGCTTGTCCACATGCAGCAGTCTACCACAGCCCCACACTGACTCCCCTGCCAGAGCCACACCTGGCAAAACTTTGGAAGTGAAAGGTTTGATCCAGAGCAGAGATAGACCAGCACAGAACAGTCAAGACACAAAGCATATGGAGAGGAACTGAGGCACCTCATCTGTGGGCTTGAATACAGAGGTTGTATCACAGCTGTCTTCCCACAAAGACAAACAGCTAATTAGTCACCATGCCTTAATTACTACAAGAGGAGACAAACTCTGCTTCCAAGCCTAAACCGGCACAAAAAAAGAGCTCTGTGATAAATGTATAGGGGAAAAAAACATCTACACTCCAACCTGTGGATTGGCCCAAAGCACATTCCTGTTGAGAGCTCCCTTCTGAGCATGGCTTGAGTGTTATGAGGAAAGGCACAAAAGCACCCTTTGGGGTAGCAGAAATGCTGCAGAGCTGAAGGAAGGACAATATTAACTCCTAATGTCTCCACTGGTCCTCACTGATTCTTCAGGCAGTCTGAAGCTGACAGCTTTTTTCTTCCTTTTTTCTCAGCCTTCCTATGCTTTTGCTGTGCAGTCACATAGGTGACTCATGCAAATGGTTCGTAGCTTACAGGAAATACTCTCTGTTCCCTACCCAGCTTGTGGCTGTTCAGTGCCCCTATTCCTGGCTCCCTTTCCCCTGGAGAGATGGCTTTTTCCATCAGCCTTGCCAAGGGTGGTGGTTCTGAGACACAAACCTGCAGCACGTGCTGCAGTTCTCACAAGCTGCTTTCTGCTCACCAGAAGATGCTGTGAGAGGCACAGTACAGGCTCCACATATCAGCCCCTTCATACCAGCTGCATGCTTACTTCCTCCTGCACTCAGATACAGTGTTATTGCAGGCTGCTGAACAGCTGTCACACTCTACCCCAAGCACAGTTGCATCTCACTGACAAGTTTGAAACTCCTGTTTTAATAAATCAGTGTTGTAGAAAGGGAAAAATACTAATGACATCACATGGCATCATTACTTAGATAAATCAGCAACTGCCATCCCTGTTGGTTTTGGACTGGCAGCAGAAAGAATGTTTCCACCTTAGAGAAAATGGGAGTGATTTAGTAAAATTGCACCTGCCCTCGTGACTTTAGAGAGACTGCATTTTCAATGAGCCATTCCCAAGTGAAATCCATGTCTGAGGAACAATGATCAGGTTAGTAGTAAGGACTAGCAGAGAATAAGAAACAGCCAGTTCTCAAACCCTGCTAATGCAGGGGAACATTACAGATGCCACAACAGTGAAAAACTGGGGAGAACAGTCCCAGGATGTGTAACACTGTGCCAACACCACATGCCCAACATATGCATTCACAGCCAGGCCTGTCTGATGAGCAGGACAGACAGCTGCTAAATGAAGCATGGCAAGAATCTGAGATTAAGTGAAACACAGGAAAAAGTTGAGATTTCATTTTCTCTTCCTTTTTGACTGATAAGAAAAAGCAACAAATCCACAGACATCTATGTGGAGTTGACACAAGTGTTCCAGGTGTTTGTAGTACATTATTTTTGAACCTTTTAAAACCTGTATGCCCAATTACTACCACTTTCAGTGCAAGAACCACTGGCCCTTTTAATACCTCCCTAGACAGAAACTTCTCAACAATCTCCCTTGATAGGGGAAGCCTGTTTCAGAAGTCCTTGTTAGGAAAAAAGGTAAACGGGACTCTTGGTTGTTCTTGTTCTCCAGGTTGTTTATTATTTTCTTATCAGCAATTTCTGCACACCAAGCTTTACAACAGCTTAGTGTGAGGGAGAAAAGACACCAAAAAGCCTTGAACACACAGAATCAAGGTTCTCTTAAAGATAATTCACCCAATTATCACCAAGAACATGCATTATTTCTACTTTTCTACCAACAACCAACTAAATTTCTATTCACATAACACTACACTGTGGCAAATTTTGTCCAATTTTTCTGTGTCCCCAACACTGCAGAATATGGAGCAGAAGGAGAAAGAAGCCTTAAAACAACAAGGATCCTCCATCTTGTCTTCATCTACTTACCATATTAACAAACCCAAAAATATAAATTTCTCACCCTGTGATAAACTACATATTATGCTATGATCTGATTTACATTCTTGAAAATTGCTTCATCCCAAATCCTAGGAAGCCCTTTCTATGGACAAAGGTTAAAAAGTAGTATTTTGTCAGAGGGTTTGGATCCTTCAAAGCATGCAGAGAAATATTCTCTGCCTTCTGGGTTCCAACATTACTATACTATCATATCCACAGAAGGTTTTAAGGAAAAGTCTGACCAAGGGGGAGAACTGTTCATCTGCATGATCCTTTCCTTACGGACTTCCATCTTTCTTTTCTGTTGACCAACACTGAAAACAAAAATGTCTCCTTTACACCCATCCACCCTGAAAGGAGAGAGCCAGTCCATTCCACATAACTCATCTTTGCCTTTCAAGAATGGGCCAGTATTGCATATTCATTACCACATTAAAAACACTTTGCCTGAGGCCTGCATTTCTTGCTGTGCTGTAATGAGTTCAAGACCTCAGCTGTCTGCTTGGGAATTTAGAACACAGATATTTAATAGTAAATTATAAGGCAGAATATTTCATTTTACTTTTTTTTTGCTGAAGTAGCACATTTATAATGGTACACTACAGCCACTAAATAAAGATGGGGAGAGCATTTCTTTCTGTTCAGATAACACAATCTCTGGGTTACTATGGTCAGGCTGGAGCCAGTTCAGTTTTTGGATGCTGATCTCTGCTCTTAACCTCTTACTGGATCTCCCTAATGTCACATCTCCTACTACAGTCAAATAACACACTGGAGCAAACCATAACATATTTCTAGCACTATCCTAACTGCATTTAACAAGCCCTATACAAAGCAGAGCTGCTAATAAAACCAAAATGCTCTGCAGTTAATTCTTGGAAGTTTGCCACTGAGATCCCACCAACACTACTTCAGAGATGTTGGCTTTATAAAGCTCAAACACTGCTTTCATCTAATGGAAGGGCTTAGATCCACATCCTGACAACACTTCACAGCTCTCATCTTCCTCTGGGTCCTCTGACAATCTATGAAACATGTGTTTTAAAAAACTACAGTATTCTGGAAGGAACAGCAGCATAATTATTATTTCTCTAAGTAGAGTCAGATGTGTTTAAAAGCCACAAAGATAAACAGGAGGGGAAAAGCTGCATAGTTTGAATTAAAGCTAGTAAGAGCATAAACAAGCCCCTCTAACAACCACAGGCTGACAGACCAAGTTCCTGCTTGTTCTTTTTTCCTCATCAAAACTCTCTTTCCTAATTGAAGTTACACAAGCATGCTCCACCTTATAGTTACCATGCCAAGGTAGAACACCTTACAGGAAAAAGATCAATCTACTTTTTTCCCAGAAATGCTCCAAGACTCCCAGTGTCTCAGTTACCATGAAACTCGTAAACCACCATATTCTGCTATGCTACCTCACCTCACTGCAATGGGAGGCAGATAGGAACAGTCTTGGATCTCTCATGACAACCACCTCAGGCCCAGGGGAACCACAGCCCTGCCCTTGGACACGCTGCTTTGCCTTATTTGTGTGCTTACTGCCTGGAATTATGGCTAGTTTGGGTTGCTAGCGGGCAGACAGACATACAGAACTGAGCAACCTCAGAATGAGTCACAGATGGGGACAGGAAAAAAGAAAAGGAAAAAACAGGAAAGGAAGAAGTTTTTCCTGTGACCGCTTGTGATTTAAATAATCTTGTCTCCACACTGCTATAATAACATACATACAGGATAGCTTCAAAGATGCTCAACTAAAAAGCTCTGATCCTACCACTTACCTGATGAAACAGAACATACTCTTTCCTTCACCAAGATATCACCAGCATAAAGTTCTGACTAAACTTCCTTTCACTTCTGTTCTCTAATTTTTCCTTTAGAAGCAGAGCAATATTTTAAATTTTGAGAACAAAAAATAAGTGTCCTTCTGCTCAGGATATTGTTTCGATTGCCTTTACTCCTTACTCCAGCCTTTAATTTAGGACCTAGAATAAACACACCAGTACTTCAGAAGGGCAGAGAAGGATTATAACCATACACTCTCCACTAGCATATCTAAAGAAAACTGGAAGCCCTTACTAGATGGTTCCTGCAAACATGACTTCAGCAGGGGTAGGTGGGCAGGGCTGCAAAGTGAGTGTTTTGGCAGTAAAGTTGTCTGAAGAGACAACCAATCTGCACTAGGAATCACAACTCAACTTCACAAGCCACACTATCTGTTTTAGCCCTTACAGGATATTGTTCCTTTCTCTCTGTATAACCAGTCCAGTGACTAACAGCTGCCCATAAATAGGAGGGAAAAACTGTTTGAAGACAACATTACTTGCTTTTTATTTATTTTCAAGACACCAGTATTACAATTTTTAAATTAGGTAACAGCATCAGTTCAGGGACTGCCCACTCCAATCCCTACAAAGAGGTCAGAGATTACAGGCCATCACCTCTTGAGGAGAGACTTTTTCATTTACGCAATACTCCTTGCCAGCAACAACTTTTCTTCTCCTGCTTGAAGCCAACACATCCTTCCCCCAGCAGGAAGGAGTGGAGTTCACAGAAGGTTTCGCAACCTTTTCAGCACAGATTTATTCCCCATTATGAAATGCAGCCACAGAAGAGCCCCCACCAAATTACATTGATTTCCCACACTGAAAAACAGCACTAATACTTCAGCTAGCACATTCCTACTGGCACCTCAGAGCCCATAATCACATGCCTCAGGGCTGTTCTTCAGGTACAGCTGGAGGTAGTTTTTGAATGTCTGTGGGTCAGTTATTGTAGCCTTGATAGCAGGGTCCTCCTTCATGGCCTCCATCCAGCGTTGGAGCTTTGGGGTGTGATTCAAAGAGCTACAGGAAAAAGGAAGAGACTGAGTAACGCAAATGGAAAATTTAGAGGGCATCAAGGAAACAAAACAACTTGAACAGTTCCATTTTACTACTTTCTCTGTCCCAGTACAATATCCAGTTTAGAGCAGGATGCTTCTCCCAAACTGCAACACAACACAAGCTTTCTTCAGCAGCCCCCAAGAGCGGCCCATTGCTGCAGTGTACACCAGGAATATTGACATTGAGGCACTTCAGAACACACCAGAAGCCAGGCAAAGTACTCACTCTTTCAGCTCGAATGGTTCCAGACGTTCAAACCATGGCCAGATCATGTAGTCAACCATTGAGATTGAGTCCCCACCATAAAACACCGTGTTGCATTTGGACAGAACCTGTGAAGGGTGAGAGATGTCAACTGCCCCTCAAACACAAAGTGCAGCAGAATGCTACACAAAAACCCCTCTGTATTGTGGAAGGCAGGCACACTACAGGGATCAGTGAGCAAATGAATAGGAAATACAGTGTATTTCTCTTGTGCACACAGTATTAGTGGAGTCAGAGCTAGTCAGCAGAGATAAGCTTACTACTACAACTGCTATTTCATAAACTCAGCCCAGCTCTTCTCCAGAGGTTCAAAAACTGTCACAAAATATGAATCACTGGCAAGCTGCAACATGTACACAAACAAAGAGGAGTTTAGCTCAGAATGTTTTTGATTTGTTGCTGTTCATAAAGCATAAATGGCACAGACTAATTGTACACAGCAGCACACATGCATTTCTTGAGCAATAAATCCACCTAAATTCATCATCTTGCTAAATTAGAGCACCATTTTAAGAGGGACTCCTTTCTCATGGCAGTTGAGGCCATGTGGTGTCAAGGAAGCACTTCTAACATTACATTTCAAACTGTGTATGATTCCTGGTGCAAAGGCAACAGGAAGCAAGTGTAACTTATACCAGAAAGAGATCCTCCTCACAGCTCAGCACAGCAAGCAGAGCCACAAAGCATGCAGCAAGTTCTCCTGTTACATTTATGACACTGATGCATTTTTAAGTGCCATGGTCATCCAAGTTTAATACGCTTTAAGGACCCTCCAGAGCTTGTTCCCTTCTTTCAATAGATTAGTGCCTCTAGATTCATTAGTGGCTCTATTTTCAGGCACTTGGGTGTTTTAAAGGAGGAACTCAAAAGACCTTACAAATCTTGGTCTTTTTGGTACACTCATATGGCATTTATTCCCTGTCCACAACCCCCATGATCTAGTAGAAATTTTACAGCAGCCCTTCAGGAAGCATGGAGCTGTTTGAGTTCCCAGGTGTCTGGCAGAACACACCCAGCAATTGCACAGGGGCAGAGACAGGAACACAGCCCCCTCTGTCGGGCAGCAGAAATCAAAATACAGAAGTGTTCCAGAGTAGTTCCCCTCTGGAATATCGCTTGCAATATACTGAGGGAAGTTTGCATGGCTCTGTTCTGGCCTCCCATTCACAGCTGACCATCAGCTGTTCCTGCAGAATCATTCAGGGCATAGTAAAATAGAGACACTGAAGGAACAGCAAGTTATTTCATGGTATTAATCAAGCAGGAAGAAGGCTAATCCTTCCTTAATGTTTAATACATCTGTATTGCAGGGAAGTGAAACACACAGGAACTCATCATCTGCACTACTCCAGCCACAGTCTGATCAGGGGGACAAGACTACCCTGGAAACAATTGGCAGCCCAAGGGGATGGGAAAGCAGAATGCCCCAGACTGTTAAGAGAATTAGGAAGGTACTAAAAGGTTATTGGCAGCTTTGCACCAGAACAGAAATACTCTGAGGAACTCTTCTTCATTGATCCACCCAAGCTTTGGCTGTGGCTGCTAAAGACAGAAGGAATGGGTCCATGACAAAGACAAGTCCAACAGCTGTTCAGACCAGCCAAGAACCATTACTGACACATACTGTCAAGTGGCTAATACAGCATCAAAGCCACCTGACACTTCCTGGAACTCCTCTGAAGTTGCATTACACCACCAGCAGCAGAACATGGTCCAAGGTTGGATTTCTACAAGGTACATTACTTTCTGCTTCCACCCATCCCCAAAGATAAGCTCTAGAATGAAAATGATTTTATGTCATCACCATGGTGTCTGCACTGTTTTCAGGACAGATGCTCTTCAGCAGCACAGACTCTTCAGCCCTTGCTCTTAGTACATGCTGCAAGGTCTCATTCACTTAAAGAAGAACAAAGATATTATCCAAGACAACAGCAGTCTGTTAGAATTTAAAAATCCCTATAAGTCTATGCAGTCTTTATCATTAGATGAAGTTTAGTTTAGCTAGATGAAGTGCAGTTTCACTACTTGAAATTTATTCTCATGGTGCCCTTGTGCATCCTGGACTGAAGGTAATAAATTGAGAGATTGCTTCTTGTTGTAACTACCAACTAAATGAGAGCTCTACCTCCAAAGGCCACAGTATGAAAGCAAAAAAGAGAATATATGATGAACATATGAGCTGGTAATCTGCTTGTTATCATGAAATACTCTCACCTCTTCAAGCTTGCCAAACTTCTCAGCAATCTCTGCCTTCAGTGCAGTGGTGTCCTGCTCATTTTTGACTGCTAAAACATGCTTGAAAAGCAACGGTATTATCTATATAAAGAAAAACATAAAGTTTTTAATGTACGTATTACAAGACTACAAGTTAGTCCCTCAAAACTTAAAATGTTAACTTAGATGTTAAGATATTAAATGCAAGTTAAATCTTATGATATTTGACTTTAAAGAGTTACATAAAGTCCATTGATAAAAATCTTCTATACTTCATAAAAGGCAACCAAAAGCCTAAAGGAAGAATGAATGCAAACAGTACTGAATTTCAGTCTTGTAGTAAGATGAGAATAGTGAAAAGAAGAGTGTTTCCCATCTGCACATTTTCTTTCTTGCAACACACTTCCTGCTTTCCATTCAGTCTATTTACAAAGGCCTTTTGCAAATATATTCTCCCTTCTATTCCCCTTCTTTGCCCATATCCTTTTCCATCTTCTGTTTCTTTCTCTCCAGTCTCATAGTCAAGTGACTTCTTTCACTTCCTAGACTCTGCAAATCACATGCTAGTACAGAGAGGTTAATTCCAGTCAACCAGCTCCAACCCCAAACAAGAGCCAAACCCAGCCTCCCTACACAAGTCCCATGTATACAGCCACGTGCCATCTCTTGTCCATGGTTTTAGGCTCTCTCAGTCAGGCACTTCACACATCCTGCATTCACACAGTACTTCCTACAGAAAGGATCAGAAAAAAATAAAGCAATTGTCACTTTCCAGATCTCACATCTTCAGCTGGTTTGGTCTGCTAACCTTTGCTCTATTGTAGGGTGCTCAAAACCTTGCCTCAGTCAAATAAATTTTCACTTGCTTGTATGCCTTCCTGCATCCATGCTTGCACATAATTCTGGGAGCAATTCAGAGAGAACTGTATGTGCTCACAGCAAAAGGCCCCAAATATCCCCTCTGCTTATTTAAAAGCTCATCCCAGACATAAAACCTGCCTTAAAGGATGAAAGCAACATCAACAACAGAGCTGCAGTTCTTGGTGCAATGGTGAAGTCAGAAACACAGTCTCACTTTTATCACACAGTACCTTCGAGAAGTCTTCCAAGAGCATCCTCTGACAGGCTCGCTCATAAGGGTCAGAAGGCATCAGCTTCTTCCCTGGAAATGCTTCATCCAAGTATTCACAGGTGATTGGGGACTCCCAGATCAGCTGGCCCTTGCTGGTCTCCAGAACAGGAACCAGCCCAGATGGGTTCTTCTCAAAGTACCAGTCAGGTTTGTTCTTCAGATTGATGTTGATTACTTCATGGCTAAAAGAGCAAAAGAAATACAACCCAGACAGGCTCAGTTCTGCTCCAGTCCACCCCATACCACGGTGAAATGCAATCACCTCAACAGTTCAGTACTTGAGAGGCTCAACCCTCAAGCCCCTGTACTCCCATTTTCTTTGAAGTTGTTTGCAAGACTAATTCTTTTACACAGAAATACTGCTACACTTTGCTGGAGAAAGCATGCAGTGACTTGCTTGCAGACTGTATGCATGTCTTTTATTAGTTTAACAAGCACCCAAACAACCCAAAAAACAAAGATTAGAACTCAGCACACTTGTCCCATTTGAGTTCAGGGGCAGGCTATGAAAGAAGCAGTTGATTGCAAATGAGCCACACCCCAATTAAGAAATGCACCTGAACATTAACCTGCCCTTACACCAAAGAGCAAATCAGGAGAGCATCCTTCCTACTTATCTTCCCAGCCTATGGCCTCATACAGAACAAGTGCTTAGGGTAAAGGTAAATAGATATCAATAAAAAAAACCATACAGGAAATACATCTATATTTTAAAAATGGAAGTTATATGCGTGGTCCCAGAAAATTCCTAGTAAGTCCAAAGGTCTGCTAAACACAGCTGAACCTTCAAAACAACTGAGAATTTACCAGAAGGCAACTATCACATCCAGGTAGCCATAAAACCCCTCCAAAATCACTATGCTACAACAAACCTCCCAGCTCCAAAATCAGTCCAAAGACACTAAATAAAAACAGAATTAAACTGAACTAAAAGGTTTATTGCATGTACTTAAAAAAAAAAAAAAAAGACTCAAGTAAAAATCCAAAACTAACTAACTCAACTCTCATCTTGTTATCAAGAGACCTGTTAGCATTCCCTATTCCAATATGAACTCCCAGACCTGTGTTGGTTAACAAACCCCTGGTAAGCCTTGGACTTGGTAGAACCAGAAAAAGATGGAAAACATGGTTAATATTACATTGTATCTGAGGGAAACATTAGACCCCATTCAAAAATGCTGAAATGACACAGTTATCTTGAAAAAGAAAAAAAAAAAAAAAAAAGCACTGAATTTCATTAGCTTACTACAGCACAAGTACAAGACAATGTTATAGGAACACAGTACATACCCTCTCTTAAAAAGGTCATTTACTCACTAGTGTGTTTTGATGGGCAGTGACACAACAGAAACATTGAATATTCGTAGCTTCCAGAATTTTCACAGCCAATCATACTAAAAACAAACAGCGTATGTTATGTCTCTACTCACATTTACTCAGGGCAAACTATCACAGGTAAGAACTATAAAAGAAAATCAGCTTAGGGTTTTTACTTTACGCCTTTATGCATTTGACTTCGTACACAGCATACTCATTCAAGCTTTAGAGAAAAATCACGCACAGAAGCCTCCTCTCAATCAGTCCGTTCAGAGGGGTTTAATTTAGGAAAGGAAGGAAGGAAGCTAGGCCGCCTCTTGCTGCGGGCCCTGGGGTGCGGGGGGAGCTCACCTGATGCCCTTGGCACGGAGAACCAGGCGCGTCCGCTGCGCGTAGGGGCAGAAGCGCATGCTGTAGAGCCGGAGCAGCCCCGCGGGCACAGGGCCCGGCGCCGCGCTACCTGCGGGGACAGACAGGACAGCACAGGACAGGGGCTGGCACCGCCGGCACAAACCCAGCCGGCGAGCTGTGCCAGCCCCGCGGCGCTTACCCTTACCCTTGCCCAGGCTGCGGGACTGATCGCCCGACATCCCCACACGAAGCGATGGGTTCCGATCGGCGACTGCCCCTCCGCACAGCCCGCCGGGGGACGGGTGTCCGGCTCCGCCTCTCTCCCGGCCTCCCTCTCCTCCCTTTCGTCCCTCTCGGCCCCGGGCAGCGCTGCTGCCGCTCCGGAGAGCCTGCCCGGTGGTTTCTCCCTGAGCTGGCCGCCGCGCCACACCCAGCTGGGACTGGCACTGCTCTCGATGCTCTCCCTCTCTCTTCGTTTACAGCACAACCACCTCTGGCATTCCCGTGGAAATAGGACGCCCACGGCCGAACTCAATCTCAGAGGCCAGGTGTGTTTATAAGCAGTGCCTCCAGCAGCTGCTGAGGTACCAGGCTCCTCTCAGTGCCTCCTCCTGCATCACCTACCACCCTTCAAAACCCGATCCAACCCCACCTTGAGGGTAACAAGAAGGGTTAATATTCCCTGTAGCTGTTCTGCTTCATGATTAAGAGTAGACCCCCCCAAGAGTAGACCATAACCCAACAGACAAGAGAGCATAGCAGAAGTTATTTAACTTAATTACTACAGTGCAGTTATAGAGGGATTCATGGTTGCATCTGCAAACAGGATCTTTGTGGGAGTATCAGTGTGTGCATAGAGCAAAAGAAAGAACCAAAGCACATATTGAAGCCTTCTCCATCCCTTTGCTCCCACTTCACTTGAGATTAGGGCACCAGGGCCTTCTTTGTACCAGCTTTCCTTGGAGTATAATAATGGAAATGGAGGTGCTTACGTCTTGATTTTCACACATTCACAGAGTGTCTATGTTGATCTCTGACCACAGGAGTCGTGTGATTCCCTTCCTGTGGCTTCACACGCCAATCTGCAGGTTGGTGATATACATTAACAGGAAACAGCATATTTGTAGGGACCAGGGGGCTGGCACATCTCTTGCCAAAGGGAGGGAAAATCCTGGCCTTCCTGGCAATGCACTCTCCTCTGTCAAACCCCCAAGGCTAACAGAGCATTCTCCAGTCACATCAGTGGATTTGTGCTTGCACAGGGAGCAAGTTCTACCTATTTTGGATTGGTTTTGTCACCAGAGTTGGGCCTCAGACACCAGATCATAAATACCAACGTTTTCTGTGGTGATCTCACCTCCAGATATATGTCAATATGGTCACCAGTAACATAACGATGACCTTGATGCCGTTATCCATTGCAATGGGGGAACATGATTTTTGTTGAGTCACTGCTGCTTGATTATGTATATATTAAGCAGCTCAGCACAGCAAGGGAGTGGTAATTTGTTGCACAAGTCTGCCATGCTCCAGGCAAACAGAATCTGTATATGAGGTGTTCTTTGCCAACAAAATAGCTTCTTGTACCATAAAAAAAAACCCCAAGTGTGTTAGAGGACATAGCCCTTATTCCTCTGAGTACCTATCCTTAGTAAAGATTCAGCAAAATTTTGGGTGATGAAAATAGAAAAAAATTAATTTGATATTTCTCATAGCAGTTACGAAACATACAGGCAGCCTGCTAACTCACAGCCTGGCGACGGGCATGTAGGAACTCAAACCAGCATCACAAGACCCACATGCTGCAATAGGCCCTCAAAGCTACTAAAGAAAACAAAATCACTTCCTCATTCTCTCCTGGTGTTGCCTGGCATGCAGAGTGCCTGTGGAGACAAGACATAAGGAATGGGCTTGTCCTGCTGCCTCTGGACAGAAATGCCACTCTCTGTTCATTGTTCTCTATCACTTTGAGTGCACACCAGAATTGCAAAACGGCACACTGCCACTGTACAGGGAAGTAACAGAAACCTAACACAAGCAACAGACTACAAATAACAATCCTCCCTTAGGAAAGGAAATATTTTTAAAATACTTGTAGGGTCTTACTGTGTTACCAGGTTAAAAGCTTCAAGTACAGAGGGAAAGGCTGCAGCTATACTGTCTCCTCTATCCTGGGGAAAACTTCTCAGCTCACTCTGAAGCTTCAGGAGCTTTGTCGTACACATTCCAAGAAGAACTTTTGTACCTTATCGAATTACAGAATCATCAAGGTCAGAAGAGACATTTAAAATCCCTAAGTCCAACTGTCACCCCTAAACCACATCAACCAGCACCAAATCCATACCCCTCCTGAACACCTTTAGGGATGGTGACTCCAGAAAAGAAGTCACACAAAAGGCAATGGGAAAATAGGTACAGTTATCCTGCAAAGAGAAGAGCAGATGGCACTGGACCAGGTGCAGAACACACTGGGTCACCAAGAGACGGAACCCACAGTCTCTCCCCCAAGGTTGATGAACTCCTACACTCCATTCAGCACTTGCTTCTTTGACTCAGGAGCAATGATTACACAGGTTAAAAGGCTCCAGATATCAGTAGCTCAGGGGCAGAACTACCCTATCTTATCAACAATAAAAATCCCAACAACGCCCCTCACGCTTCCCGCTGCTGAGGCGAAGGAGGACACTGGCTGTTAAATACCCGCCCGTGCTCATTCATTGGCTGGCACAAGGGCACAGGCCAATCAGCTGCGCGCTCCCAGCCCGGCCAATGGCGGGCGCCGTTGCTGTTGCCATGGCGCGGGGGTCCCGCAGCGGCGGGGATGGCGGCGGGGCCGGGCACGGGGGGAGCCGGCCGCGCTGCGGAGGCCGCGCTGGAAGTGAGGTGGGGGCGGCCGGCACAGCCCCCACACGCTCCTCCTGAGCCCGGGGGCGGTGCGCGGTGTCCTGCGCTGCGCTCAGCCCGCGGCGGCTCCGGGAATAGGGCGGTCAGACAGGGAGAGGAAGGGAGGCTGCGCTGCCGGGGTCTGTCGGGGCAGAGGGGAAGAGGCACGGGCACAGATGACAGGATCACGGAATCGGGCGGGTTCAGGGGACCACAGTGCGTTATCTGGTCCAGCCTCCCTGCTCAGGCAGGGTCGTCCCAAAACGTGATGCAGGATTAAATCCAGATGGTTCTGGAGGAGCTCCAGTGAGGGAGTCTCTACAGCCTGTCTGAAAAAACCTGTTCCAGTGCGTGGTCACTCGCACAGTAAAGAAGTTATCCATCTATCTATCCATCTATCTATCCATCTGTCTGTCTATCTATCTATCTATCTATCTATCTATCTATCTATCTATCTATCTATCCGTCTGTCTGTCTGTCTGTCTATCTATCTATCTATCTATCTATCTATCTATCTATCTATCTATCTATCCGTCCATCTATCCGTCCATCTATCTATCTATCCATCTATCTATCCATCTCTCCGTCCATCTCTCCGTCCATCTATCCGTCCATCTATCCGTCTATCTATCTATCTATCCATCTATCCATCTGTCTGTCTGTCTGTCTGTCTATCTATCTATCTATCTATCCATCTATCCATCTATCTATCCATCCATCCATCTATCTATCTATCCATCCATCTATCTATCCATCCATCTATCCATCCATCCATCTATCTATCCATCCATCTATCTATCCATCCATCTATCTATCCATCCATCTATCTATCCATCCATCTATCTATCCATCCATC
>CM031862.1:11520734-11675765 GCA_018697195.1 Certhia americana
ATCTATCCATCCATCCATCTATCCATCCATCTATCCGTCTATCTATCCATCTATCTATCTGTCTATCCATCTATCCGTCTGTCTGTCTGTCTATCTATCTATCTATCTATCTATCTATCTATCTATCTATCTATCTATCTATCTATCTCTTTTATATATAACAGCCCAAACCCTTATCCACTTAGGCCATTACCAGATGTATAAGATGAAAAATTGCACTGACACCCTCATCAATTTATCGTTTTGTACAAGTTTTCTAGGTTCCATTTTAGCTCCCCAAACAGAAGTTAGAAATACTTTATTTCCACTGATTCACACCTAATGTTGCAGAAAAGCAAAAAGCTATTTCTGTAAGCATATTCAGAGAGGTCTTGTGTGCCATGGCACCCTGTACAACCTGTTCTTGTACGAAGGAAGGCCCAAAAAAACATTATCAGCTGAAATGTCTCCTCTATTGCCATGGCTTTCAGTTCATCTCCATGAGCACATTGTCAGTGCTCCCACTCCTCTCTGGCTCCACTTGACTCCTATGTAGCAAAAGAAGCCAAGAGCAGAAACTCCTTAGAAAAGATAATGGGAACTTATTGCTGAACATAAATTTATCTCAAGACTAGTAATTTTAAAACCTCCCTAAGTATGAGAGTGCTGAGGCTTTAGTACCATCTTCTCTGAAGAGTACAGAGGATCAGCAACTGAGCTGATTTTATGACTGACTTCTGTTTGTGAAAGGAACATAAAAATGCTTCTGATCATTGCAGAGAACACAGGTCTCTCCCAGTCAAATTCTCAGATTTGGAAAAAAAGCAGAGATGGGATGTTTCTGTATGATAATTCAAAGAGAGGATGTTAACAGCAGTGTTGTACGCAGAGGGTATCTCTTACACTGCTGGAACTTTCCTGCTGTGGTACCAGCAGGCTAAACTGACATCTCACTTGGTGATAAATGAAAATCCCTTTGGTAAGATGACCCTGATGTTTGTCCACACACTTTTTGAAAAGTAAAAACATCTGCAAGCAGTTACAAATTTGTTGACATGTTGTAAGTTCATAAACAGGGTCCTCTTTAGTAATTTATTCCAGTCCTTGTGTAACACATCCTGTTTACATTCCAGAGTTTTACCATATTAAAGTACTGGAGTCCTCAAAGCAGAACAGTCCTCCTGGTTTGCTTCATATAAACAGAAGCTGTACTTTTATATTTTTTGTTTTATGTGTATGAGATCAGCTGTGAAAGTGCAAAAAGGTGAAGCAAACACAATTGGGTCCAAAGTATAGATTGTACCTGTGCAATTCTTTCAAATAAAGTTATATCCTTTGCTGGGATATGTGAGTACCAAACCAGAGCCTGTGAACTTGGCTGACTTTATTTTTAGTGAAAACTGAAAGAAATAAAAGCATCTCTCCATGTTCCTATGCCAGTCCTTTGTGCTCCATCAGGGTAAGATTGACCACATGTTTTTGGAAATGCTGAACTAGTGACTCATAATACCAGACCTTAGTTGTGATTTTGCAACACTGTGTATGAGGATGAGTCTAAAAAATCCCAATCATCATTTCAGCGTAACTTATGCTACAACATTCCCTTTTGCACTGTATTTTGAGAAGTGTGTGTCTGATAAGTGTTTTAACATTCAGTTGCTCTGTTTTCAGTTGGGTTCAGGGATTCTCAAACAAGAACTTGGCCTTTATCAACAATCAAACTGTCTGCTACCCTTGTGGTAATTACATTCTCTTCCTGGACATCAAAACAAAGAAGACAAGAGCAGTGCAGTGTCAGACTGGCCAGGTGGGAGCCTTTGCAGCAAATGCCAACAGTCAAGTGGTGGCTTTTTCCGACCGGAAGCTGAATCCCCTCATATACATCTACACTTTTCCAGAACTGAGTAAACTGGCAGCATTAAAAGGTAGTAATGTGGCAACGATCATAATTTCATTAAAACATTTAATCATCGGTTTCCAAAGTTGTGGGGGTTTTTTATAAGACTTGAAAAAACAGTTACTGTTTGTCCCTGTCCCAGAACACGTGACAGGAACTGTCTCATGAAGAGATTCATGGAAAGCAGGAGAAGGAATTTTCCACTGCACTACTTTTATTTAGGTTTAAGCTAGGGAGGAATATGACCATACATAATGTAGCTAATTTAAAGGGAAAAGAAAAAGAGTTAAATGGAATTAGTTTTAGGAAAATGTAGTCAGAATAAGCAATAAAATCGTCCTGCAGTAGACTCCCAAGCAGACTGCTGAAAGCCAGATGAGAAATCCAGGATATGAGGGATGAGACTTCTTGAAGTTTAACTTTGGTGTCTAGGATCTAATGTAGGTTTTTGCCTGCTTCATGTAATTTCTCTCCTTGGTTTAGTTGCTTACCTTATTCATGTTTCAGTTCCCTTGCCATTTAAATAAGGATCATGATACTTGCTTTTTCATGTATATGAATAAAATTATGACTGCTAAGGATTTCATGTGACTTGGGGAAAAATGCTTTACAATTTCCAGGTATTATTGGAAAGGAAATTGAAAAAATTCCAAGCAGTGATACACAAGGAACATTTTTATGATCAAATCAAAAGAATAATCTGCAGTGAAGCAAAGAAATCAAGGGCCTGAAGAATATTTAAAGAGTTAAAATTGATATAAAGGAAGTGAGAAGAGTGTCAGGGGTATTATAAAATAAAGTCTGGGACAATCAAAGACCATGTTCTTTATTTTTACATTTCAGGTGATGCTCAGCTGGATTATACCTTACTTGCATTTAGTTTTAAAGGCCCATATCTGGCCAGTTACTCTTCAATCCCAGAGTTTGTTCTTTCAGTATGGTAAGAGTTAAAAAAAAAAATTCTCTTTTACCATTTGTATTTAATTCATATTTTTGTGTGTCTACTGTTTTAGTGTAGATTAATCTAACAAATGTGGAACACATACTGGTTGCCTTCATCTCTTTTTTTTTTTTTTTTTTTTTCCCTGACTGATCACTGCAAACTTTCTGTACCAAAATGGCTGTTTATTTTCTAGTATTAGTAGACACTAGTCAAAATGGCTGCTAGCGGTAGCAAAGCTCAGCTTTTGCCTTCTTCCAAATTTTGGTTTTTTTGGAGTGCTTCCAGAGCCTTCAGCTTCAGTTAATTATCTGTTCACTGTTGGAAGTTGTGCACCATACTGTTTGTGGAAGAAAGTTGCCTGCTGAAAAGAGGAAAAGGGTTCTAAAGCCGATTTGCACTGGTTTGTCCCCTGGACTGTTCAGTGGTCCTCTTAATTACTTTTGCTTAATCTTAGTTCTGGCTTATAATTTTGCTCAGTGATTACACTAACTTGGATCACTGGGTTAGATCATAATTTTCTGCTCATTGATGTGAAATATTATATAATGCAGTGCAGATACAGAAAGGTAGACTATTTGATATTTTAATTGTACTGTAAAATACAATCCTGCTCTTGCCTCCTTTGCCAGCAAGCTTCCCTTGACTGTGGAGTCTGAACACTTCAAAATAAATGGGGAGGGTGCAGTAGAGAAAGGCAAGCGAGGACATGTAAGGAATAGTTGGTGTAGTCTCAGTTTACTGATGATCTTTTCATGAACAATTGTAAGGGAAAATGCAGAAACTCCTGGAATTTCAGAATTTCAGTAATGAGAGTAGATACTATTATGGATGCCTCTTCTATGTCCCTTCTGAAGAAGAATAATGTTTGCTGTGAACTCTGATCATACCCAGTAGTTCAAGAATGTCTGTGTGTATCACACTGGAAACTAGAAAATGTTCACTGGCCTGACAGCTGACACACTACTCACCTTCTCACACTTTTCTTAAACAAAAATGCTCCATCCTGAAAGATTTCTCTAGATTATTCTTAGAACCAGAAATACCTAGAAATGCTTTAAAGTAGTAGTAATTTCCAAGGCAAAAGAATTTTAACCAGCTTGAATCAGCATGTTATAACTATCAGCAGGTAATTGTCAAAATAACTATCCTAAGTCACAAAGAATTTAGTAAGAAAATACAATTACATTAGAATATTAAGCTTAGAATGTGTAATAATTTGAACAGAGGTGTGTGCATTTACTTCATTTTTGTGATTGAATTATATTGTGCATTTATTGAAGGTATGCCTGTATATAGGTGACAGAAATCACAGTGTTGAGCATTAGATGTCATGACTATATGACAATTGCACAGCCTCAGTAAGTACTTCAAGCAGCTAGTTTGGAATCAGAGGTATAAGAGATGTTTTGAAAGATGTTAATCTCAAAATATAAAGAGCTTGTGGATAACTAAAAGCTGCCTTTCATCTGAGATGTTTTATCCCTAATATTTATTCTTTTCTGTTCAAAGGAGAAACTTAATGTCAGATTCCTTTTAAGATATGTGTTTCACCATAGTTTCAGATCTTAGTTAATTATCTACTATAAAACCCTGTTGGCATTATCTGGTAGGTATGATACAAGAACAAGCTGATAGATCTTTAGAAAGCAAGATATGCTGATATCTTTAAAAGTCAGAATTGTAGTTTATAGCTTCTTGTAATTTTAATGAGGGCTACCGCATATATGTGACTAATTCCCATTTTTTGTATATGCTATAAATGTTAACCATTGTTTGCTTCATGATCATTTCTGTGAGTGAATTTATTACAGCCAGACTAAGGGAATATACTGAATCCATTTACAGCAGTGTATGCATTTTAGATTTCTCCTCTCAGCAATAATGACAAATACTAAAGCTATAAATGTTATTTAGATTAACAGCGAGATAGATTGTCCAACAAATTAAGAAAATGTTTTAACCATTTTCTTCAAATGATGTTAATCATTTCTTGGGTAGCACCTAAAAATACAAATGCCATAAAATAATAATCTGCATATTGAAAATATGCAAATTGGATGAGGAGAACATAAAATAGGTTATACTGGACAAAAGAAAAGTCAGCAGAAAGCAGATTCCCATCCTTCTGTTAGCTACACATAACAGCCCCACACAAACTCTGCCCTGGTTTGCACCCTAGTTGGTTAATGCAGCCATGGCTTGTATGTCTGCACTCACAGCACAATTACTGTATTACCTAGGTAATTAATCCACACATAATCATAGGGTGGATATGCTTTGTTTCCTCATTATCACACCTTCCAGCTGCAAGCATTACAGTCATTATATTATAGATTGGAAAAGCAAGGCTGGGGTGCTGAAGAGTTAATTGTTTGGGCCCATTTTAGTAGTCACTGATGGAGCTAATGAAAAAAAAAATCCATTTCTCATGACCATTGGCTTTTTCACAAAAGGGAGTGCCTGATAATGTTTCTAAAATATCAGTTATTCAATCATTTTCTAGCAGTAATAATTTTATGTGTGGCTAATTAACTACATCCTTTCCATTCTCAAGAGGATCTTACTTGTTTGACAGCAGAAATTTTTCGTCAGTGACAAAGTGTTTATTCTAAGTGGATCTTGAACATCAGTCCTAATCACATCCAGACCTTTGCATTCAATGTTTTTACCTGTTTATTGGATTTGATTTTCTTTTATTCTCCTTAATGAAGGAACTGGCAAGAAAATATCCTCCTGTGCAGTGAGTCTCAGCCAGGACTAATAGGAACCTCTCTGAGTTTTAACCCCATGAATTGGCAGCAGCTGTGTTTTGTTGCTGAGAGCTCCGTTTCCATCTGGCGCATTGAAAGGAGCAAGGACGAGCATCACCTTTCACGACAGTGAGTGGAACACCCTTCAGGCTAAGAGCAGCATCTACAAGTATATTTTAATAACAAAGACTAGCAACACACATCTATTTGCAAAGGATTTAGTCCCACTTAGTTCACCTAGCAATTGCAGTCAGTAATTGCTAAATCCCAACCACTATAATCTGTCTAGTCAATCAAATTTATGATTTCATTTCTTAGTACTCACATGATCAGATTATGCACACCATGAAGCTAATACTAATCAGCTGCTTTGGCAACCTTGATCAAAAGCTGTGTGACTGAATGAAGATAGTGCCTGGACTGCTTTTCTGTAAATGGCTGTGTTGAGCATTGCTTTTGTAGCTATGAAACCATCAAATTTGGATCAATATGTTCCTAGTAAGCATAGTTAAACATCTTGCTGTAATCATAAATTGGACCAAAAGCAGTATCAGTTTTCAATGTGATTTCCAACTTCTGTGGCTAATTTACAGGTCCAGAGAGGATGGCTCTATCAATGCAATTCACTGAGCACAGCAAAACTAGAATTTATTTATGCCAAAATTTTTTTTGAGGTTGGTGTAAAAGTAGCAAGTATCACTCAAGTTGGAGTCATTGATGTGTGAAACCTATGCTTCGAGGTGGCAGCTACACTACCATTCCCAACTGTGTTTTATCTCATTAACTATTAATGTAATCAACATATTGCCACTTACACAGTTACACTAATGAAAGTAAAACAAGGCTTTAATTTGTGATGTAAAAAAAATACCAAAGGGTTTTGTGCCTTTTGGCATTACAGACTGCATGTGTAAATATATAGGCATACTCACTTTTCCTCCATTACTTTTGCAGAAATATAGCCCATTTTGAAAACAGCGTCTCCATTTCAGCACTTACTATTCGTATTTCTTCTCCTCAGACTGTGTCTTTTGCCTTTTCACAGCCCTGTGGAACTCCCTGATGATCATGGGGCCGTGAGTCCTCGAGAGGATTTGTTTTTCCCACCTTCTCGTAATGATGATCCATACTATGGCCCCAATTTGCCAATTTCAGCCATTGCTGGACTGAAAGGAGCTGAAGCAGAAACATTTGTGGTAGTTACTGAGTTTTTTCCTTTTTACTATTCCAAGTCATTATACTTTCTTTACAAATAGGTGTTAATAAATTCATAATTCTAATGCTTATTAAATATGTACAACCCAGTAAATGGATATGTTACCTTAATTTTTTTGAAATCCATTTTGCTAGGAGACTGAGAAAGCACAATACTGCTGCATAGTACAGTAGAGTTGAGATGTGTGACATAGGTCCTAACATATATCTGTGCAGTGGAGGTTTGGATCTTTATCCCAGAGGCAGTATGAAGTGTGTCAGCATTTGACTGTACCCAAGCTAAAATGACCTGCTGAAAACTTGAAAACTTATTTCCATACTAAACTGGTAGTAACCCTCACATATCCTTACTTTCCTTTGGAATTGCTTTCTTTTTGACGTTGAAAATGTCTCAAGCTATGGAAACATTGTAAGCTTTTTTCCAGACAGCAACCCTTGCTTCTGAAATGCATTCCTATTCCACTGTAAGTGTTGGTCCTTGCCATTTGCCTCACTTGTATTTGATTATTTACTTTTCATCCTCCATTGAGATGCTTCTTTTTAGAGGCTTCAGAAGTGTCCTCATGTTTTTTGAAATTTACTTTCACATGACTACCAGGTAGAAACATTTAATTTGCAAATCTGACATTCTCTTCTAAGATTAAGACCATTAATTTCTGTTTGGTGGCTTGTGATATATATGAGACACCAAAACTAGCATGCATAAGATGACACTGGCATTATATACTACATCTTCTCAATGGTCAAATGGGAGTTCTGTTTTAGTGTAAGAAGTAGAATCAAAAAATATAACCAGGAAATAATTTTCCTGTCCTCATCTTTTCATTACCTCATGCTTTCACAATGGTAGAGGTTTTTATCTGTGTAACTAGTTTCCTATGGTTTTCAGCACAATCAAGGACTATAAAAAATATCCTTTATTGCTTCTAAATACATTTGAACTGTTCATATTTAAAATCACTTAAAACATAGAAAGTGAAGATTATATATGGTCATCTGGGGCCTTGACATTTTCTTCTGCCTTACTGCCTCTTAGGTTATGTACAGATGATGAACTCTGCAAAACCCACTTTGTTCTTTATTCTGTAAAGTGAATTACAAGAAGTATTGGGAAAAAACGTTCCTGTATTAGGTCTGTGAGGCTGAATAGAACTTATCCTGTAATGAATGCCATTCTGTTCAGTAGTAGTATGTTCTTATGCTTGTACTTTTAGAACCATGTTGTGAACTTTTCCACATGGAAAAATTTGTTTTCAACCATACTAGATATATGTTAGCTAGATATATATTATCAGTCTCTATAGGGTCTTTTCATTCCCAGCTGCCTTCAGAAAAACATAGATTTCTTTTTAGAACCTTCAATGTGATTATGTTCTCCCTATCATAGAAGTATTTCTGGAGTAAGAGTAAACTGTTCTAATTCATTGAAGATTTCCTTTCTTTTCAAATTATATTGTCAATATTTTGATAGTTACTTACTGTCCAGTTTTTTTAGATGAGTGTATTTTGGTTGTCAGTATTGGTAGATAATGAACAACAAGTTATTTAGAAATCGAATGTGTTTTTTTTCAGAAGTGCAGACTCTTGTTCCTTTTGTGGTGGTGGTGGTGGTATGTTGTTTCCTGTGTACTGACTGTGAGGTTTAACACTGGGAGGCAATAAATCTGTTTCTGGCATGTTATCATCTTACTCCAGGATATGGTAGATGAATAATTTTTTTTAGGACTTGAATTTATTGTGCCTTACAGCACTAATTCTCTTCTCCATGCATTCCTGTGCACATAAACTCCATCTCTAACCAAGCAGAAAAACTGAGCACTCTTAGATCTTCTAAGCCCTGACACTGTAGGGAAATCACATGCTTATGTCCTGTCAAGTTAAGCACCTCTGTCCAACACCCCAGCACTGAAAAGCACACCCATTATCAGTCTGCTTGTTTGCTTCTTGGAAGTGTGTCAGTGCTCCATCCTCCAGAAGCACATTCTGAGGCTGGCTATGTACCCAAGTGTAACCACAGCGGGGCAGCAGAGGGAAAGGAATTGAAATATCCTTTCCATCCTTTCCTTTCTTGCATGAGATTTTTCTAGATCAGAGTTTTCTAAATGTGCTTTACCACAGAATATGCTGGGTTGGAAGGGCCCCACAAAGGTCAAGTCCAACTCCTGGCCCTGCACAGGACCATCCCCAGGAGTCACACCCTGTTCCTGAGCACATTGTCCAAACACTACTTGCACTCTGTCAGCCTTGGTGCTGTGACCACTGCCCTGGGGAGCCTCTTCCAATGCCCAACCAGCCTCTGGTGAGGAATCGATTTCATCTCTAGCACCAATTTTATTCCATTATCTTTTTATAAAACTTCTGGGGGCAAAGATCCATCATGGATTTTTCCTATTTCCCTGACAAGGTGCTACTCAAAAGAGAGAGAAGTTCAAAAAACCCCCTATTATTATTATTATTATTATTATTATTATTATTATTATTACTACTACTACTACTACTACTACTACTACTACTACTACTACTACTATTACTATTACTATTACTATTACTATTACTATTACTATTACTACTGTTATTACTATTATTACTAATATGCACCACCGTACCAATGCACAGTCCAAGAAGCAACCTGGTTTGGGATTTACATGATCTCATCCTAGGATTAGCATATTTTTATATGTAAAGATAGTCATGAAAGCAGGGACTAAGGAACATTGCAGAAATTGTGTTTACCCAGAATGCTGCTTTGCAGAAGTTCAGTTACAACCTTCACAAAGATTTGTGATGTTCAAACTTTATAAAATCAGTGAAAATGCCTATATTAGGTGTTTCTCTGGGTGATGTAAAGCCCTATTTGCTATAAATTTGTTGCTGTCAGCCATATTTGATTTATAAAGTAAATATTAATATACTTTATTTCCGTAACATTTTTCCCCTGAGAAACTAAAAATGCTTTGTAAGCATAAATAGCATGTAAGTTATTTACCCAGAACCATATAACAAGGGCTTGTTATATTTTGCTAATGAAATCTAGGTACTTATGAATCTCTATCCTATGTTTTCATCACAAGTTCATCTGTATTTCCTCTTTTTATTGAACCTTTAGTGAGACAGCAGGTATTTTAAACAATTTTAGAACCTTCCTTTTTTTCATCCATCATATTGTTTAGTGATTCTTACCACTTCTGCTCACATGCATGTTGCTTTGAATTCTCTCTTTCAAGTGTTCTCCCAAGGTTTTCTTGTGTTTTATCCCCCTCTTCCCCTCCCTGAGTTCTCTTTTATCTGGTTCTTGCTGTCATGGTATTTTTATGACCTCTGTTACTGTTGTATCTGAACAGGCCACTCTCTGTCTTTAATAATATTTGCTGGAGAAGTTCTGTTCTTTGTGTTTTATGGAGGACAGATTTATGAGAGTTATTCTAGCAAAATGAAATTCAAGGCACATGGGAAGTCCAGGTCAGGGAGATTTCTAGCACTTGTTTTCAGATGACACAAAGATTGGCAGAGCTGTTTTACAGAGCAATTTGGATTATACAATAAGATAAACTATTCAAACAAAATGTGTCTTAGTACTGCCAGGTATGCAAGAACCACATGTTCACGTTTTGGCTATAAAGTGGAAGAATTTTCTAAAAAGCAGTTTGAAAGGCATTTGTTGTGGTGAGGTCATAATAAGCAACCATTTAAATTGGGCTTTCAGTGCCCTTCTGACATTTAAAGAACCTCGAGGGGGCTCAGTGTGTCGAATTTTATCATAACTCTATCATTAAAAGTTTGGGAAACGCCCTTGTTATGGTGGGTCAATAACTTTGTGAGGATAGGGAAGATACTGGAGGGATTTTCAAGCCAGAGATAAAATTATAACAGGCACAAGTGCTGTAGAATAAATCCAGATAAATGCAAATTAAAAAATATATAGTTTTTAATTGAAAATATAATTCATCATTTAAACAAGCTTCTAGAGGGAGAAGTGAGTTCTCTACCACAATCTCCAGACATATGCTTTTTTGGAGAATGTTCTTTGTCAAGTTACTGGCTTCAGGGATGACTGAGTAAAATAATTCTGATGTTAAACATAATGTCAGACTCTATGAGGGAATGATTTTTTTTTTCTTATCTTGAAATGTATGTAACAGATTGTACAGATATTTTTGTCAGTTGTTGATTGAATTTGTTTATTTTCATGCTGAAGCCTAGAAATTGTATTAAGACTTCAGTGCATCCCACTGCCCACTGCTGGACTTCGACCTCAGAAATATACATGAGCTGTAAAGAAGGATATATTTTGGCAATTGATGCTGAGCAATACAGTGTTTCTGTTCTTCAACAAAAAGCTCCACCTGGTAAGAAATAGCTGAGTGTGTTTCATTCAAGCAGGAAAGAAAGTAGATAGGTGAAAGCTTTTTCTGCTTTCTTCTGTTCATCTATTGGGTACCTTACCGAAACTATAAAGCTGTTTTGTAGAACCCTATTTTTTTAATTAGTACAGTAAACAAATGAGAATGTCTTTGGAGATCCTGTGGGGGTGTTTCTAACACCCAATAACTGACTTCCATTTTTCTTTGTGGAAAAAAAAAAACCAAAACCAAAAAACCCCAACCAACCAACCAACCAACAAACTGTAAATACATCAAAATTTATTAAATAACTGTATTTCCAGGACCTATCTTATTAATCAGCCCTATAAGATTAACATTAAACTATTAATATACCAGCTACTAATAGTAGTACTAAAAGAAGTACTATTTTTACTATTAAGTACCAATAATTTATTATATTTTACATGAAATGTTGTATAGTCTTCATTTGCCAGATAAAGTTAGAAGTGATCTTTGAGGGCTCACGAGACTTCAAAAAGCAAAACTGAGCAATATGGCTTAATAGCATTCCTTAGCCAGCTCTTACATAGACTACTTTATAATGAAAACAAGGCTGCAAATACTGCCAGGCTTTACTGCAGAATGTATGAAGCACAGAGAATGAACAGAAGATATCTTTGGCTTCAAACAAAGAAATCTGGTTTTAATTTATTCTGGAATGGGAGGACCTCTGATTGATTGCAACTCACCAACATGATTTGTGCGCCCCATATGTATTTCCACCTGTCTTTTTTCATGACATGACTGACTAAAGTTTCATGTCAAGGGCAGCCCATTTCAGACCTTCTTTTTCTGGGAATCCTGAGGTGTTTCCTCTGCTAAATGCCACTACCCTTCTGTGCCCATTCAGAGGGCTTCTACATGGAGGATGCTGAGATACAGCCCACACAAATTGTTCCTTAGGCAATCTGTACTCCATCATCCTTTCATGGAAGGTGTCAGTCCTATGATGCACATGAAGTTCATACTTTGGTCAGGAGTACTGGAATATGCTTCTCCCTAGCACAGAGCTGTTTCCCTAGCAAACACTGAATTAGTGGTAATAGATAATCTCCTGGGAATCTTATTTTCTGCTGTTTACATATAGTACATGGTTTTTTAAGCTGCAGCAAGTACCCCAACTTCATTTTTGGTAGTTAACACAAAAGTGGAAGGCTGCTTTTAAAACAAGCTAAAAGAACAGCATTATTTCTCTTTTTGAAACTGACTGTTAAATTTAGCAAATCAAGAGTTTGAAATTATCAAGAAATAAAAACCTGAGGTGTGACCAGAACTGGTTTTGTCAGTTGAGTGGAAGGCAACAAGAATATTGGCCATTTGGGCTTTTTCTTGGCCTGTGTGTCTTTGAGTCCTGTCCTAAAACTATATAACAAAATGTTCTGTATTTATAATATACTGAAGCTTCTGCTTAATTTAAAACAGAGTGCAATCTGTATCTGTTTAGCAGAATGCCTAAGTGCATGGCCAGCTTTAAGCACATGCTGAATTCCTGATATTGCAAACAGAATCATAAGCATCCAAAACAGTTCACTTAGGCATTGTTTTCAGAGTGGCTCAATATTCCTTGTAAGTGTATCTAAAAAAAAAATAATTGTTAGAAATAAGAATACTATAGCTTGGTACTAGAAGGAAGATAAATCTGCATCTGAACCACTCTCTATGCCAAGTCCATGTTATCTCCTTTTTACAGCTGTAAACTGAATAACAGAACTGTGCCTGCTCAGCTGCATAGATGGCAGAAATGGTAGATATTGAGGAAGAATGCACATTTTTCATTTAGCGTACTGAATCTGGCCTTTTGTTCAGTAGAGTGGAATACAACTGACTTGTATTGCAATATTGACCTACAAACAAGGTTGCCATTATAAATTGTTTTCTTTTGTGCAGAGTTCATGCAGAAAATAGCAGATGTGGTGTCCCATGCTCGTAGAGAAGTGCAGAAAAAGAAAGGTATTTCCATGTTCAAATGAAGCTAATAGATTTTTAAGCAGCACTGCTGATGTCTGGGAGTAATAATATGTGAGTACAGCTGGAAGCCACTGGTTAAAAAAACTCATCTCACACTGACCTCTGTAAGACACATTGTTGGCAATCTTACCTGTGTTTACATGACAGAAGATTAATAGCTTTTGTGCTAAGAGACAGCCAAATTAAAAGCCTCAGGAGAAACAGTGGCAGTGGAAAAAATTCTGTTCGTTCTAATTTAAATTGGAGTAAGTGGTGCTAGAAGAGATTCCCTACTGCTTAGTTTCAGCATTTCTTTAGAACTGCAATCACTCATAATTTATCTGAGTTAGGATTTAGGAGTTTGTGTCAAACACTTTGTTTTGGGCAGTACCACAGTACAAAAAAGATAGAATAGATGAAGTCCAGCGCATTTACACAAACATTGTTACAGTCTTAGTAACATACAAATTTGGTGTGAGAAACTATGTTTGTTCAGCCTGGAGAAGAGGAAGTGAGGGATTTTACTGATGCTTTAGCTATCCAGTGAAAGGTTACAGAGAAGATACAACCAAAGGACACAAGTTTGCATCAACAGGAATTCTGGGTATATATCAGGAAATAAATACTTTTACAGTGAAGGTAGTCAGACATTGGGACAAGTTGCCCATAGAAGATAGGGAATTTCCATTTTTGGGTATATTCAAACCTTAGCTGACATGACTCTGGACAACATAATCCAACTTTGAAGTTGGTTCTGAGTTTGAAGTCAGCTCTGTGCTGAGCAGGAGATTGGATTAGAAGACTAGGGACAGGATCCCTTCCAATCTAAATGACTCTATGATCCTTTGGCTCACAAATAAGTAGTAAATTATCCCAGATTTGGAGTTGCAACACGTTGCTGAGATAAATTAAATTTGATTTATTTTGTTGGTTTTGTGCTTTCAGGTAGCAAACCAAGCAATCTGCAAAAAACAGCTTTACTTGCCATGGCATTTTGTAATGAGGGACTGTATGCAGCTGGACATGTAAGGCATCCTTTATGCTTTTAATTTACTCTGAGTGTGTGAAAATCTGCATTCAAATGTAGTATATTTGTAGAGTTCAGTGCAAAGACAGGAGTCAGGAAAAAGTGAGGGGCTGCAGGACTATAATGTTCCTCTCTACAACATTGGTGTTGACTATATCTGGTGTTGACTATCAGTCTGGTGTTGACTATATTACTTTGTTAAGGCTTGACACAGGGGAGCAGAGTGTGAAAAGATTCCATTTCTGTACTCAAGCAATAACAAGAGACAATCCTGGTTTTATTTAAGAATATTATAGAGGAACAAAAAAGAAGGACAGACAAAAAATAGGAAAGGAGAGAAAAATGGCCAATAGAATTACTAAATTATTTTGTGCAAAATCTAATTCAAACCAATCTGACAATGCCATTGTACATTCCTGCTTAAATGGGGGACAAATTCTTACACTGTCTCAAAAAAAACAATATGAAATTTAAAGCATTATCTAATGAAAGAGTCTGTTGTTATCAAACATGGACAGTCACTAAGAATTGTATTAAAGAACACCTTCATGTTCAACAGATTTATTATCTCAGTTTAGAGTCCTTTTGATTTAAACATACTAAAGACAAATGACACCATTGGTGATGGGATGCAGTTAAACACTTCTGCTCTAGTGATTTTCAGAAGATCTTGCAGTTTAGTTTGCCAGATAGTATAAGTAACATAACCTCACATGGATTTGTACTTTTCTGCACAGGAGGGCATTTTAATTTTTTATCACATCAAAGATCTGGAGTATGAGATAAAAATCTGTGCTGATATATCACAGCCCATATCCAGCCTCATGTTTTCTCCTGATTACACCAGTCTGCTGATTGTCACTGATCAGGTACAACATTTGAGATAACAGCTCTACATAATGGGATATTCCTGGCACTCTATATGAATGTGCTGATACTATTAGTACAAAATGTTTAATGTAATCATGCAAGTCAACAAATTATATCAGAGGTGAACATAGTCCATTCTGTGTTTTTATTGAAAATTGGGAAATTGAGAAGAGTTTTAATGAAGCACAGAACAATTGTCTCCTACAGATGGTGGAACATAAAGTACCTAATGTTGAGATTTCCCAACAGAAATCCTTGTGTGTGTACAGTTGAGTACATGTTCGGGGTCTCTCTTGTGTCCAAGTCATGGATCTACTGGGCATGCATTCCAGGCTTGATGTGTGCCTGCACAGGGAGAAAAATGTAGCTTGGGTGTATGAGACCTGCTGTGGCTCTGCAGTAGAGTTGTTCTCTGTACAGACATGAAGTTTTGTGTTGGTGTAGAATATTTATCCATTTCTGGAGTAACAAGAAACTGGGTGTTTAAATTAAATTACTTTATTAAAGCAAGTTTGAGAAACAAAACTTCTTGAAAATATGGTTATCTGGAGTGCTCTAAAAGGAACTAACATCATCTTCAACCAGTGTAAATTAATATAATCCACTAAACTCAGATGAATCCTACTGGACAGTTTTTACCTCATGTTAGAGTGAAATATATAAGTTCAAAGAATGAAGCTCAGAAAGGTATGGGGGGGGGGGGGGTGAGCAGGGATGGATGTTTTTGAAGTCTTTGAACACTTCTAATAAAAAGTTTCGTAGCCCAGTGATGGATTATTTCTCTTTATTTGTTAGGGGACAGTCTATAGTTACAGACCTGCCCATAGTGGAGAAGCTGTCAAACTCTTGGACACATCCAGCAGTTGTTTTCTGGCAGCTGATTTTCTTACTCCAGGGAACAACTACTGTGTGGTAAGAGATTGTATTATTTCTAATATAGAACAGTGGCTCTTTTCAGGTAACCAAAGTGTTGCTAAGACACAAAATGAAAAGCCTTGCAAAAATCAGGATTGTTCTGGTATTTGTTACAGTTGTGTAACTTCTCATTAAGGATGTAAATGGCATTCATTCAGCTATAGTCTATCAAAGGGTCAGAACACACCTTGGAATGCAGGTTGGATAATTTATGTTGTTTTGCTTCTGCTGCTGATTTGTGTGACTTGGATTGTTCAGGAAGAGAGCTGAGCAAAAGATGGATTTAGTTCAGAGAACTGATTTGTCCAGCAATTGCTACTAGTCTTTTCAGCCCCCAACAGATTGGAACATCCTAGGAGATATCTCTGTGCTGGGTCCAGGGGCAAAGAAGGTCTTACTCATGCATCTGTCCTTTCTTAGGAATTCCTTGCTTTTCATTGTCTTTTATATCTGCAAGACATATATTTTAGCCACCAATTTATTTACAGGTCATGAATTCTTCAGGTAGCCAGCCTAGAAAAACCAGGGGTCATGGTCTATTAAGTTGGCTGAATGTCTTTCTTCCCCATTAGCACGAGAATGCTAAATTTTACCTGACTGTGTATGAGTAGTGTGAAGGTTGAGTGATCTCTAGCCCTGCTTCTTGTAAGCCTTACTACCTGTAATTGTGGAATTACAAAATTACCTGGATACAGGAAGAACTCAAAACTATTGTTTTGATTTCCATCATTTTTCATGTGAGAAAATGAGACCTCTCCTCAAGGCCTTTCCTATGCAAATAAAATTATAAACAGGTTGTTCTATTGCTGGCAGAATGTTGGGAGTGCTAATACTGATCAAACTAATAATTTTTGCTCTCATTTTCTCATTCTGCTTAAAGCTCCAGGAATGCACAAAAATTATTGAAAGTATTCCTTAAGCAGGTGTACCTTGCAGCGCTGGATTTAATGAAAAGCTAAATAATCCCAAGTGAAGCTAGCAACCCTTAATCTGCTGTGCTCAGCAATTAGTTGAATCTATATTCTATAGGTGAGCACTAATCTCTTTCAGACTGTTTGGTTATTTCATGCTCTTTTGACTCTGTTTTCCTCTGTTCAACAGTCTGTAACAATTTCAGGTGAAGTACAAGTTTGGTCCTTGGAAGATGGAACTTTCCTCAGCAAGCTAAACCTTGGTATTGAGGTACATGTAACCTTATGATACTTAAAATTTTCTGTATTTTTCAATTAATAGCATAATATTCCACAGATTTTAATCAGTGCTGAGGAAAGCTCAGTAATGTCTTGGAGCAGCCCATGGATGAGATTTAAAGATTATCTTTCAGAACATTTTCTGGAGCTAATCTGGTCATATGTTTATCTTGAACTACAAAGCAGAGGAAACATTTCAGCCAATTCTCCTCATGATGCATCTTTAAGCACATCTTTGTAAAAAATATCTAAACTTTTATGGTATTCCTTTTTTTGTTCTTCTTTTTAATGAGTAAAGGAAAAGTTTCAAAAGTATAAAAGCTAAACGCCTTGACTAATAATGAAAAACAGGTTTTAAGAATTGAGTTGAAAAAAGTATTTCAAACTGTGAATGCTTTGTCCTGATTTAAGATGCATTCAAGTCCTCAAATCTGACATAGTAAAGGAAAAACCCTTTCTATAGCAGCTGTACACACATCAGTGCACTCACTGTTTTGTTTAGGTGAAACTTCTTCCACTTAAAATCTGAAGTGTGGATATAATGGTTGTTTCTTCTCTGGAGAACATAGAATTGACTTTTCATGTGTAGCTACAAAGCACAGATAAAATTTCTATATGTCTCTAAATATTTTCTTTGTTAAAAACGTGTTCTTTACATAAACCACTTGGGGGTTCTTCTTCAAATTTTACAGATTTTTAAATATCAAAGGAAATTGCATAGTAACAAATAGCATAATATATAAAAATATGTTGAACTGTTAAGTACCTTCTATTTCTCAACTAGGCAACTTCTATGGCTTGCTGTCCCTCCTCCAACAGTGTTGCTGTAGGGACCCAAACAGGTCAAATTTGTTTCCTTGATGTCACCAAAGCTGAAGCTCCACGGGTTGTTCACAGAACTTTTCTTTCCAAACTTCCTGTGCTGTCTTTGCAGTAAGTATGTACTAGGGTAGAGATATTGTTGATTTATTGCTTGAGTAATGATATTAGTTGAACAAAATAATTTGACATTTTTATTCTACAAATAAAAAATTCAAGTATTTTAACAGCTTCAAAGTTTTTTCAACATATTCTGAATTGCTTGCAAGAGGTAGTCAGAGGATTTATATGAGAGAAATATAATGAATCTGTATTTTAAGAAGGTTTAACTAAACACAAAAGATACTGATGTGTAGGATCCTGTCTGAAAAATACATCACCATATGCAGTAATCATGCACAATTCTGACTTTAGAGGGTTATTCCTCACTTAATAAAAATTTAAGGTTTTGTGAAGTTAAATTTAAGCCTTTGGTCATCTCTCTATACGGTGGATTTTTGTTACCATTACTAATTATTCCTTTACTTAAAGTTCTGGAGATTACCAGGTTCCTGTAATTAGCTCCAGTGATCTAAAAGGCTTTTTTGTGTTTGGTTAGGGTTTTTTGTTGGTTAGGCTCCCCCTCCTTCTCCCCCGCCCCCCCAATTTTTAAAAATCTGAGAGTATTTTACTCTACTTTGCAAAAGATAGAATCGATTTTGAATTGTTAAACTTTAATATAAATCAACCTGTTGAGACTCAGATATATCCCTTTTCACAGCTACCTAAGACAGAACTTTAAAAATAGATTACAGAAAGCAACTTGTTTAAATTAAATCAATGGTGTGTTTTTTTCAAAATAATATCAAGATCTGTGTAATAGTTTTATTTCTAAAAAAGTGAATGTAAAAGAAATTCTGAGTTAAAGTTTTTAATGCAGACTGCTGTGGAGTATGATCAGCTTTAGATTGACCACTCAATTAGAAACTGCACTGTAAGACTGGGCTTTATATCTGTCCCTAAACCTGTAAACCCAGGAGTTTAAAATTATGTTTATGCATTCAATGAAGTCAGCAAGTTATGGGAGTGAAATTATTTGACTCTCTTTATCGACTGTATTGAATTGATTTCTACTTGGATTTGCATTTTACCTAGTTATGATCAGAGTGGCCAGTTCCTCATTGCAAGAGCTACAGGACATATCTTTATTCTAGATGCTCATCCATCAAAATTATTCCAAGTTCTGGGATATATAGGTAACACATGCAACAACATTAATTGCATTCTCTTTTCTCTACTTTCTGCATTTTAAGTATACTTGTCAGTCAGGAAAAGCCATTCATCTTCATCCTACTTATTTTCTTGTTTTTTTTTGTTTTGGGGGGCATGGTTGGTTGGTTGTTTTGGGGTTTTTTTCCCCTTTATAATTTTAAAAATGTAAATGTAATTTTACAAATGTAAAAATGCAAATGTACCAATATTACCTTTCTTTCAGAGTATGTCTAAGTCACAGGGAAAAGAATTGATTAGATGACAAACTGATCATAGGTCCAGTACTAAATAGTGATGGCAAAGAACTAAAGAATTTTGTGAGAATTTGGACTAAAAAACTGTAGGTTATGATCATTTTGTGAAGTCTCCTTTACAAAATTCTGCCACAGACATCTTTTACATGGGGACTGCTGAAACTTTCAGTTTTGCTGGCTGATAGTAAGGAATAAAATATGATTAATTTTAACTCACAAAAAATTTTATAATTTGTGATTTTTCCAAAAATGGCATTCTTACAGAAATATCTGTGTGTATCAGTATTCAGAATAATTTTACATACAAAGGACAATATTTTATCATTTTAATTGTTTTAACAAACAGAAGTATATCTCCTGAAATAATTTTTGTAATTTGCCTGATCATGTTCTCATTGTGTGGGTCTGTCAGAGGAGGGTTTTTCTGTGCTTTATCTGGCAATTATCAGCAAACAGCCTCAAAATTGCTTCAATTCAAGCTGGAGGTAAATTCAGATTTGACTATTTAATGTAATAATAATAATAATAAGTGGTGGTGCTTAGGGATTCCCAGCACTCAGTGCCTCAAGGGGAGTTGCGTGCATGCAGCACTCCTGAGCTGAGACATGTTCCCAACAGGGATCTCGTTTTCTGTCACAGGATATTTTAGTAAAAACAATGTTACCATGCCACAGTAACAATTTCCATTGATGTTCCTTACCTGCTTCAGTGGTGGCAGATGAAGTGCTCCATCTTTCTGTAATTTCTGACTTAAAAAAAGACTTTGTTGAAGTGATGGTTCTTCTCAATGTAGCAGAAGTCCAACGAGCAAGACTGGAAATTTTTCATCTGTCTTCAGCCATCATAACAGGTAAAAATTGAAACATATACTAACATTTTCTAGGGCAATAAGCCTAGTATCAGGTTTTCAAGTTATTTACATATTAATTTTTAAAAGGCCTTACATTTTACAAACTTTTCAAATAGCAGTTTTGTAGTTTTCAACAAAGTTAACATTTTCTTTAAATATTCACTAACATTGTACTTATTTTTGTGCCTATTTTTAGATATAAAAATGGGACTTTATTTTCAAAGCTGCTGAAAATCTAGTTATTGTTTTTCATTTCAATTTTATCAGGTGCCTAGTCAGTCTTAATTTCAGGCATCATTTAAAAGTTCAAATTGGGGAACTAAAAAGAATAAAATGCCTTTTTGAAGATGTGAACTGCAGTGTTTTAACCAATACCACCCAGGCTGTGTGTTCCTCATGGCAGAGATTCCTAAAACGAAGGCAATGTTGACATGAACCTGCATGCAAACTAATTAGCACTGTTGACATAATACTCAAGAAGAAGAGTGAATTAGTGTATGCAAATAGTCACATCATTGTGGTTAAACTGTTTCTTGTACTTCTTTAGAGCTGTAGAGCTCTGCTTCACTGCAGTGTGCTGCCTCAGCACAACTCACTGAGTTGGTGTTAAATCTAAGTACCTCAGTTTCCAGTCTCTTCCCTGAAAACTCACATCATGCTCACTCTTTGCTGAGGATCATTTTCATAGTTACATGATAGACAAAGCATCTGTATTAGTGGTAGTCATGATTCTTCCTCCCTCTTTCTTTTGTTAATCTTTTAGATAATGATAAGTATGTGAATGAACAAGGAATGTTTAATGTTAGTGACTTAAAAAAGGAGCAATATGATCTGGATTGCCCTTTGAGCTCAGCAGTCAGACTGAAGAATAACATTGTGTATGGCTACTGCACCTCTGCACCTTTCATCTATAAATACCACCTTTCTGAAAAGGTAATTCTCTGAAGTTGCATTATTTGGGGTGGTGGTTAAATACCAGCAAACAAAGATATGCAGATTAAATTAATATAGCACGATATTATCTTAAAGAAATCCTCTCTCCACTCAAAATACCTACTCCATCCATTCATCAACTTTCAGTATCTCACCACTTGCTCAAAAACCTGGCAAAAGTAATGTCCTTGTTCTGTTGTATTGGTTCTTAAAATCCACACAGCTTGCAGGCACTTCACAAGTGGCTTCTGTGCTGGAGCTGTGGGTTTGTGCAGTCTGCTGAGTAACCTGGGCATGCAGCTCCTGGAGGGACTGAGCCAACGTGCGCCCAGGACTCTCAGATGCAAACCCAGCCCAGCCTCACAATGAAGCAGTGGGGGTGTCAGGAAGACACTGTCATTGCCTGCTGAGGAACTGCAGCGCTCTGCAGCTCAAAGGTCTCCCACAGTTTAAGAGTCAAGGCAGGTGAAAAGGTGAATCCTAAAGGTCAGCATTCCTTCTTGATATGTCCCATCCTTTCTGAGCCAAGAAATTCCAGGCTCGAACATACTGAATCCAGACCATTTTGCAGAGATGAGAAGCAAATCAGCAGCACAGCAATGGCATTAATTCCTCAGCTCAGGAATCCAACAACAGTTTAAACTGCAATGCATGTGGTAACCCACAAACCTCTCATTAATTTTCTCAAAATGGCATAGATATCATCTGAACTGCTGCTAACCTTTTGCTTGTTTGGCAGAATAAGCTGGAAGATCCATCATTATTTTCATCAGTAAAGAAGATTCCTAGCAAACAGTTTGGATCAGGTTTGCTCTGTTTATCACCCCACAGCCAGTGGCTGGCAGCAGCAGCCAAGGATGGTGTTCTGTTTATCTACAATACTTCTACTCTGGTAGGTGGGCGTCTGGGCACAGGCTTTGTTTGATTTACGTGAGACAGAAGTGTGAAAATTACTTTCTTTAACTGTAAACTTTTCCTCACTTGAATAGAAAGTGTTTGAGAAAAATTTATGTTGAAAATGAACTGACATAGAAGACAATTGTTTTATAATGAATGTGTATACAATTATACAAACCACTTACTTCTTTCTTCAGTAAATCTTAGCTTAGATGATTTTGCTACTGTTCTTACCTCTTGCAAAATCAATATATTTCAAACTAGTCCCATGTGTAGTCAAACCTTTTAAACTTAAAACCCCTAGTATTTTATGTATTTTGTATTGCTAAAAATTTTTTTAAAGTTTTTAAAATTTAAATAATAAAAATAATTTAAAGTCATATTCCATTATAAAAACATATTTGCTGATACTGCTTCTATGACTTTTCTAGGATATGCTTGCTCAAAAGCATTGTCAGTCATATCAAGGAGGGGGAATCAGATCCATGGTATTCTCCCTGGATGGCAATTTCATCCTAGTTAACGGTGAAAATGATTGTGCCCTGGTGTGTCTGAAATGGAAGTATGTATAAAGTGGCAGACTAATATTGATTATGTCATTTCTTGTATCCTGATGGTTTAATTTTTGCATCTACTTGTGATTCTAGACTTCCTTTTTCTGAATCTCAAAGTAAGGAGAAGAATTGGAAAGAAATAAAATCTTTCCTCTCATCTTTAGAGGCAGCCTGGTCTCCCTAGCTCAGGAAAATCTTGTACTTTGGGTCTGATTGCAGCACAACATATAGGAATATCTTCTGAGAAGTATTACCAAGAGTGATATCTCTTACCATTCTCAAATCAGCTCTGGAAAGGGCTCTCTGGGGATGTAAGGGATGTAATCTCCTGAGATACTATTTTAACTCAGTGAAAAGGAGATATCCCAGCTTTAATGGGAATTGTACTGTGGCTATAGAGAGCTCTTAGCAGTCATTAGCAGTAAGAGACACTTGAAAGTACAGCTTTTCTGCAGAAAAATAAGTGTTCAGTAGAGTCATAAAAATGACTCTGTCAGAGCAATATTTCTAATATGGGTAATCCATCTTTCAGAATGTTTGCTTCTGTGGAGAGTTCACTTAATTTTGCAATTCTAGAACTCAATACAAAAATATTGAATATGCATTTTTAAACAACTTAATAATTGTGTTCTAAAAAACATTTAATACTTTGTCTTTTTGCATAATATACAAAAAATACATCAGTTACCTTTCTGTTTACCAGGGAGATAAAGGAAACTGAAATTGAGGAAGCTGCTCTTTACTGGCAATCTCTACTTGCTATACTGAACAAGTCCACTTCAGATGAAAATTCTGTTTTAAAATCTATGGCAGAATGGAAGTTTGACCCAGAATCCGCATCAAAATCACTTCCAGAAAAGAAACTTGAGGTGCTTTCTATATTTTTGTGGGGGAAAAAGAAGTTTGATCATTATTCCAAAATTGTACATGATAAAAATTGTCCTTAATACACCGATCCTTTTGTTAAAGTGGATGAATACCCCTGAGGATAGGCTGAATATGCTTAAATAGTAATTTGTGGAAGAGTGCTATCAAAGAAATAGGATATTTATGTGAAGGTGACATTCACATCTTCAGTTTCAATTGGCTTCCTCAGCTACAGAAAACTGTGAAAGTCAGTTTCTCCTCATGTGTAGTTACATGCCCTTCCCAGTGTGATGTTACTGCTATACATTGTATGTTACTAATGGTATGTTTTTCCATTGAAATCAATCAAAATAGTGACTAGAGAGATTAGTCCAGTCAATCATTTGAGTCAAAAGGTTTTGCATAATAGCAAGAGTTTGCAGGATCGGATCTGGGGACTGGTTAGGCAACAAAAATGTAGCACACTCTATCTTGGTGGTGGTGGTGGTGTTTCTAATGGGAGTCCACTTTTTCTTTCATTTTCATCTTTCTTTAACTCACTCTCTAAGTACCCGAGCCAGATGTTTATATCATTTATATAAACATCAGGAGGCACCACTGAAATATTTTAATGCACAGGTGACAGAAGAAGATGGAAACATCACAAATACTGATGATATGACGTGGATAGATCAGAAAATACAGAAGGTATTTCACAGAAAAAGTATTAATCAAAACCAGAGTTTTCAAGGGTCATTAATTACTTGGGGTACCAAGGTATTTGCTGTAAACAGATGCAGTTTCAAAAACTTTTCTCACATTTGTCCCTTTCTTTAATCATTGTGATCTGGACTTTTAGAAATTCTAGGCCAAAGTTATAAACACATCAGAGAAGGTGCCAAGCAAAATTATTACCAGAAACCAAGCAGGTTACTCACTGAACAATTAAAACAATGAAAATTTTCAACAGTGAAAATCTAAGCATTAAAAAATTCTGTCAGTAGGCATTATGGAGTTCAATATGTCTATAAGCATTGCATTTGTAATTACACCTTTCTTTTGTATTTTCTTTTTTTCAAGTGCTCTTACCATACAACCAGTTTACAATGTGACCTGTAAATCTGTTTTCTCTTGTGCAATTCTAAGGATCATCCTATTGAATTAGGATTATGTGTGCTTCAGTTATTAACCCCTCTGGCATTTTATTTTCTGCACAGATAATGTTCCATTAGATTACTTCAGTATTTTTTTCTCTTGCCTTTTTTTTTGCCTTTCAACAATGCTTTTGTTGTATGTCAGGTGATGAGAGAAGATACTCGGAGGTTTGCTAACCAGAAGGAAGAGCTGCAAATGGGAATTCAAAAGCTGCGTGAAACTGTGAGTTTCTTACGAGGGTAATGGTTCAGCTTCCCAATTTTGTTTACAAGAACACTTCCTTTATGACTGTGAGCTCTAGTGCTCAGTTACATTTTTTGTCATAAACTCTGAGCAGACAGGTATTAAAGAGATGTGTTTCTTCAGGGAACTAATGCTGAAACTGCCAGGAGCTACTGTCTGCTTCTCAATTTCCTTTGCTCCAGATGAGTATTTTGTACCACCCTTATATCTTGAGCTATCTGACCCAGGCTAATTTCTGCCTGTCTAGCAACCTTCCGTTATGGAAAAGACTGTCCTCTCCTTTTTCTTCTGTTTCTTCCCATAAGGCAGCTAAAAGTGCAGGTAATTAAAATAACTTTCTCTCATATCAAGTTCTATAGTGTTAAAAATAGCATTTCTTCTATTCACATTCAAATTACTTTTATTCCTTATATTTATTAAAAAAAACCCCAACAGATTCAGAAAATGATGCATGAAAATGAGCAGGTGCCAGACATTGAGAAACTGGAGCACTGGGAGTTCAACCTGGATTTAGAAGAACAGGAACGAGTGCAAGCAGAGGCTGAAGAAGACGTGGCCAGGGTATGCCAGAATGGGGGAATATTTTAAAACCATCAGGGGTAAGAAGAAAAATAAGTAAATCACAAAGGATTATCTCAAAGTTGCTGTTCACTGTCAAGAAGCAGAAAAACAGAAAAGTATTTAAAGTCACTTTTTGAAACAGGTGAAACTGCTGATGGAGACAAGGCAAACTGGAATATGATTTATGCCAGAAATTATAAATCTCCCACTGTGGCCTTAGGCATGTTACTTAAGTTCTAGAATGCTTTTCTTCTCATAGAAGATGATGCCTTCAGTAGTATGCAGATAGTTTTTGGAGAAGATAGCAGTGATAGTCTAAGATTATGAAATATTGATAATTCATTTCATTTGTTAGTCTTCTTTCAGTAACTCAATGCAAATTGTCCATATCTTGTTACTTTGCACCACATCCTGTTATTTTCTCTTCTGTGTCTTGAAAGGCGAGGAAGGAGATTGAGATGGAGATTTTATCTTACTGCTATTTGCAGGATTTAATCAAACATGAGTGCTGGGATGTCATGTGTGTAAAAGAACGTGCAGTTAAGGTAACCTCTGCTTTCTAAGACATTTTCTGCAGTAGTTTATTTATTACTTAAGGTACAGAGACAAAATAGTTATTTACTTATGGTATGGGAAAAACTTTGCTTCTTCCCAAGGCTCAGGGAAATCTTTTATGCTGTTAATTTTGTCTGACCTTGGCGGATTTTACCTTCAAAGGTGGAAAATAGTGCTGATAAGCAAATAGGAAATTCTTTAATTCCTTGATCTCAGGCAATATATTTACAGTATTGCTAAAAGGAGAAGTAAATGCCATTTTTCTTTGTCAGTCCATAAGACTTCTGCTACAGAGAACAGAAAGGCAAAATTTAACCTGGATTTTTCTTATTTTAAACAGATGGAGATGAGTCAAACTGATGATACTGGATTATCCCAAGGGCAGTGAAAGACCAAAGCATTTTACTTGGTCTTTACAAAAATCCAAACTAACTAGTTCCGGTTAAATTCTGTGGATAAAGATGGATAAAGAGGCCACACCCATAGATTATTTTTAAAACTGTATTTAATACATTGTCTGTATTAAATACAGTTTTAAATACTAATTGATGCTCAATTTTATTCCTGATTTTAAGCAGTCTGTAACTGTTTAGCATTCAGGTATTGAACAAATGAACGGATAGAAGCATTCTGAAGAAATTCTTACTTTGGGGGTTTTTTTTATTTTAAATCTGAGCAGTGCTTCCATATGGACTGTCAAGTCAGTAATTATCCACTGAAGGAACGTAGTAAAGAAGAGCTGGAAACTTTGAAGAAAGCTCTCCAGTTAAAGAAGGCTGAAACAGCTAATCTTAAGGTACAGATCATTATCTTCTGAGCTGGCATCTAATCACTTCTTTATCTAGTTACATTCCTAAGGCCCATTTTCTTGCTGTAGAAGTTGGCCAAAAAAATTTAAAAATATAAGTAAAGGTGAAATGTTGTTAAAAAATGTATTAATCTTAAATAATCACAGAATAGCTGAGGTAAAAAAAAAAAAAGCTCTTTGGAAGTTACCTAGTCCAACATTCCTGGAGTATTTACTCAGGGCTGTGTCCAGTGAGGCTTGGAATATCTCCTTTGTGGAAGAATCCATAAGCTCTCTGAGCTACCTTTTCTCATGTTTGACAACTCCCATAGGAAAAAGAACCCCCAGACTTCTCCTTCCTGAGGGTAAACAATTCCAGTTCTCTCAATCTGTCCTCACAGGTAAAATGTTTAAAATCTTTACTGGTATTAGTGGCCTGTCACTGGACTTACTTCAGTATTCCCAGTGTTGTACTGGATAATTGAATGGACCCAATATTCCAGATATGACCATTTCAACTTGTATTATTTTGATCGCTGAGCTTAACTGAAGAATATAACCTCTAGAAATTTTTTTCATCGTTTGCCTCTGGATTGTGTACTAACTTAACACAGTTGCCATGTTTATGATATGCAGGCTAAGGATAAAAATCTTGAGGCTGACTCTGAGACTGCTTTATCTGAGGAAGAAGAGAAAGCAGCAGGAGTGGCTGCTGATGGTGCATCTCACTGCCTAAATGGAAGCCTGAGCTCTCAGTATGGTGGGCACACATCTATCCTATACCACCAATGTGACTTGCACACCAAGGAGCAGAAACTCAATCAGACAATATTATTGAAGGTGACATCTTCTGAAATCTGTCTTACTGCAGTTACACTCTTGTATCTGTTAGATTTTGGGCACACTGACACTAAACTATGGAGAGTCTCACCAGTCTCTGAGTAACTAAGACAAAAGCTGATAAATGCACATAGTGCAGTGGATTTGCCAGCTTGGATTTGGAAGAACAAGATTTCATGAAATTGGTTATCCAATTTCAGGGTATCTGTATCCTTTTCAGGGTGTATTTTAGTAAATTGATACAGTAAGAGAGACATATGCTTTACCCTCTTTCAAGTTCTACTTTTCTTTGTTGAGATCAATTGTTTATGCTGAAAGAAGAATTTATCCACTAAGAATACATGCTTTTTTACATAATTATGAGGTCTGAGGTGTTCTTAAAAAGTCAGTCTCCAATGTTTGTTTGTTTAACGGTCACATTTTACTTACACATGACAGAGAATCACATGGAAGCATATTGAACCTGCAGGTTGCATCAGGAAAGCATATCCTTTGCTCTGCCCCACTACATCTGTGATTTACAGTCTCTAGATTTACAGGTCACATGTTTTTTTCTTTGAAGCTCCTCCTTCTTTAAGCTGAAGAGAGCCATAAAAAAGCAAATAGAGGACAGCCTAATTTTTTATCTAGCTTTGGCAACAGCAGGTTTCTTTCACAGTCTTTCTTAAATGCCAAATGTGTAGAAGAGAATGAATAAAAATTTCTAGGGAAAAAAAAGGAAAAAAGATACCATCTGCCTAAGTTCATTTAACAAAGCTTGAACTCTATGCTTACAATTTTCACAAAAAGGGCTTACCAGTTTATCTCCTTGTCACACACACAAATACACACATTCATGATTCTGATGACTTGAGGAGTAAAATATAAACATGGATGGATGTGACCTGAACAGTGCTGCCTTCCTTTTTCGGTATTCCAGGACGTCATTTACAAAGTGAAAATTGCTTTTAATGAGGAATTTGACATAGTTGTACGACAAAAGGAGCAGGAGATAGCACGAGTGAAAGAAAGAAACCTGAAGATCCAAGAAATCTTGGACCAGCTTGAACTTCAAGTGGAATTGTGGGAGCCAGTCCTTACAGATGATGAGATGCCAGAGAGAGCACTCACTGTTCAGGATTCAGAGGTGTGTGAAAAATGAATCTTTGTATTTCACCCATTCAAACCCAGCTCTCTAATTCTTCTCATTTACATTATGTCAGTACTGAAAAACCTTCAAGCAGATGTGTCTGTACACTTAAAATCATCTTTTTGGCTCATTTTCTTCCCTTTCCTTTTTAGGAAGAAAAGCCTTAATAAGTCAATCTGAAATGAAAAAAATGTACACAAATTTAATTTATTGCTGTTAGAAGTTTTCAAAATGCCCATAAGCTAGATAGAAATTCTTTGTTCCTGACATTCAAACCGGGCTGTCAGGAATTGCTTCCATTGTTAAGGATTTCTCTGTTTTCTCTGAGTGCCATTTTAATACAAAGTAGTATTAAACTAAAAATCACAATGTCAGAGCATATTTAGTAATGTATTTAAAAATTCAATTAATTATTTACAAAGAAACACCATATTTCTTACGCAATATATTCCACTGATCTTATCTGCTCATGTGGTCAATCTTTTCCCATTTTTCTTTGCTCTGACCAGTCCATCCCACTGTAAGAAAATTCATACACAAAACACAATTCATATCAACAAAAGTGATGGTGGTTTATATTTTAGGATACTTAAATGTAGTTTCTGTAGCTGTTCAAAAGGAGAATTTTCATCTTGAGGAATATTGTCACAGAGCAGAGATACAGCAAGCATTAAGAATTTGTATTACCATTGTCATGGTTTAACCCAGTCAGCAACTATGCACCACACAGCTACTCACTCACTGCCCCATCTCCCCAGGGTGAGGGAAACAATTGGAAGGGTAAAAGTGAGAAAACTCGTGGGTTGAGATTAGAACAGTTTCATAATTGAAATAAAATGTAGTAATAATGACAAGAATGATAATCATAATGTAATTAATGCAATTAAAACGTAATTATGGATGTAATTAAGGGGGAAATAGTGAAAAGAGAAAGAAATAAAACCCAAGAAAAACAACTGATGCAAGTGAAAAATGATTGCTCACCACCAATATACGAAACCCCAGGCTGTGGGATGCACTGTACACCAGCTACTTGGAAGAAAATTAACTCCATCCCAGCCAAAACCAACACCACCATTTTTCCAAAGGTTCTTACTCCCTTTGATCACATTTGGAGAAAAGAACCCTGATAAAATCTTCATTTTCTGCCTTCAGATTAAAGCGGAGAAATACATGACTCAAGAGGAGAAAGAGCAAGTAGAATTGCTGGCTAAGCTTGAAATGGAAAGACGCCTTGCTGCTACGGTAATTAAAGAAATATCCCTTTTACAGGCCATTGTCTCTGTTTAGGCTTATCTAATTAATGCAGCACATTAACATTCCAGTAATGTAGTATGGAAGAATAAATTTAAACTGGTAGGTAATGATATGTGCCTTTTTCTTATTATTATTATTTACAATCAGAACTACATAGGTCAGCCAGGGGGAGAAAATATGGAGTGTTAGACTCACAGTTTTAAAACGTGCTTAGGGGCAATTTAAAATACCGTATCAGGTGGCTGGGAACTAGATACATGTCCAAATTCATGTTGCTCCTCAATCAAGAGCTTTGTGCTTGATACATCTTTGTTGATTCAGCAGCCTCTGTTCTCCATCGTTCAGACTAGAAGATTGTAGTGCTTTCCTCTGGCTTTAAAATGCATCTGTAAAAAAACTAAGATGGTTCTGGCCCCAAAACAGATGCACAGTTACAACTTCCTTCATCATAGCTTGTCAGTTGGCCAGGAGTAATCTATGCCTTTGTTCTTTTTAAAACTGCCAAAATGGCAATTTGAGTAATTTATTTGGCATATGAGTATCTGTTTACCAGAAAAAAATGAAACTTTTGTCATATTTCACACACATCCCCAAAAAGCATCAATCTGCTAGTGACATGCTGAATAATCTACAGGTGAACACTGTTATCTCCCCAAAACTTGCAATTGCTACACTTCCTTTTGTACTTTCAAGTATTTTTTGTGGTTCTTTGCAGGATGATGAAAGACTGCGTGCTCTTGATGACATGATGGGTGGAGTGCTGGAAATCAGGAAGGAAGACATTTTGAAATTGGTGAGATGCGTTTCTACCTTGTCCTCTAGGAAACTTCTGTGGCCTCTGCTGGCAGTGTGAAATTCAACCAGCAAATACCTTCAACCTCAGCGACAGAAGAAAACTGGAGAACTGTAGAATTGCATTATGACCAGATAGACTCCATAAAAGAGCATGCACAAAAAAAGACTACAAGATTCTATTGCCTGTGTAGAATTACCTATCAGCACCTGTTCCTATCACAGTGGAATACTGTAGGAACATCATCTATTTAATGTAATATATCTAATATATTACCATTATAACAACTATTTTGCTGGGGGAAGGGTCAATCATCTATGGCTGTGATTTTACAGAAAAACACTGTTTCATTTAACTCACCAAATATAAATAGTGCAGTGGAGGAAGGAAAGGATGTGAAGAAGTGCCACAGAAAAAGAGTAGGGAAGACCCAAGCACTCCTCTGAAATCAATCTGTTTTGGAGAATTAGGACTTCACATAGAAGTTTACATTAGCATGGAGTTAGGTTTGGGATTCTGAAACAGAAAATGTGGTGTATCTTGTACTGACAGTATTATTTGAGTACCAAATTCTTGTATTTTGCAAGATCCAGTAGTGAATTCCTGTAAGCCAGCGAGTCAAGCAGGATATATATACACTAAAATTACTGGTGCAAGTAACAGACCAGAGCAACAAAATATATGTGTTACTTTGACTTAGGGCTTGTACCTTACTAAGAAGTACCTTTTGTTAAATCTAGTGCATGCTGTAGTTTGTTAGTGTGCTGATGTAGACTTAATATTGCTTTTTAAGAATATTTTTCTACAATTCTTTCAGGATATTCCTCCACCTTCTTTTATATCCAGATCTGAGGATCTTTGGACTGAAGAAGAAACTAATATATTTGAAGATTATTCAAAAAAAGTCAAGAAACTGAATGAAGAAAAAGAAGAGTATAGACAGGTAAATTAAAAAGAGGAAAAGATGGGTTTGTTCACAGTGCTCATGACCAAAGCTTCCAATCTTTCTCAGAAGCAACTTCTAAAAATGAATACTAATAAACAGAATAAACTAAGAATAAGTGATCATTAAAGATCTTGTGGCATATTAAATAAATCCTACCTTAGAAGGAATTAGGAAGTCTCCACTTATAACAATTACTATGGACAAAAGCTTGTAAAAGTTGTGATATCCCAAGAAGCTAAATTTCCTTCACAAATGTACCAGTATTTCTAAAATGTGTTTTCAGGTTTATTCCCAGAGTTGCTGATGCCATACACAAATAATACAATTATATTTATTCTTCAAAGTGGTATTGGAACAACATAACTTTGTAGCCTGGCAGAACTCTCTTTCCTCCATCATCTCATATATATAGAAATTTATAAATAACAAAGAAGATATCAGAAATTTATTTGTTCCTCCAGATGTAATATTGCTACTCTTGTCCTTCCCTTCCCCAGTTTCTGAGGAGTGAATGGAACAAACTTGAAGCTTCCATCAAGGAAACAACACAAAATTTTGATGAGACTGTCTGCAAACTCTTTGAAAAGAAATTAAAATCAGAGATGGTCATCTACCAGGTATTGCAAAAAGCATTAATTTTTCATGTCCATCTATGTGCAGCAAAAATGTAAACTTTCTTTTATTACAATCATTTCACAGGAAGAACTCAAAATAGCCAATCTCATTTACACTTTACTGTTGGATGAAGAGTTGGACACCAGAGAAGCTGGACTTCATAAATTCCTTATGAAAAAGAAGAAAGAAAAAGTAAGTTATCATTTGGAATGCTGTTGTTAGAAGTAATGTAATGTTCCATGTACAGTTTCATGTGAAGTCTGCTCTTTCCACATCAAAGTCTTGCTGTAAAGGACTTTCTGACAATTTGCAGGGTCATTGAGGTCTTTTTTTCAATTTGTACAGGTGACATACATTATAAATACCTCTGGTTTTCTTAATACTCAGCTCAGTTCATCTGGAGTTCTTTGGTAAAACTTCACACATTCAGAAGGGCATGCTGCTATTTGTTTGCTACATATAATATTCTTTAGTACCTGGTATCAAACTGAAAGTATGGTAGTAGGTCAGGTTTCAACACATCTCTTACTGTGGTAGTCTGCAGTTTGGTTCTGGCTCTTGGGACAGTATTATCCCATTTGCCCACTATATCTTCATGGAGCTGTTCATGAGTCCACAGATAGTAAATATACTGCTCAGATCTCCTGCTCAGCTTGTGCAGAGCTCTGTGTGTTTGGAGCTGCTAGCAGCCCCCTGTGAGCTGCAGGGAGGGATTCCAAACAGGCATCTAGCCCCCACCACTGAATTGCCTGGACTAGTTTTAAAGCCATCTGAGGCAAACTGTATATCAGCTTACAATTTTTGAATTTTTTTTTTTCTTCGTTTTCTAAATGGTCCCATTGGTACAACTTTTGTTCCCTGGAAACTGTCAAATACAACAAAGCTGTCTCCCCAGCAGAGTATTAGCATTTAACAGCCTCTATGAAACATGACTTCAGTATCCTGAGACATAGCAAAAACTCTGCCATGACAATGGGGAAATTGCATTGTAAAGTTAAGAACTCTCCACTGAACACCATTTGAGATTTTCTGGACTGGTCTTACCTGAGATGACCTAAAAGGAAAAATAAATCTCTATAGAAAGGCTCTTCGTCTAGCAGTATTTGGAAGTGACCCCTGAAGAAGGCACTGTGTGGTTACTTAAAATAGTTCTTGAGGTTGTCTCTAGAAATAAGGTGTCAGCTTCATCACTGTAGGTGAATAGCCATTCACTGCTTCTGCTGGCTGTTTCATTCTTGAAATCTTTTGGTTTTACTATAGGTCAAGGGTGCAAGAAAAATCCTGACTGCAAAATACGGTGTTGAGGCTTACACAGGCCCCTATAAAGATGCATTACATGAAGATAAGGTGAGACTCTTGGAAACACAAGGAGTTTCAGAAGTTAAAAGTTAATGTTGTATCTTCATAATGATAGGAATTTTCTGTAAGCAAGAGTTCTGGCCAACTCGATGATCAATGAAATTAGGCAGTAAAGGAGAGTGCACAGAAGAATTTATGAAGTAGTGCTGATTCCTGTGATGTTTGGGAGCACTTGGAAAAGCACATATTACTAAGATATGGGCAGGTTGATGCTTCTTTTAAAAATAATATTGTGGTAACAAGAAAGAAAGTTTTCTTCCCCATCCCCAGAGCCTGGAACATGGTTTTATAAAGAAGTTTGCTGATATACCTGATGATCTCCTTGAGGAACTTTTACAACTTTACAAAGATCGACCAGAGTAAGAACCCCTCTGATTCCATTGTTTAAAAATACTAATATTTCTTGTGAGTCAGTGAAAATACTATTTTTTCTAATAGTCTAAATTATATTGCCTGCTTTTTATTGGATAGTTAACAGTAGCTAATTTCACATTACACTAACAATTGCTATTTTGAGTATACATTTCCTTATTCACTCCACAAAATCTGTTTTAAATGCAATCTAAGTAATTGTCAGGTTCCAAGACAATATTCTTATTTTGTATAGTCTTATCTGTTTGCTTCTTGAAAGAGATTGAGAGTATGAAACATTCTTAGTTTTTTGTGACCTTCTTCTATGCAAGAGAAAATACAAAATACATCCTGTCTGTGCTGTGTGTGCACTAGGACCCCAAAGACAGAAACCCTCCTTGACACAGCTAACCCCTATGTGAAGGGATCAGCTGAGAATTACCAAGATGCACTTTCACTTTTAATGAAAGCCATGGATGAACTGGATAGTCCTGAGCACATGCCTAGTGGCTTAGACCAGTCTGTGTGGGAACGCTTTTGTCTAGCTAGACGACATAAAATGGAGAGTGAGGAGCTGGTATGTAAAATCCTTTATTTTGCCTGTATACTTACTGATATTTTGAGCCTTAAACTTTAGGGGAGTTCTCACATAAGGTCAAGCTAGTGGTGAAATAACACAGGATACAGAAACTCCATTGGCCTTTGAAAGTTTTTTCTGGCTACATTCAATTCAGAATAACAGGTAAACCTGTTCTCTAGTTCTATCTGTGGCTCTTCACAGGAAAAATTAGCATGTTAATATGGATGGATTTGATCAGAATGAATGTGACCATGATATGGTTTCATTAAAAATATATAATTTTCATTTTCTCTATCCATAGCAAAAAAAACTATGAGGTATTTGATTCCCATTATCTGTTGAAGTCATCCTTGCCCATAAGAATTCTACACTTGCACCAATGCATTCCAATATTTTTCTAGACTATAAAGAGCAATTCTTAACAAAAGGTGCTTCTGGAGATGTATTTGTTCATTATAAAAGCATGAATGAATAAATCTGAATTATCCAGAGACAGCTATACATGAAATTTGACCAAAAGAGAAACAAATATCATTTCCCTTCACGTGAATAAACTATGCATATATGAACAAATAATTACCTGAGCAATTGTACCCTTTATGTCTCATATGCTGTACTGAGATCCTCAAAATATGGGGCTGCATATTTATACATACAGATATCTTTTTAAGAACTTGTCTTCTCTGTCCTTGAAGAGGCTTGCCCTAACATACTGTCAAAGTTGAAAAAGTTGGGAATGTCACAATGTTGCTTGCCTAGGTGAAGTGGAAGGCCCTAGCACTGGCAAAGATGCAGGCCTGTCACCAGAGAAGAGTGGAGGAAAATGAGAAGATGAAGTCAGAATTAGAGAACACTTTCCAAGAACTCACTTGGTAATTTTGTGTCTTTTCCTAAGTTCAGCTGACCTTTAATGCACCACTAACACAGAACCAAAAGGTATAAGCAAAATTATACACCTCTGTTCTCCAGCACTCTTTTATCTAGGTTTCATTACTGCTTGGACCTGCAATATTTCATTTTTTTCATCTACATAACATAATTTTCATATTCATTATCATTCAAGAATAAATTCCAAAGTAAGATATACAAGAAAAATGGGCCCTGGCTGAAAGTCTCTTCTGTTTTCTTTTCAACTGATATTAAGATTTCTTTTCAGTAGTAACATTTTCCCTCAGATTAAACTGAAACCAGTTCTTGAGAAATTTATTTGTACATATACCATAAGTTTCAGATTTTGTAGTCACTTTAGCAGCAAATAGAAGACAGTCAGTCAAAGAGTAAGCCCTACTTGAACATACTACCTGCCAGTAATAAACATTGAAAACCATGGGAGGATTTATATAATCCTGTTGAAATCAGTAAATGCTGTTTTTGTTTTCTGCCATCTTAGGCTGAAAGAGGAGAAAATGAAGCTTCAGCAGAATTTGACTGTCCAGTTTTTGCTAAAACAAGGACAGGTGGAATTGGAAAGTACTCAGATCCCAGACTACAGTGATGCTATTCTCATTGATAGGAGTGTTGTTGAAGAACTGAATTGCACTCTTGCGGTAATTTACATCATCTAGAGCAAATTTAAGCTTTCTAAACAAATGTGTTGTCCTTCAGGGGCTCAGCTTTTTCTCCACTTTGACATCTAGTTTCAATTCATTACAACACACCAGCAGGCTCAATTGTAATCTAGAAGCTATTAAGAATTCTTGATGTCTCTTCTCATGAGGTAAAGATTGCAGTGCAGACTGCTTTCTTGATGTTTGATCAATACAATTCAGATCAATGAAATGGCAACAGTCTTTAGACACACCATCACTTACACATACATAAGTTACACATACGTAACTAGAAAATGCTAATATCATGGGCACCAGTCCAAAAATTCCCTTCAGGCAAGCTTACGGTCATGTTAAAAAGCGTTTGAATAGTGGCTCACATTAAATTTAAAAATTAATGTATTTTTTTATGTAAGGTGAAATTGGTGATGATAGTTAAAACAGTTTTTCATACCCTCATGAAATGTTCCTTTTTTTAGGCATTCTAGCTGTACAAAAATTGTATTTTACTGCTACTGCACAAAGCCTTCAGTAACATCTGCAAAATACCTTAAACAGAGCAAGCTTGTATTTTGTGGACCTAAAACGCATTTCTGTTCTTATATAAGATAGATGGAGGGAGAGGTTAGTTGTCATTGTCTTCATCAATTTCTATGATCTAAGTCTGTGACACACAGCTAAAAGAGAATGAACTTCCTTCAAAGATAACCATCTGGAGCAAAGTCTGGAAAGAGACTGCAGTATAGCATGTTTAATTGACTAGAATTATGACTTTGGAAACTTGCCAATCTTGTTACAAACAATTATTCCGTAATCTGTTAAGTGTGTTAATTAAGATTGATCTTTTTTTTTAGGCTCAAGGAGAAAAAAAAATTACTGCCATGGTAGAATATAAAGACTTCTCTAAAGGGATAATACAGCTGGAATGGGAACACAAGAAAATGAAAATGCAGATACGAGATCTGACAGAGAAGGCTCGGGATATTGTAATACTACCTATTTCAAAAGATTGCCAGCTAGTGAGTTGCTTTTTCTGATTTATATTTTAACTGCAGAAAATTATGCTGCCTATACCTGTAAGAGAGATAGTTTATATTTATACCTCATAAACCTTGTATTACCAGAGACAGGTGATTCCTAATAGGTCAACAATTGAGCTTTCAAAGGGAGATCTTAATCATGAGATTGAGCAGTGATGAAATTCTTTGTGATATTAGAGTGTAAATTAAGGCAAAATTAGCCCTAACTTTCAGTGTTTCAAAATTGGCTTTGCATAAAGAATCAGGATTTTGCAGCCGCAAGAAACAAGACAGATCTCTTAAATCGAGCAGAGGCCTTTTTAAGCGGAAGGTCTGAGGTGCCCCCATCTGGTATCGCACAGAAATACCGAAACTGCTCTACACGGAGACTGAGCGCTCCTCCGGGAGCCTCACAGAGTCCCAGCCGCTCACTGCCATTTGCTGCCCCAGCAGCAGAAACAGGGAATTGCCATGCCCGGCAGGCAGGAGGGGGCAGCCAGCCAGCATGTCGGCATTTACATAGCTTTGAACAAGGCCAGCTGGCAGGCCAGGAAAAAGAGACAAAGGTTGTGGGACACAGCCAAGGATACCACTGGGAGAAGAAAGGTTGTAAGGAAAGCCTGAGGGTATCGCAGTATGGGATGTAGAAGACTACAGGGAAATCTTACGGTCTTATGGTGATGATGTGGGTGGCATAAAGGTTTGGAGTAAGGGATGTTGAAGCATGGGTAGGCTAGAGATACAGCAGTGGGGACAGCTGTAAAGCACAGAGGAAAAGGAAAGTGTTGGACAGCAGGTACAGCTAATGCAATTCAATCAAAAGATTAGAAGAAAATTCAAAACATGTATTTTGCTTAATCTTCATTTGTATTGCTGCTCCACAAAATGCTCGTTCTAAATCACAGCCACAAGACTTTCATAACTAACACCAATCACCAGAACAGCTTTTCAAAGAGGTGATGTGACAGTGCACTGAAAAATTTTTGTGGCAAATTTATCACCAGTGTTGCCTTCAGCTCAGTTCATTAAACTGATGATTAGAACTCTTGTACTTCAGAGAGAGTTAAAATGCCCATAGTAAAGGCATTTACCAGTTTAACCAGAATTTGGATGCCCTGGGGGAATTGACTTACACCACTTTTTGATTAGAAATACGGGGTTAGTGGGAAAGACAAGGCAGCAGATACCCCAGCAGCAGGAATGGAAAGACAGATGGCTTAGATAAATGTGTGTGAGCAAGGACTTGACACCATTTGGAATGAGGGCTGTAAATGAAGCAGTGAGCAAAAGAAGTTTAATCCTGTAGCCCCCTTCTGGGGGCTCCTTTCCTGTTTCTCCTCCTCTAACTAGAACAATCCACAGAATTCTGCTTGTCACTTTGGTGGGACGGTACTGTTGAAGGATGAATCCACATCTACAGAAACCTGTCTACTGTCTGTTATAGATCCATAAAACATTATAGGGTTTACCATTTGTCATTTGATAAAGAGGTATTTTAGTAGCAGTGTACTCAAGGAAAAAAACCAATAAATTCTCTGAAACGTCAATTACTATGCAGATAGAACCATAAAAGAAGTAAGAATGATTAGGAAACTACTAGACAGAAAATAATTTTTCTCTCTAGCCTAAAGACAGACTGTCTTAGGCCTCCAGCTATGTTAGCTAGATTACATTATAAGCAAAAGCATAGCCTGTTTTTTTTTTTTTTTTTGACAGCCTCAGTATACTTGTTTGGTCCTTGTTTCCATTATAATTATATAATAGATACATAATTAGATATATAACAGACAGCTGCATAGTCTAGTACTTACACAGCATATCCTTACAAGCATATCCTTACAAGGTCCATTTATCATCAATCACTAGTAAGCTTTACCACTGCAGAGTTCCAGTTTTTTGAGTTTCACATAGCATGATTTTCTTTATAGAAGGGTGGAATTGTTGAAAATGAACAGACATAGAATAATTCCTTTCTGGTTTTATTTCTTCAGTTCCTAACCGTGCAGAACTACGATAGCCACATCACTCAGCACTTAGCAGGGATGGAGAAGAGCCTTAGTGTCATGGATAAGGTAAATCCAAGGGAACTATCACATCTGAGAGACACATCCTTAGTTTAAATGCAGCTCCTTGCCTTCATTAGCAAGAGGTGTTTGAAAGAATAAGTGTAATTGATATAGGCATGCTAATTCAAGAACTGTTGGAGTTCACCCATAACAGCACACACAGATATATCTTTCTATATATAGATATAGATATAGATATAGATATAGATATAGATATAGATATAGAGATATAATGCCATGTATTTGTCCATCTGGCTTTCAATAGTTTCATCAATTTGAGCTGTGCTGTCCACAGCAGCAGTTCTCTAGTGTTTGGAAGTCATCACACATGGTTTGCTGCAGAGATGAAGCCTATCTACTTGCTCTGTTACTGGAGTTAAATGCTTTCCTATCCTGAACATCTGAATGCAGATCTGCTAATCACTTTTAACACAGCCCTGCCTATAAAAGTCACTCTTCCATTTCTAATGAAGCATCCTTTCAGTCCTCACTTTTTAATGTTTCTCCCCAGGAGCTCCAGTCAGTTCAAAGTGTCCCTCCCCTCTATATTCAAAATAAGATACACAATAATATGATTTGCTGGCTACCTCATGTATTTCATCATTCAAATTATGACTGCCCTTGTTTTTAAGTGATTTCACTGGATTTTCTCCAAGTTGTGCTAGCTGGCACCAGCTTCCTCTTCCTCCTCAAGCTTTAGTATTTGTCTTGTCCCTTTACAGCCCATCCATCAGCTTCAGCAGCTCCCAGCAGGCAAGAGCGTGTCCTTAACTCACTGAATCCATTGACTTCCTTTTCTCCCTCTGCCTTTCAAGTTTTATCTTTAATATATCTCTCTTCCTGATCTGTACCTCTTTATTTCTTGGCTGCTCATTAAATTAGAACTCCATAAACACAGTGAGATACGGTGTGTGAAAGACACTTTACAAAGGAAAGCTTACAATGTGCTACTAGCTAAATCAACATACATGAAAGTTTATCAAGATACAACACAGTGTTTAAAGTTATAGCTTTTCATCATAAGTTTGTCAGAACAGTTTTTGTATGACTTCATATATTTGCTTTATTCATCTCAAAATGGACAGTTGCACAAGAAGAATCTGAAATACCATCAGAAAAAAGTCAGAGAGCTGAAGAAGTGCATCCATCTAAAAGAGCAAGCAAACTACGAGCTCAGCCTGCAGCTGAAGGAAATGCTTGTCTCTGTGTCAGAAAGGATGCACATCTTCCAGGCAGCTGGTGAGTCCAGTGATGCACTTTAAGGCACAAGCAAAGAATATGCAGAAAATAACTCCAAGGCTGGACAGTGCTGTTCTCCATCAGCTGAGGGGCAAGAAATGCCTGTCTGTTACTGTATGTGCACAATGAGCAGAGTCCTTCCTGCCAAAACCTAACATGGTTACTGAAGAGTTACCTGGAGACTCTTATGGCTCTCGTAACCAAAGCTAATTGAGTGAATTCCTTAAACTGTTCAAATCAAAACATTAGTCATTAATAACTTCATTAGGCAACATGCTTTCATTTTTTCTGACAGCTGTTCAATGGGCTTCTTTCCACCATTTGAGAGAACAGAGGAAGTAATGTGGAGCTAAGAATAGTATTCACTATTAGGAAAACTTAGAGAGATCTTTCCACTAGTGGAAAACAGTTACAGATTTTCAAAATAGTGGGTACTTGCTAGAAGCTAAAGAAAGCATGTACAGTGCCTTTTTGAAATATTTTGTTTTATTCAGTACTATAAAGGCTCTTAAGCCCAACTGTGAGCCTTTTTTAAAATGTGTGTCTGTTTTATATAGAACTTGGAATAACCCCAGGACAGATCCCATATGAATACAGACTACACACCTATGAGCACAGGCTAACACTAATACTTTGTTTTCTGCAGATACACGGGATATTACTAAAAAGATCAGAAGGCAGCGTTACCAAGAGATTGTGAAGCAAAAATATCTACGGAACCTTATAAAGGAACAGGAAAAACAGCTTGAAATTCTTCAGTCAGAAGCTGAAAGTTTGAAACCAAGAACACTCAATATTATTTAAAAATCCGAGTCTAGGTAGATGAATAATACCATGGTCTTATCTAAGGAAAAGAGTTTTGACAGCTGATTCTTCTCCCTGAACTTTTCTTTCCACAAATTGTTTCTTCTGTAACGCCTTTAAAAATAACTTCATTTGAATGATGCATTAGTGTCTGATTTGTATTTTCTACACCTGGTCTTACCCCCATTATATTTCAGATGGTTAGATTTATTTCTACTGCTTTTATTATATAAACCATATAGCACATTACAGAAATCAAAGGATACAAGAAATTGTAGACTGATAGAAGAACAGATATATTTGTCCATTGTTTGCAATATGCAATTGTAGAACTTTTCAAAGGTAAAGAAATCTATGAATTGGCATCTGTTACAATTCATGTCTGTGGATTTGACATAATAACTTACCCTTGTAGTGGCACAGGTGTAGGTTTCTAAGCAGATGTAGGGATGCTTTGTCCTGACCATGTGTGCAATCTGGCTCCATCCCAAAGGCAGCTGTGCCTTATCATGGTATAATCACCCACAGCCAGCAGGAGCTGTGGCTGCTGCCACGGGCAGAATCACAGGGAAACCAGGTTTGGAAGAATCTGGCCTCCTGAAATAGTTGCTGGCATCTGCCACCCCTTTACATTGATGAAATTTGTTCTCCTGCCAGCTCCCTCCGCAACAACTAAAAAAAATAAAGAACCTGTGACAAAGTTAGCTGTTGCTGGAGCCTGATCTACCTACTCAGGCATTGTCCCTGCTTTTTATTGCCCTGCTCCATGGTGTTTCCATTCTTCTCCTTCCATAAATTCACATCACATCTAAACCCATGGCATTGTGAGAGCACCACTAGCTTTGGTAGCTTAGCTGAAAGTTCTATATTTGTAAGGAAAAACTAGTTCAGCTGTAATCCTGTACATCTCTTTTTTTGCTTCACCACCTCTAACTGGGAGTTGTAAGGATTCTAATTACATCTCACTTCTTACAAGACCTTTTCTCTTTCTGCTGAAACTGCCCTAGGAGCAGCATCGTTCCAAATGTGCCAAGGACCTTGGGGAAGATAACTGGCCCCTTCATCTCTTTGCACAAGCCTAAAAAGGAAGAGAAATATTGCTTTAATACTCAAAAGGTGATTTGTAATAAAGGTTGTTCTGCATTAATTCTCTCTGGACACCAAGAGTCAGTATTCTTAAAAGCAAGTTGCAGGTACAGGCTGAAGTCTAATGAATCTTACCAATGCTTAAAAGGTTCTGTATGATCTTTGATTTTCCTTCTCTTGAGCTGTCTAAGAAATTACTTCCTTATTGAGGAAAAGGGATATAGCACCTGTAAACAAGTGTTAGGGTATAACCAGTAAGAAAACAAGATTCCTAGCAGTGAGAGTTGTAAAGTTGTCAAGACTTGTGTATTTTTACACTTGAGAAGCAGTGACTTTAGGGAAAATAAAAACCAGAAGTTACCATGATGAGAAAATAAGCAATCTTAAGTTAAATAAAAAAGATTTTTGAAAAGGCATTTATTGGAGAATAAATGAAATGGTAAAGATTTATTCAGCTTTATTATGCTGTGTCTGAAGTAATCCCATTAAACAAGGCCTTGTTTTTCTTATTTATTTGAAGAGAGAAAACATCTTGGCTCTCAGCTGTAGAAGGAGTGTAGAAAGTTGGTTTCAGTTTTCTTGCCTTCCCTTCTATTACCTCAGGCTGTGGCAGAATGCTTATGAGACAGCAGCCCTGAAGGGACTGTCTGGACCAGTACCTGAAAGCAACTGCATTTCAGCACATTTCCCTCAGTAAGAGTTAAAGCAGTGAGAACATCTCATCTCAGCTCTGGAACATTTACACTGTCAAAATTAATTATCTTCACTTAACTCTCAAAATGCTTTCATTAGCCTTCATTGGCTGACTGGCACCAGGAAGATATTTGTAAAATGGGTGTACCTAGAAACAAGCTGAACTTTTCTCCATCTGAACATCAACAGAATTGGCAATTTGAGTTATTTCAATACAAGTAACTATGCAGAGACTGATCAAAAAATTGACTGTTTTCTACTTGTTAAACTATGACTTAATTTTATTTTTATTAAATAAAAATTCACTGACCAAATCATTAAGCCATATTCTCCAAAACATCACCGGTTTGATTTTTTTCCATTGATACCTTTTACAATGCCTACTGTATGTATGTACACAGCTTTACAAGTATCTCTGGAGAAAACCTCCTAACCCCAAATCATTAAGTCCATTGTCTGACCAACACTTCTGACACATCAGAATTTATTCAATCTTTTCTGCTTTTGTGTCTGTGCAAAGAAAGATCTGCAGCTGGATGTTATGCATCTACAAAATCTTCTTCTGTTCTGCTGTAGTGCAGTAATTGGTCTTCCAACCCAAAAGTATCAATGAGCTGAGTGAGACTCACTTTCTTGCCATCTGCAGAAAAGGCTGACTGCAGCTCATACAGCATCAGCTGGGTGCTACTTCTCCACTTCACTATCAAAGCTTGCAGCTCAGACAGGTTGTTCTAAAATTGGGACAAACAAAAAATCATCATCTGCTGACATAAGAGGGTATTGATACCCTGCAGATATTCTTATAAAATGCCTTAAACTGAGACAATACACATACCCCACACTAAGAATCTGTGTGAGTATTGCCTCACCTTGGATCGATACATCTTCACCAGTTTGAGCCTACGAAGTAGCTCTTCCTTCTCTTGCACTTGTTTCGCCAGCTTTGCTTTTTCTTCCAGGGACTGTTGCTGACCAAGATCATCCTGTAGCACTTCCAAATTCTCTGCTGATCCACAGGGATCACTCTCCTGCGAGGGACTTTTGAAACATGTGTGTCCAGTGCCATTTGCTTCCAGGTTTTGACAGCCATCTTGTAATCTGGAGCAGTCTGTATTTGTCTCTGGCAAGCACCCTGTGTCAGCACCAGCAGTGTCTTTTTCTTCAGTGTCTATTTTGAGCCGCTTTGCCACTGTAAAATTGGCATTAAATGAACGTCTTGTTTTCCTTAATCGTTCCCTCAGAGCTGCACTCATTTGCTAAAAAATAAAATAAAAAAACCCGAAAAACTCAGGTGGTCAGAATAATCTTCATTTTTTATCAAATGTTAAACAACTGTTTACCCATCATTATTATTTACATAGAATGTGCAATATATTTAACTCTTGTAAAGCCAGACTTCCTAATTCTCTGCATAGCCTTCAAAAAGTTGAACAAAGTTAACTTCTTCTATTCACATGTATTTGCACACACAGCTGCAAGATATGGAAAGGTGTGGCTCCACATTTTCTTGGACAAAATCCTGTATCCTATTGAGGCAAAGTTACTCATCTAGTCTTTGTGTAAAAGAAATATGGCATACTTCAACTTGCCTAATTTTATTCTATCAATTTCCCCTCTAGCTTAATGGAGATAAGGGTTATTTTTCCTGCTGTTCCATCCTATACATCTGTATTAGATCTAGTACAAAACATCTGTATTCTAGAGCATATTAGAATTATCTATTAGATTTATAATCTATTAGCAAATACCTGTACAATTTTGACCTGTTCATGCTTCGAGATACTTCCCAAGCATCCAAAAAGATTTCTTTTTCTTCAAAATAATTATTTTGTATAATCTGTGTCTAACATTTTGTTTATAGAAATGCACTAAAATACAGGAGTAAGGGGTTAGTTATGGAATACTTTCAAACCAGGCCTGTTCTGCATAGATCTGGATACTGAGTGTGACAGCATCACCATTTCACATGCCAGGATAAGACCAAAGCAGAGCTCAGTGCTACAGAGAATATACAAACTGAAAGAATTGTACTTTGTTCCACTGGAGGCAGAAGTCACAGGAATTCATCCTGCATGCACAGCAACCCAGATAACTGGGATTTGAGAAAACTGAAGATGACAGGTTAAAACAAACAAGCAAAAAATCCACCACACACCCTATATAGTATTTAAATTTATTAGTATGGCACTCGGGTTATGTTGCTCCATCACTTTGTATTCACAGCAAACATCTGCATTTTCAGAGCAAAGTATACCAGGCACATTCCTTACCTGCACAGCCTCGTAGCTAGAACTATAAGGTGCCTGTCTCTAGCCTTCCAGCAAGCAATAGCTCAGTGACTTCTGACTCCTCGATGATTTCACAAGCATTTTTGTTACTTTAAAGAATCACATTATTGGAAAAGTAGTAAGTTTTCATACCTGTTTCCCTGAACTAGTCCCCTGTGCAGGTGCTGCCCCTGAATCCTTTGGAGTATTGCACAAAGATGGTAATTTATCCAGCACTGACTCTTCCATCTCGAGATGAACAGCAGCCTCTGTTAAATGACAGAATGAATTGTGGTGTCATTGTCATCTGATTATAATGAGCCATGTGGCTGCAGAAATGAGTAAAAAGCTCTAATATGAAATTCTAAGGCTTATTTTCTAATTGGCGTGTTCATAAAAGACATCTGCATAAGTTACACAATTGTTTCATGTGCTAAGTAGCATCTTGCTTTGTGAACAGCTTTTCTTTGAGAAGATGCACGACACTACTGACTGCCATGAAGTCTTTTACTATCCATTTTATACATTATTTTTCCCCTCGCTCCTAAAAGCTCTGTGGAACCAGGAAGATTTTTGTTGTCCACAAATACAAACAATTAATCTTTTCTACAGAACAATATAATTAGGTATCCAAGTCTCTGAAAATAATCCAGTCTCGTTTGATCCTTCTGGGGATGCTGCTTTAAAAAGTAATTACTCCCAGAGGTGGAAGTTATGATTAACAGGAAGCATCCCAAACTCACTCAGAAAGGCACCTTAATTAAAATGGTTAAGTCACACCTCCCAGCATGAACCAACTGCAAATCGATTTGGCAATGTTTAACTTCGTTTAGCAATTGTCAACCACCTACTAACGACCAGAATGCAGCTGGAAAATCGACAGCTACACCTCCACTCACCTGCAAATTGCAATTAGGAGTTTTGAAACGGAAGCCTCTCAAGAATAAAATCCTGCAAACCAAAACTAGGCAACACGGGGCTGGCACGAGGGGCTTCCTCTTCACATATGAAAACTGCCAAAGTGTCAGTATGCCAAAGCCTTAATAGTCCAGCAATCCTGGTGTTCCTGGCTTGATACCAAAGGATGGAGGTCCTCATTTATCTTAGGAGTCAACATCCCCCCCCAGCTGTTCAAAACTGAACATATGGTACTTTATTAAAACCCAGACCTCAGTAAAGAGTCTAGTTAATTGGGTATTTTAGGAATCTATCAATTAAACAGAAAGCCCACAGAATCCATTAAATATAATGGAATTTTAATACTATTATTTCTTGTTGTAAGCAAGAGCATAGAAAATGGTACATCATTCTCATGTATACTGTATATAACAAATATGTAGTAAGTCTTTCCAGGGAGAAAAATCATTTCAAGCCTAAGAGATAGCTTTATAAAACCCAAACAATCCTACGATTCTCTGTCTTTACTTTCTAATGCAAATTCGTTTTCAAATGACCATAACAAATGCTTTTTCCACTGGTTTGCTAATGCTCTTACTTGGCAGCACATTCACATAAATCCCCTGCACTCATAAAGTCCTTTTCCTGTATCTTTAGCCTAAGAATCCTTGGCATATTCAAGCAGTAATGCTGCTCACCACACAAAAAATTTTGTCCAATAAGTAAAGAAAATTTGAGTTAGAAGAGGAGAAGTCAATTTTGCTTTTCAGCACTTACTTGACTTTTGCACTTTGGCTATATCTGTAACTACGTCCTCAGTTTTCCTGCTTATAGCTACGTTATACAACGGCACTGACTCCTTTTCCTGTCTCAACAACACAAGGTTCTATTAACACTCAATACAGCTTTTGCCTTGCTAGTTTTCCACCCGCAGAGAAGCAAGACGAAGGCTGGGCAGCCCATAAGCAGGGCCACAGACCCGAGAAGCTCGTTCTGAGATGCCGCACCCAAAAAACGCAGCCACAGGACTGAGAAGCAAAGGGAGGCCTCTCGGGGAGCACAAACCCCCCCAGGCCCGGGCAAAGGAAGAAAGAACCCACCAGAACCGCCCCTCCGCCCCCCGCTCCCCTCAGACGCTCCAACCTCCCGCGGCCGGGCCGGGGGCGGCACCGCGCCTGCGCGCCGCGCGTGTCCGGGCCGTGCCAGCCGTTAGCGCCTGCGCGCGGCGGGGGCTGAGGGGGGGGGCGAGGTGCCTGAGGGAGATCCCGATCGCGATCCCAATCCCCATCCCGGTCCCGATCCCGATCCCGATCCCGATCCCCATCCCGGTCCCGATCCCGATCCCGATCCCGATCCCCATCCCGGTCCCGATCCCGATCCCAATCCCGATCCCAGTCCCGGTCCCGGTCCCGATCCCAATCCCGATCCCGATCCCGGTCCCGGTCCCGATTCTCCTGTGTCACTTAGGCCAGCGTGCACCCGCCACCACATGGCTGGGGTGTGGGCCAAGGCCAGGTGCCACCTCACAGAATCAGTTAGGCTGGAAAAGACCTTTAAGAGCATCAAATCCAATCTGTAACCCAACACCACCATGTTAACTAGACCATGGCACCAAGTGCCACGTTCAGTCTGAAACACTTCCAAGGGTGGTGACTCCAGGACCTCCCTGGGCAATCTTCACATTCCAGTCACCATTTCTATGAAGTTTTTCCTAGTGATCAGCCTAAACCTTCCCTGGCCTAGCTGAAGGCGCTAAGACAAGTGTTTCTGCAAGTGTCCCTGTGCCAGGGAGGCGGGTTCTGCCTCAGCACGGAGCACTCCCCACCACAGATAGCGCAGTAGGCCCTTTTGGCACAGCCAAGGGAACCACAACTCTACCTCAAGCTGCAAAAAGCCTTTATCCCAGGAGCTGCATCCTCACATAAGGGGGAAAACTGTAACTGAGAGATGCACTGGGAGATGTGTGACCTGAGCAGCACTGTCCTAGTTGTGGGAAAGAAGAGAAAATGAAGAAATTTGCCTGGAGAAACGGGGCCATTGTGACAAGGAGCAACCCCGGCTGTGGCTGCACTATGTAGTTCAGGATTAGAGAGTTCCCTGGTGCTCAAAGGCGCTGCTGAAGCAAGAGTGATCATCCTGTCTCTATCAGCTGCACACCTGGCTTCCCCATACAGATTTACTTTTCTCAAAACTGATTGGTACAAAATGTTTTTCAACTCTGTCAGGACTGACAAAATGAGCTGTGGAAGCCATAACGCTGACACCTCCCAGCCCTTAGGGATGAGGTCGCAGTGGTTCCTCCAGCACTGCCCACAGCCGAAGGGCCCTGAGCTGTGCATCCATGTCTCACACAGCTGTGCTGGGAGCTGCTCGTGGGTACAGGCACCCACATGCTCTCGCTGGATCCTGCTCTTAGCTTGTGTGTCAGAACTGCGTTCATTTCCTGCCTGGTGCCTCCTCACAGCTACAGATGAGGATGCTCTATTTTCTCTTCACCTTGTGTAACTCCCATCTCTGTTGAGAGACAGTCTTGTACAGAGAGACAGTCTGTACAGAGACAGTCTTGAGCTGAGATGTGAGTAAGCACTGAGTATTGTAGGTGTGATAACATGTTAGCAGTTGCTGCGGTTTTGACCATGAGTTTTCATAGATTCACACACTTCAAAGAGGATTTGACAGGGATGATAGCAACCTTTTACTCTCCTACAGTAAAAGTTATCAGAGGATTCAAAGTCCATCTACAAAAAGCTGTATTGGGAAGTCTGAGAACTCGAGGCCTTTAGGTTACACCTTGTATCAGATTTTATCTGTGGGTGAAATTGATTTAGAAATCAATATCAAATAGCAAATGTGGGAATTTACATTATGTGGTGTTGTACTCTCTTTTGTAACCATCTACCAAAAATATCCCCATTGAGTGATAATAAGTGTTGAGGAAATTTGGATGCATTTTTAAAATCTGCCCTTTTTTTTTGCGTTTTGAATTTGTTTGTTCAAACTTTCAGCTAATTTAATGTCACAAATATTTTAATTTTTAAATATGTTAGAATGGACTCCTGAGTGCAGCAGCGGAAGTCCTAATAGAATTTTTGCTGTAAATTTATCAAGAAGGCTGGATCTCAGATACTCTGGAGCTTTGTAATGGCATGTCTCCAAGTTCACAGGGTATTTCCTTCAATCTCAAGGATGGTCCCTCCTTTAAATTACTCACGCTCTGTTGTACAGACATGTTAACAGATGAGTTGCACAAGAACAACAGAAAGTTTGAGATTTTAGATCATTTGCCAGGTGAGATTCCAGTAAGATTTTGCAGGAACATAACACATGAAAAAGTCATCCTGTGCATTATCATTGCACTTAATTAGACCAACGCCCGTATGCCCCACCCCAAGTGAGATTACAGATTGTTTGGGACTGGGAATATAGAACGATGGTGCCACATGTTGAGTGCATGAGTTTAGTTGCTACATCTGGAGTAGAGGCAAGGAAGTATTGTCATTAATATTCACTGATGGGTAATGATTCTAGGAAAATATTCTGTTCAGGTTGGTATTAAATGTTCAGCTGTGTTTACTCCTTTTACCTATGAATTTACCTGGTGTTTACACAGAACTGCAAAAACAGGACTCACCTGACACTTGGCTGGAAGCTCCTGCCAGAGCTGGGGACTGGAGTGTCATCAGGCACTATCCAGTATTTTTCTTGCAGAAACACAATAGTGATGGATATTATGTTATCTTCAATTTAGCGATGGCAAACCAGAGTCGGACTGAGACCTTCTCTCAAAAACTGCACATCTGTTTCCCTTGAGGAAAACAGTTTATCTATGTGTCTTTGATACTGTCATGTTTATGGCACACTACAGAGTCTCATGCTGTTCGGTTAAGCTCACCAGTATGTGCACACAGTAGCATGTTCATTGCAATACATTTTTATGTATTATGCACTAAAGAATTAAATTAAATAAAAGTATTTATTAAGCACTGTAACATATAATTCTGTTAGTTGATTTCTTTGATTCCTCTTGTGATCAAAATAGTTTGGGGTAAGCAAAATAAATTTAAAAAAAAAAGTGTAGGAAATTGTGGGTAATAAAGTTACTGATCTCTATTTGCTGAACATACCATTTCCCTTCAGAAAAATTTGTTTCCCCAAGGAACCAAAAGGAAAATGTGCTCCTTGTTTTTTGTTTTTTTTTCTTTGGTATTTCTGTGTTGACATTTCAGTGATTCGTTTATTTTTTCTTCCAAGTGTACACCAGTTTGGCTGCGCAGTTGAAAGATATTATCCATGTGCCCTCTCAATAAGTATGTGGTACCAGAAGAGCTCTGAGGCTGACACATCAGCATTCTCAGGACAAGGACATGTTTTAATTCCCCTATGGGCATTATCTGTAGTAGCAAAGCCAAAATGCAAAGTAATAGTAAAGGATAATGGCTTTAGAAACTCCAGTTTAATCTTTATGGGCTCTTCTCTTCCAGAGTGTCAGGAGCATCACAAAACTTCCATTTAAAAGTTTGCGGGGCACAACCAGGCCTTTTCCCCCTAAACATTGCCACTGAGTTGTTAGTCAACATACTATGTATGTCTTAAGGCACATATGTATTACCCTCTTCTTTCTTTTTTCTGAAATCTGTTGTTCTTGTTTAAAGCCAAGAGATGTATCCTGATGCATGAAGTACACTCTGCACTGTCTGCATATTTTCTCTTGCCTGGGGCAGGAGGGTGGGGTGCTTTTATGTGCCTAACCACTAACTGCTGCAGAAAGTTTTAAAATCACTTCTACATCAGCTTAGGGCTTTGTTTTGCTGGCTGCAATTCACGTCTCTGAAAGATGTTCTGACTTGCTTATAGCCACGTAAATATAATAATGGAAGTACTTTATAGACCAGATTCCTGGAGTAAAACCAGTTTACTACAACAAAACCTGTCCTTGGGAGATGGATTCTGCTCTCATAATGGTGCAAATGCCCAGTAACTAAAAGTGAAGTCTCTAGAATGACATCAGCATAAGCTAAACCAAAACTAATTTTTTTTTTTTTTTTGCCTTGTCTGCTTTACATCTGTAGCTTGCAATTTGTGAGGTACCTGTCTTGAAAAGAAAACTGCCTAGATTTATTGTAGCTGAGGGGCACTGCAATTTGCCCTTACAAAAGATAATGTAAGAGCCAGGTGAGATGGGCGGTGTAGTTCCTACTGCTGAGAGTGTGAATAACCAAGTGGGCGAGGCACAGTGCTAATAAAAGGGGTCGGCATACGATTGTCTCTTATTTCTGTGGGATTTTCTCTGACATAACAAGTCAAAGATTACAGTAGGAAGTCTTTATGAGACTGTAGCAGACAAATGAAACAATAAACAGACCTTTCAGTGTTCTTGTCTTTGCTGGAGAACTGATTGATCATTGTTTTAAGAAAATTCAAGCCTTTTAAATCTAAGCTCTTGCCTAAACTAGTCCCTGGTACAGCTTTTGCCATCTCTGATGGTCTGAGCACATTTTTGTGTTAAAAGTATCTGAATTATAGCAGAGCTTGAAGAGTTGTTTCATTTTCTCACATGTGCCATAAGAGTTCACTCTGTGCTGTGTGCACATAACTCTGGGGTTGCTCACATTTATCTGTATTGCTGGAATTGGTGAAGCTGAAAAAGTGGATGTGGTTTATTTTCAAGTGCAGATGGGTGGTTTGAGCAGTTACCTATAGTTTGGAGGCCTTGGTGGGACCCAGTGGATTAAACTGGTGTACCAAACCAGTCATCCAGTGAGCATGTAAGCAGAAATAAAAAATTTTCCTTCTTCCTGTACTGCTGGGGGTTTCCCTGTTGCTTTGAATGCAGACATGAGTGAGTAGTGATCCATCATTACCTCGGCAGCACCACTGGTTATTTTTTTTTTTTTGTTTTAGAACAAATAACCATTCTACTGAGCACACCCTACCAAACTGCAGAATCAGCATGCAAGGCTTAAAAATATACTTCCTCCCTGGAAATTAATTAGGTCATTTACCTGAGGCTAGAGAAAGCCTTGTAAAGTAAAATTTTAGAAGTCTTTTCCTAAGGATGATATATTAAAGTGTTCATGGCAGTTTTCCATCTCTTATACTGCTGAGAATAAAGGTGTATCTAGAGGGCTGAGATTTCCATGTGGCAGTGTTGTCAGACACTACCACCACCTTATGTTGCAAATCAGGCCCACAAGTGAGTGAGAGCTGGCTTAAAAATCTCTCCTGGTTTCCATACAGTTAAGTAACCTATGTAACATTTCAAGTGTGCATGATTGTTGTGAGATAGGGGATATGTCTGTGGAATATTTGTGCAAACCAAATCACATGTCTGAGGACAGCTGCCTGAGAATTGTGAGGCTGGCAATTCACCAAAATTTGTGAACAGATACGAAATTGTCACTTCTTAATGTAAAGGTTGGTGCAAATTCTTAAAATTCGAAAGATGTAAGATGCTCAAAACCAATGTGAACTCAGTAAATACTCCTATCACCCCTCCTCCCAAAATACCAGCTAAAGGGAAGACAGCAATTGTCTTCAGTGCCGTTTCCTTTAGCAAGTAAAATGGGTAGTGAAACTTCTTTAACTCCTCCCTTTTTCTTGAGTGAAATATACTGTCTATGCTAGTTATGGCTCATTAAAAAAAATATTTTTCAATGTTTATGACCTGTATTGCTTTTCTTCCAATTATTTCCAAAGTAACTTCTGTGCAAATTTTCAACTCATATTCCTATCTGAAATAGCTGTGTTTTGAGTCTCTTTCCCAGACATACAGAAAGCTTTACTGATGAGTGTGCAATATTTTCTTACAACCTCTGTAGGTTCAAGTGATTACTGTTATATTATTTTTACTGTTGTGTTGACTTCCTGCAGAAGTTCAACTTAGCCCTTGTGACACTGGAAATCATTGACGAAGTTCCTGCTGAACTCTGTTGTCCTGATGGAACTTCCCTGGAAGTGTGGCATTTGGAGTCAGCTAATGGTATTTATTTCATGTGTTCCTGAGGATACTGGAATTGCAGCTGCCTGCGTTAGTGTATTTCACACTGTGTGGGAAAGCCACCAGTCTCCCTCTGAACACATTAAGGCAACTGTATTTTGGGTGAAGAACATTTGTTTTAAATGGAGTGCAGGAACACTGAACTGATGCAAAGCTAGCAAATGCCACCTGCTTTAACTGATGGGATGTTTTCCCTTCAGTAACCCAGCTAACTTTCCTGGCTGCGGTGACCTCCACCACACACAACAGACACTGAACAAGCTCTCTTTGTCATCAGCCTCTTTGATGGCAGCCACGCCATTCCATATTACATGGCACCCCTGAAAAGAGAAATCTTCCAGTTCATTCACAGATGAGTTATTCTGGTTTGATGCTTTAAAGTTTAGTGCATTTTTTCCTTGAGTTAATTGCAAGCATTTCATGGGCAACATATGCCAGAATAAGCTATTTCATCACTGTTAAATGCATGGTAGTAACTCAACACATGGGTATGCACTGACAAGTCTTCTCTTGAAAGCTCCTCAGGGTTTAGATCAGCAGATAGATCACTCTTAAATTTTACATGGTGTATACCCTGCCTTTTCTTGAGACTGAAACCAGGCATGGATAGTCTTAAAAATGTCCACATGATGTTTGGATAGGAAGTCTTATGTGGGATTCATTTTTCTAGGATCAGCAGTGCACTTATGGGTGTGCACTACTTAATCATGTGTGAGTGGGTGCAAAGATTAATCATGGATATCATCATCTACTCCTTGCAGTTTACTGTGTTTGGTGACATGTTTCTTTCCCATCTCAGTGAGGAATTCTGGGTCAGACTTTTTTTCCTTAAAGCAGGATTCCAACTATGTAAAATGAAGCCTAGAAGGTGTGAAACTCTCTCTGGTTTAACACTTCCTAGTTCTAAGGTTTTCTTTCAGACCTAGAGACCTGCTTTCCCACAAATACCACTATGATGCAAAAGCTACTTCTACTTTGCCTAGTTAATGTGCCTAGCTGTAACTGCTGATTTTCAAAAGATCTGTTTAACAACACAACAGGAAAAACAAAGTAAAAACAAACAAACAAAGGGCAACAGGCAGAGGTGAGAAATGACAATGAGAGGAGGATCTCTTTTCCAGAGAGCATAGTTGTGCCAGTATTCTCTTACTGAAAGGTCTTGGTGTTTTGCCTTCTCAAGGAGTTTCAGGTTCCATTTAGTACAAATAAATAGCTCTCCTTACCTATCTCCAGCTTCTCAGGTAAACATGAGTACATCTTTCAGGCAAGAAGTACAAATACATCTCAAAAGCCAACTCTGAGAGAGGTGCTGCAAGCTTATACTGGCAGAGTCCGTGCATAACACAGCCAGGAAAACTGCAAATGAAGAAATTACCCTTTCTGCTCAGTGCTGCAGCCAGATCTCCATCAGCTCTGCCAGTCTCATTGTTCCAGATTTTTTACAGTCAAATCTGCAGTCTGATTTTGACACCAGACAACCAACCTGAGGTACAGCGCTCTGAAGAGTCCACCAGGTAGTGGAGAGGCTGAAAGAACCTCAGGAAGCTACATAATAAGTTTTCCTTTCATTATAAATTCTTATCCACCAAAGATTGATTGCCGTGCATATTGCTAAGTCCCAGGAGCAGGCCAGAGAGGTGAAATCATTCAGTGATGCACTTTTAAGACTTGGGTGTGTGACAAGGAGAATGGGAGTAATACCACTGAGGAGGAAGAAATAGGAAAGATATGATTGATATGTATTCCTTACAAAGGATTTACTTTTCTAAGCAAACATGTGTGTGAGAACCATCCCCACAGATATGATGGAAAAGTTGCAATGATTTACCATCCAAATGTGGAGGATCAAATCTCACACCCTGAGGTTACCATGACAAACTCTATTGCAGCTGTTCATTATTGCTGCATTTATTTTTTAAACAGCAAAACCACATGTGCCAATTTCATCTTTAGTTTAGCTAATTTCATGGGAACTTGTGATTTTATATCAATGACTAATTTCATTTAATTAAAATTGTAAGAATTTTGTTCATCTGCCTAATTTGGGTAGAAGAAAGGTAAGTAAAGTGAGATAAGATTGAAAGCTCATGTGCTTTTTTTGTGGGTAGCAGTTATGTAGGAGCAACTATGTAGTGTTTTGGTCTGTTAAAGCCATTACTGGAATTAATGCAGCTGTACTCCAAGATTCCCTTTACATTTATGTCCCATAGCCACATTCAAACTGATGCTATAGGTAATTAAACTGTAACTTCATCGGCTCAGGTGGTGGAATCCCAAGGGGTGATTACCAGATCAGGAAGGTTTTCATGAAAAGATGGGTTTGTGTTCAAAGCATCTTTAGGATATATTCCACAAAGGAATGTTGAGTGTGTTTTTCCACTGATTTTTAAAAATGCAGATCCTAAGTAAAATATTAAAAAAATGCATTGAAGGAACATTCTTAGTACATTATTTCTAATTCTTCAAAATATTGTTTACATATGTCCCTGTCAGTTCCTGAATACTTGACACAGACATACTCTCTGAATATTGCACATTCACACAATGCACAGTGAACAATTGTCTTGTATTGGGTCATACATTTGCTTATTGCTACGTTGTTTATGTGTTGGGAACTCTGCATTTTTTTTTATTGTACACTTGTATTGCTTCTAGATGCTGGTCGTTTTTTACTAGTTTATTATTGTTTCGTTGTGCAAACACTGTGCATTAGTTTTCCGAGAAGCTGAAGGATTCTGCTGACGCTGCAAATAGCTACAGTAAAGTAAGCAGAACAGAAGTAGGAGCATATATTTCTAATAGCCCCTTTAACACCAGCCCAGCCATAGTTCACTGCCCTCCCACCTGTGAACTGATGCCTCTTGACTCTGGCAGTTGCTTAGTCACTGTTTCCATTCTGTCTTATTCCTACTTGGTCTCTGTCTGCCTAGGTTTTCATTATAATATTTTATGCACATGTATTGGCTTGTTAATTTCTTGACATTTTGCTTGATTGCATACACTTGGCATGTGTCAGCTGCCACAGATGCTGTTCTGTCTGCTACATTTTGAGTACTCGGAGGGGATTGAATCTCTTCATGGATGAGGAGGGGGATATACGTATGTATCAATGTCTCACTGTGCATTAGGTGTTGGGCATGGCTGTTTATTGGCAAATGAATTTGCTTCCAGTTTCCAAAACACACTCTTCATGCATGCACTTTTAAGGAAATACCTCATGAAACTATAAGTTAAACACTGCCTGCTAGTCAGGTAGATAAGGTTCACAACACTTTGACACCAGTTGTCCTTCATTAGCAAAATAGAGTAGTTTTTACCTGCAGTTAAATTTTCAAGACATTTGCAAAACTGCCATATTTATCATCAAAACAGTAATTAACTGGGATGTCATGCAATTAAACCAGACAAGCATGTGTTCGACAGCCTTGGGCAACACTAAAAATGGAGCCCCCAACTCAGCACAGTACCTAAATATGCATGTAGCTTTAACCATGTGGGTACTCCCTGTGAAGGATGGAGGTCATTCCCACTTGTTGGAGGTCTGGCAAACTCAGTCTGAGGAAAGCTACAGGAACAGGACAAGCTTCATTTGGTGTTGAAAACCTTCATGGCATATGTGACAGCAGCATTCAAATACATAAAAGGTGACAGCCAGAAAGGGGATGAGTTACACTGAAAAGGGAAGAAAAGAAGTGATTATCAGCTCAAGATACTTGTTTGGAACGTCAAGACATTTTCTAACACCAAGTATGGGAGTTATGGAGCAGATAACATCAGGAGGCTCTGAAACCGCATAGAAAGTTTTAAAAGTGTTTTAAAGAAAAATTGAAGATTAACGTGGAGGTAGGCTTTGGACAGAGAGATGGACAAGAAACATAACTGAAGGCCTTTTCAGCCTTATTTTCCACAGTTGTGTAATTTTATGTGCTTAAAATTACACACGTACATCAAAATTAGTATATAAGACTCTCACAGCCTTTATAGGCTTAGACAAATGCTGTTCTGACAGAAGTGGGAGAAGTGGATCAGTGTTCTTATTTGGCTTTATCTTTCAAAATGTAATGGATTCAGTGAACTCAGTGTACTGAACTCCAAAAAGTACCAATACTTGTTAGTGAGGGTACTTCACTTCAGAGCACTATCCATACTGTGTTTTATCCATTAGTTTTATATTGCCATTGTGCCTAACAGAACGATTTCTTAGTACAAATTTTAATATTTGGGGAGGAGGTGTAAATATTTTGTTCAGAACTCTTTAATTTATGCTGAAAACTTAAAATGTCTTTAGGTGTTGTAGTTACAAAGCCTTCAGCTGACAACTTTAATCATGGATATTATTGAAGTAGACTCTAAAAGGCACCTTTCCAGGCACTGGATAAGGAAGGCAGCCACCATACTGTGCATCTGGCAACACTGTGATAACAATAAAAATACCAAAAAACTCCATGCCAGCAGGAACATCTGAAATACACAACATATGGAGTGAGGATGAGCCCAGAATGCCTTGATTTTAATAAGAGAAAGCTGTGTGTTATCACAGGTCTCACAAGACAAGCTTCTGATGGAAGCAAATTAATGAAAATCTGAATGGCTGTGAAATGAAAAGTTTGAGTAACAAGTAAGTTTCCAGCCAGTCATCTTGCTGAGAAGAAGTGACAAACAACAGACCTGGCTTTTGGAAAAGGCAATACTTTTGTGCTTTGGATAAGAAACAGGATTTTTCAAGCAGAGACATGAAAATAAAGATGGGCACAGTCAAAAGGTTCAGTGCCAAGTCAGAAAACCTGCCAGAAACTGGAAGCAGAGGCAAGTTGAATAGCTTTGATCCAAGTTTTGAGTGTTCACTTGCAAATGTTTTCCTCAGAACTATTTAGAAAAAATAATCTGCTAGTCTGAAATCAGTGATCAAGTCCTGAAAAGGAAAGCTTCGTTTTTCACCAGGGTTCTGCCCTTCCAGCTGAGCAGCTGGAACACAGTGTATTTGCCATCATGCCATCTTTTGTCCTTTTACTTTTGCTTTTAAATAGCTTCTTAGTACTGGAGAAAAGCTGTTTTTTAAAATGAGATCCTCTTACAAAGACATTGTATGAAGGAATGATAGAACCACTGCTACCCCTGACTGGGGAGAGCAAGGAGTAAAAGAGTCACTTGGAGCTTGGGAACTGGATTTCATAGAGATTTTCCCAATAAAGCCAGCTGCTGCTCATTATGTTTCTCTGCATATTCCTTGTTTATATCTTTGCTATTTTGCTCATTGTAACTGAAATTGTAAAACTTGCATTTATCAAAAATAGTGAGCTGTTTAAGGAAAAAACCCCTTGTACAAGGTAGTGTGACTCTCAGCCAGCTTGGGTTCATCAAAAGAAATGAGTGAAAGAAGTCAGCAGGGAAAATGAAGAAGTCTTCCTGCCCAACTCCACAGAAATGAGTCTTACTGAAAAATAAATACCATCTCCATCAGCTCTGGCATATTGGAGAGCTGGTCCTACAGTTGTCACCTTAAGATTGTCATTTTAATCATAGGAAAGAGTGACAACTCAATTAAATGAATTCTGATAGATGCAGCAACTTAGGATTGTCTGAGTTAACTGTAAGACTGCCATGCATGAAAGTGCTGTATGATTTCTGTAAAAAATAATATATAAAATATATTAAAATATATAAAAATATTATTAGCTCTTATTATTGTTATGTTTATTATTACTACTCTTTTCATTACTAGTAAACCAGCAGTCATAGGTAGATACTCCAGAGACTGCATGGTCGAGAATATAAGGCTTTGAGATGATTTCATTAGGGCATTCCAGTACCTGAAGGGAGCCCATAAGAGAGCTGGAGAGGGACTTTTGACAAGCACAGGTAGTGACAACGCAAGAGCTGAATGGCTTCAAACTGAAAGAGGGCAGGCTTAGATCAGATGTTAGGAAGAAATTCTTTACTGTGAGCATGGTGAAGCACTGGCACAGGTTGCCCTGAGTAGTTATGAATGCCACCTCCCTGGAAATGTTCAAGGCCAGGTTGGATGGGGTTCTGATCTACCTGGTCTAGTGAGAGGGGTCCTTGCCCATGGCAGGGGGCTGGAACTAGATGGTCTTTAATGTCTCTTCCAACCCAAACCATTCTGTGATTCTAAGATTCTACCTCTGTTCTTATAAGGCAGAAATAAATAATAGGAAAGGGCTCACACTCATCTGTTCTCTTCTGAGTGGCAAATCTTCTCTTTGTTTATTCTCGAACACAGTTTTTGGTTGGAATTAGCATATCACTTGTGGTTTGTATGGCAAAGGTGTGTCTGGCTAGAGATTTGCTTGCAGAAGCATGATCTCCAATGAAAAGTGAGAAACTTGGAGAATTTCCCATTCTGAGGGAATGGGAGCATAACCAAAATAACCGTGGATGTTGCTGAAAACTGCTTTAAACCTGCATGAGAAGAAAGCTGCAAATTAAAAGATGTGCTAGATTAAAGAACAGTGAGAGATCATAAAAAAATATTGAAAAAATACTTGTAATGAGCTGTAAGCCATGACTTTTTGCTTCTGTAATATTGCTCAAATATTTACTCTTATTCTAACTATTATTGATAAATGGTGTGTCTCTAACTGCATTGTAACTCCTGCCACTGTTTCCAGCTTTTACAAATGTCTGTTCTTAACTGACTCAGAGTCAAGACAAAAAAGAAAGTTTGAGGTCTGGCTTGTTTTAACCCTTGTATCTTTTCTTTTTTCTTTTCCAAATAGTTTCTGAAGAGAAGTATTGAGTCTGTTCTCTGTGGATCTGGTCTGTTCTGTTTCTGTGGAAATGTTTGTAAGTTCAGGAATTCTGTGCCAGAGTCACGGATGTAGATGAGAAACTTGATCGAGATTGTTGAAGTGCTGCATGTCAAAATAGAAGGAAGTTCACAAATGCCGTAACTCTAACACAACAAGATACAGGTGAAAGACATTGTGAAAGAGGTAAACAATTACTATTTATAGAAATCCATATTTAACAGCAGAATTTGAGAAAGATAGACCTTGCACCTTTTGGTCAAGATCGTAAAAATAAATCCCAGTGTAGAAAAGAAAAAGTATTCCAATTTCGGTCTGTGCCAACTTCCTCATAAACAGAGCAAAGATCTGTGTTATCTCCAAGATAACCATCAGGGAGCAGGCAGCACACTGTAGACAAGAAAAGGAAGACCACTGTGCTTTCTGCAAACATTATATAAAGGAGTCTTTTTTGTAGACGACCAATTGACCCTAAAAGTCAAGACAAAAGTATGTTCTAGTGAAGGGACCTACAACTTCTTTATGGAAATACAAGCACAGTTGAAGTATTAAATTTGAAAAACTCACACAACTCTTTCAATGTGAATTGAAATAACAGCTTCCTTTCTATGAACACAAACCCTAGGAATTAATAAATTCCCATAACTATTTGCTAAAAAGAGAAGATGAGGAAAATTTGTAAAAGAAGTAGAAAGAGTACTGTTAATATCCCTGCCTTGAGGAGGATACTGGGGAATTCTTGAAGACTGGAAGAAGTAAAAAAGTATTGGAAACATAATTTCGAGTATAGGAGAATATTTCCACAGAAGAGACAACTGAAGAAGAGCTTCTGTCTCAATGAGATTGAGTCATTTTTTACTTCAGTAGTTTTTGCAGTGGGAGGGAGAAGGTTCTCCAACCTCAGTACTGACAACACGTCCCAAGTTCCCAGCTGCCACGTGAGGTGTGTTCTGGAGAGTGATTTTACAGAGAGTCTCATGTCCCATCTTGTGCTTGCAGTCCTGCAGGAGATCAGCAGTCTTCTTGTCATGTGTATTGGATAATAATATTTTATGCCTCTGGAATGCATCCTCTAATAAAGGAGTGCCATTTAAATTGGGGCTTTGCAAGCCTGCACATGGCAGGTTGAGCCTGTGTGCCCCAGGAAAAGCAGGTGCAGCATGATAGCAGCCAAGGATTCAAGCCTCTCTGAGGACCAGTTCAGCAAATAAGTAGCAGTAGAAACAGGAATAAAAGGAATTTCACACACCTTCTTGCCACAAACAGTTATAACAAGTGCTAATGTCACCTTCAGAACCAAAATGAGATCCAGGTTGCACTTTTATTGTGTCCAGATCTAAACAAATGCAACAGGAACAAGCCCAATCCAGCTTTATGCTAATGGAAACCAATCACTTGATTTTAAAAGTGTTTTGCAATACTCAGATGAGCATATGTTTTGAAATTGATTTATGGTTGTGAAGAACCCAGGAGAACAAAAAGCTGGTATGAGCTGAAATGCCCATCCCTAATCATATCACCAATCCATACTGTGATAAATTCCAATGCATGTTAAATCCATAATGATCAGTGGCAATAAACAGGGTTTACAGCAGAGCATGTTCCCTTAGAGGGAGCACCATAGTAGCCCAGAAGGGACTTTTCATTCTGTTGTTTACCTTGGCAGTGGAGGGTGAGCACCACCCTGAAATGCTTGAGAGCCTAATCACAGGAAGTACAAGTACCTTCCTAGCAAAGATGGATGATGTTGATAAGAGACCATCTCTAGACAGAAATCTTGTAGAACTCTGCAGCCTTCCATTCAAAGTTTGACTCAGGAAATTTGCTGAATGGCCTCAGTTTTTATTTTTCATAGAGGATAGCTAGAACTTCTCAGGATATACAGAGAACCTCTGTTCTAACATGTTTGTACAAACACCCTTTTTCTTTTCCCCCTCTGAAACTTTGCACCTAAGCCTGACAACTCAAAAATCTCATTATTTTAAAGGAAGCATTTTCTCAAAGCCCCTTCAGCCCAGGACAGACTGTCTAATCACAGGGTTGGAGAGAACAAGGTTTAAATCACTGCAGAGTACATTTGTGTGTTCCAAGTGACTATGTTTGCCATTGGGATTACCTTCTCTCGGTTCTCCACAAAAAGTGAGAGTATTTTTATTTCACTTTGTTGAAGGTTTCACACTAAAGTTGCAGTTCAACTGTCCCTGCAGCAACAGGTCTGGTGCTTTCTTCACTTATTCCCCAGCAGTGATCCCAAGTGCTTGGCCAGGGTCCTTGGACTGAGTATGAGCTGTGGGCTTTAAGCACAATCTTGTGTTTTAATTTCATTCTCAGTGCCCAGGTACTTCCAGAAGATATTCTTGTTCTATGCACAAACTCACCTGAGTGAGACAGCATCAGTGGCACTTCTATTCCTAAAGATTCTTGGATTGTGATATAATCCTTGATCCAAAAATGACACTTTGAAATTTAGCAGGGAAAAGGACTTGCAGAGCAGGAATGTATAGGGCTGGAAAAGGGGAAAACCAAAGAAAACTGCACTCAGGGACCCTTCAGGCACTGTCCCCTGCATTTGCCTTCCTGCTAATAAGAATCCGTCTCTCTGTTTAGGAGGTGAGTTGCTACAAACTGTAGCTGAGCCTGCCAGAGATTTTTCAGCAGGATATTTCTGCCAATATGTGCTTTGAATTTTCTGTCAAGATTGCAGACAGAAATCATGCTTATTTGCCAACACCCATAATTTTCTGAGGCAGATCTCCAAGATAAGCGGAGCTTTTGTCCAGCTTTTATCTCCAGCTTTTGTCCTGTATGCAGTTTGCACTACAATTCTCCCTGTGTTGCTTTTTGGAAGGGTGCTTAAACTTTAGGGCTTTGGACTGGCACAGGTAGAACTGGTAGAATTGTTTGTTTGAAACAAATTAAAACTAATTGCTTGAAACTTCAACCACAGATATGCTAGCGAGCTGTTCACAAACCATACCTTATTTTCTTCAGAACTGCCAGAAAGATGTTTTTTTTGAATATTTTGTTTGGGGCTTTTTACCATGGTGCCAGCTTTTTGTAAACAGCTTGCTTAGACTTTTCTCCACTATGTGTATTGGCAGCATTGAAGCCTGGTTATCTGGCACTGGTTGTGTCCCTTTGCTGTCTGCCTGAAACATTTGATATGTGAGGTTAGCACTCATAGTTTTTGTCTAAAAGGCACTGGTGCTAAAATAGTTTTATGGGTTCACATGTGGACTTTCAAACAGGCAGGAGTTCTCTAAAAGCCAGGGGACAAGAAATTATTTGATTCTGTGAATGTACCTTGCATTGTATGGTAAGTAAAATAGTCAAGGACTGGTTCCCTTTGACCCAGCAGACTGGGCAGTGGGCTCATCGGGAGTAACTGCCAGCATCAAACAAGAGCCTCAGTCCAGCTCATAGCTGTGCTGCCATATGCAGCATTTGTTGCAGGCAACTCTTACCTAGAGGACAAAGTGAAAGGGATTATTCATCATGCCAGCTCTGCAATGGAGAAGAATCTTACGGATGCAAATTACTTCACTTAAACTTGCAGTGAAACTCCTCAGAGTGGCAGTGATCTGGCTCATCTGCTTCATAGCTCTATTCTGTGGCAGATGCTGTGATGTGCTGGACAGATGGGGTAGCTCCCTAATTTCTATGGGGACAGGGGAGTGGGTTGTGGAGAGACGGGGAGGGAGAGATGACAGCAAGTCACCTTTGCACACAGATCTGTTTACATCGCAGCCTTGATGCCATTAGAGGTGTGTCTGATGTGGGTGATAACTCCTGGCTCTGCCAGCCAACTCCTGCTGTACAGCCTGACCTGTACTGAGATGTAAAATGTGCCCAAGCATTGATGTGCATAAAAAGCAGCATGGGGGACGAGGGGGCCTTTAATAGGTCACAGGTGTGTTTTGTTTGGATCTGTCTGTCACCAAAACATACATTATCAGCAGCAGTCCCAGACACACAAGACAACACAGATTGTCTTGGACTGGGCTGCTTGCTAGTGACTGTTAGGGAGCTGTATTGCAGAGCACCATGGCAGCACCAGGGCCCTGGTGTCTGTACAGACTTGTCTCTGAGCAGAGGTACACAGCTGTATACAGCTGCTGAAAAGACCCACTCCTCCTGTCTACATGGTGATAAGAGCAGCAGGCTCAGGTCTTCAGCCATTTCCAGTTGCTGTACCCCAGAACAATCCAGCCTCATATCTCTGGGCCAGTACAAATCAGTTAGTCCTGCACTGTTGAGGAACTGTGTTTTATAGTATCCCATAATATGAAGGTATAACTTTATTATAAATATTGTTAGTTATTGTTTGCAGTGAGAAGCTATGTGGAATTGCAGGTGGAAGGGACTTCTGGACATGAACCAATATGATTATGCAGAAGACATTTATTGTTTACATTACCACCCCAGTTATACATGTAAACCATTGTTTACATTATCACCAGTACATAATTGGTTAATCAGTCCCTTTCATTCAAACCCCACAGGGGTCTCTGGAAAAGAGATTGGTTAAAGTCCAGGTGCTCCTTTATCAAATGCTTTCATTCTTTGCCACGAGCTTTTGAGCATCTCCGCTCTTGATTTAGCCCAACTGTTATTTCGGAGGCCTGGAAGATTTCTCAGTCTAGCACTATTGTTGTTTTCAGTGACCTTGACAAATTCCAAAGAATCTGACAACACACCTAAAGATAATTTGGCTGGGGCACCCCCGGAACCAAGTTGTTCAGACACATCACAACATGGAATGCTATATAAAGCAGAAGGAGAGAGGAAAGGTAGTCCTGATCTGTACAATCTTTGTATTAATGAGTAGAAACAGCCAAGACTCTTGATCACTGAAGTATCCTGGGACCTGAGAGATGGAGTTAGCAAAGTTTTTTTGCATCCTGACATTATTCACCTCCCTGCACCCCAGAAAAGGTGATCAGTTCCCAAAAAGGCTTTTATTCATGCCTGAGGTTACTCACGGTAAGTTTCCCAATGATGTGCAAACCATGGACTCAGGGCATTGAGTCAAGGGGTGACTCAAGAGGCTCTAGTTGGTTCAGTGGCTGCCTGGCTGGCTTGTGTAAAACCAAGGCATGGAGGGAACTACAGTTGCTATACAGAAATAGGTGTGGCTTCTTCTTCCTTGTGTGGACCTGCACTGTTCCAATCAACTTCTTGGCTGATTCATGAGTTGTGTCATTTATGTGCCAATCAAGACAGAATTATCAGACCAATGTGCACCTTATTTGTTGCTCCATGGCTTCGTTTGATTTTGAAGGTAACAAGTTATGGTAATTTGTCTGCTTCTAAACCATGAACACACCTTAAGCTTTTAGAGAATGGCCATGACAAAATGAGCTGGTTCAGCTTTGAGAACCTTTATGTTTGGACTCTCCTTGCAGAGTAAGAAGTGATTCAGATGTGCTGTAGCACAGCCCACCTCCAGGAACAGTGAATGTGCAGAGTAGAGTTCTGCCTCATCTTCTCAATTTTTCAGTGCCAGCATCAGGTGCCATAAACTCTTGGAACATCTTTCACCAGGAATGTGATGCTGTCTTTAACAGTGATTTGATGTCTCTAACTGCCAGACTGAGGCATTAACTGAAAGCTCAGTGCCTCTGCAGCTTCTTCCTGTGCTGGGAGCAGGAAAAGCAGCAAACTCTGCATCTGGTAGAACATTCCCAGGTACACCCAACAGGAGTGTGTCTCTACCTCTGCAAACTTCTATGGCTTCTACAAGCAAAATGAGTAGGACAGATGGGGAATGGGATGATGGTGATTGTTACTCCAAGAGGAGCTCAGCGTCCTTCCTCTGCTCTAACCACCAGTTCACACACCACTGCTTGTGCAGGAGTTGCAGCTGATGACCTGAAGCTAGGTCTGCTGCAATTCTTTGCACTCTGCCACTAGACACCTGACTTAGAATGACTCTGAGTATCTGAGGCAATCACTGACTTCAGTAAAAGATGAAGCAGCTCAGGACCTCTCAAAACTACGTTCTTGATGTTTACACTTGCCCAGCAGGGACCTGAGTGAACTAATCAATGTGCTTCAGCAGGCAGTACTCTCAACTCCATCTTGTCTTTTATGTCTCTGTTAAATGTGAAGTCAGTTCTCAAGAAGCTCTGAAGATGTGATTTATTTTCAGTTTCCTTTTAAACCACCTTCATGGTATACCCTACCTCCACCTTCTTTAACTTTCAAGTGAGAGATTGGCAAAATGTCTCACAAAGCGATGCTCCTTAAGCACTTTGTTCTTAATGAACATTAAACCAGGATATTTGTCACAACATTGCAGGGTTTAAAATACTGTAGTTTTCTTATTTTATCAAAATTGTGATGGCTTCATTTTGTTATACATAAAGAAAACTGGTAGACAGAAGTAAAACAGGGTGGAAATTTCTCCAATCCTGAGAACTTTGTCTGAAAATGTGAGGTCCTGTCTCTTGCTCCAGTGAAGTCAGTGTGCCATTCCAGTAAATCTCCCTCATACTGATAGATTTTACAGAGCTAAAATAGTCCAGTGTATACAGTGCTGTCTTTCCTTGAGTAACTCGTGTGTCTGATGCACACACTGGATTGTGCTGAAAGTGAATGTAAAATAAGATGAATGAAGTGCAGCTTTTAGGTGCGGTTGATAACAAGAGGGACAGTTTTACGTCATGTTCAAAGAGCATGAAGTTCAGAGAGCTACAGCCACTTTCATCCTTTTGGTCAAGGCTTAAAGCCAAGTGCAGTTTGACCAAGTCTCAGGCTGAGTTCTAAACCTCTTAATGACTTAATTACCACATGCAGCTTGTTTAAACAACTGAGTGTTCTTTGATTAGTGTTCCAAAAGCAGAGTAATAGATTCTTCCTGCATGCAGGGAAGAAATTATGCTGCATAAATATCTGTCTGACTAAAGATAAATATAAATACAAGCTCTGGGATTTAGGAGATGCATTAAATAATTCTGAAAAGGCCCTGATCCCCATCAAAAACACAGGGCATAGCTTTTGGAGTGGAGTACAGTGCTGTAGAACAACCATGTCCCTACACATCTTTGGAAATTTCCAATATGGAACTTAAAAGAATAGGGCACCATTTTGACAGTACAAGGCTACACACCCTCAAAAGGTCTGGGCAAAAATCCACATGAAGTGTTAAGTTCTTTCCTATTCAGTAGAACAAATCTGTCTTCTGCTTCAGTTCCTATGCAGTGAGAAGTTTGCAGGTAGTATACATGGAAGAAAATTGGATTCTTACTTAATTTGGTGTATTTTTATTTATTAATATTTCTGTCTTCTGAATAGAGATAAATAACTGTGGGGTTGGCAAATCACTTCAGATCACTGACTTGAGTTGTTTTCAGACAGTTTGTAGTAGCTGGTAGTTCAGCCCATTGTATTTGAAAGCAGCAGAATATGCATAACTTGCAGACAGCTTTGCAGTGGCATCAGCAAGTGCTATGTAATTTCCTGCTAGAATATTCCCAAACAGATCTCAGATCATGTATCAGAAAGTACTGCTATGCATGTTCACATTCCCTGGCCTTTATACCTTTGTCTGGGATCTTAATAGTTAATCTACCTGAGCGAATAGGAAGGAGCATTTTTACTTTCAATAAAGTTTGATTCCTGGAGGCAGATCTTTTTTTTTTTAGTGAGTGTCAGATAATTTGAAGGGTAGGGTGAGGCAGGAAACCACGACACGCCTTTGTTGGGACTTGTATAAGAGCACGGGAATAGAAAAGCAAAAGAAGGGCGAGAATAAAACAGGATAAATAAAGAAGAGGGGAACATTTTTGGATGATCACTCAGGTTCCACACACCTTTGGAAGGACATGCTATAAAGTATAGGTGGAAAATTTTTGGTAGAAGGGAAGCAGTTGAGGAGAAAAAAAGATTTTCATTTCAGTAACCAAAGCACTCCAGGTAAGTTACATTACTAAAAAAAAAAGGCAGAAAAAGGTATCTTTTATTTTCTGTCTTCCAGATTCCTTTAAGAACAAGGCTGACTTTTCATGCAGGATAAAGGAGGTGTTATATTTTTCTGTGGGCAATACAATATAAAACCAAGTTTGCTTAAGGGCTGGCTCGTTTTGGGTTTTTGTTTGTCAGTGAATACTACTCTTTTGAAGTGAGTATCCGGTGAAAGGAGTTTACCTGCTGGGAGGAATGAAATGTGAAGCCAATATGGGTACATTTTTAATGTGCTTTCTCAAACTACCACAAAATAGATTAAGTTTAGCTGAATTTCCCTGCTCCATAAGGGTATCAGCAAGGTGAAATGCAGAGCATCTGTTGGCTGTTTTTAAAACTAAGCAGATCTGGAATGTGCTGGAGTAGTGATTGTAAATTGGAGCTTCAGATGGTGGGTGCAGGGTGTAATATTAAGGACTAAATCTCTAGTCCTGGGAATGCCTAGAACTGTTTAAGAGTGAAAGTTTGTGTTCCCATGGACAAACTTTGCTTTGTCTCAAAGAAGTGAGCTTGTTATCAGCAGTGACTCATTGATCATGTATTTTGTGCTGTATTTTTGTCATAGAAGATTATGAGGTGTTTTGGTCACAGTAAGTCATAAGAATGTGATTTGAGAATCAGTTTGAATCCTTTCTATGGCAACTCCAGCCATTTGACCATAGTGGCATAAATTAAAAGATTTGTCTTTTCATGTCCTTAGATTGACTTGAGTGACTTTAGGGAATTTGCTTTCCCATGACTAGTTGCTCATTTGTGAAATGGTGACAGCAAATCTTTCCCATTCTGCAAACACTTTTTTCATTAATACCAGATTGTTTGTTTCCTTTTCTGTGCCAGAGCTAAGAAGTTTGTGCTGGTCAGGATGGCCTATTTCTTTTTGAGTAGCACAAGTTAAGTAGAGACGGTGAGGACATATTTTTGAAAGGAAGGTGTCTGGCAGAGCAGGGTGAAGTCTGGGCAGCACTGTTGCTTGTGCTCTGAGATGTGAGCACATATGGGTGACAAAGAAGCCAGGACAGGCTGTGGGTAGGGCAGAATTAGATTCCTACAGCATGTCAAAGCATTGGCTGGGCATCTAGCCTGCTTCCCTGGCATTTGCATCATTTCAGCCTACAAAATGAGCAGTTTGGAAGTATGGTTTGGTTTATTCAATTCTGACTGTGTTTGTTTTGCTAAAATGACTTGAAAGTAACAGCTTTTAGAGCAGAATGAGAAGATCAAATTCATACTCTGTGGGATCAAAAGAGATAAGGGATCAATTTTTTTATCCAGTTCTTTTAGTTCCAGGCCAGTGGCAGCTGAAAGGCTTGTTTAAGAGGAAGGGGCACCCTAAAAGGCATGTGATATGATGGGAGGCATAGTCAGTGGCATCATTTGGAGGCATCTGCTGAGTGTCAGAGTATTCATGATCAAAAGATTCTGCTGACATTAAATATTATTAATCTCAGCACCTGCCGGTGCCTCTTTCTCCTAATGGAGCATTTCACAGCAGGAACCTCTGGAGAGAGGAGAGAGCAGAAAGAATGTGCTGTGAGTGCAACAGCACTGTGAAATGAAAACTGAAAAAAACTTTGTGGAGGGATAAAAATATCTGAAATGTGCTTTCTTTTATTTTTCCACCAAAGGACACCTTTGTGGCTATTCCACTCCCCTTTGAAAAATATGAGTAATAAACTTTACTACCATTGCATACAGTACCTAGATTCTAAAATGATAAGAAGGAATTGAATGTCCCATCTCAGAATGGCTTAGTGTCCTTGCCAGTGTGCTGCAGTGCAGTGAAGTGGAACACGGGGTGCAAGAGGTACCCTGTGTTGTCAGGCTTTTGTGGAAAGCACAGATCTGAGCTCGTCTTGTGGTGCTGGGCAGTTATTGCTATCCTGCTTTCAATGCTGTACAGAGCAGAAGCAGCCTGCACAGGTGTGGCAGTGCCACACCTCTCCTGGTTCCTAGTGCAAATAATGCCTGCAAGTTGTCTATTTCTGTGGGTGCCACAAGCACACTACAGCCACTATACACTACACACTATAGTGTGTTGCTGTCTTACCTTCCTGCACTATTTGAGTGGCCCCACTTTACAAGTTGCTGCTTGTTGCTCTGAGATGACTGCAAATGACTTCTCTGATTCAACAGTGTTGTTGCTGTGCCACAGACATAGCCCACAGCTATGCCTTTGTGACTCCAGATAGGAGGTGGGAAGTTGAGTCAGGCCTGGCAGGTAATGGAAATTCAGCACAGTCAGTCTGCTGGTATCCATGTGCCAAGCACACGTGCAAAGGCACCATGAGCTGGGGCTGCACTGTGGCACACATGGCTCCAAAGATGGACTTCACTCTATTTTTTTTTTTTTCCTAATTGATATCACAGCAAGATAATTCCCTTTCTCAAGGGAAGGCAAAGATGCAGAAGATGCATTCACTCTGTGGTGGTGCTGGACTCTTCCAGCATCTGTAACCAACACCACCTCCCAATAGCAGAGAGAAAGTGGAGTTCTGGGGCTGCAAAGCAGTAGGAAGGCAGTTTCCAAATACAAAATTGTACTCCTTGCCAAAAACACTGATAAAGCCAACACCTAGACAAGAGCTTCCAGGATCTGTTTTTAGGGAGAGAGCTTGGAAGACGCTTCCACTGTTGATGCAGTAAGGAAGAGTTGCAGAGATAATGCCTTTCCTTGGAGTGAATGACTAGAAGCCTTCTGCTGCAGAGGACTGTTACCCTGCTGGTGGAGGAACTCTCCTAGTGCATGTAGCTCAAGTTTTGCATATGTGTTGGAATCAACACCCTGGAAAATCCCTTGGAAATCCCTAATGTTAGCAGGCATTGTAAGGGTTGAGCTGCATCCTGCTGCCATCAGGTTGTGTAAGGACTTGGATGTGGCCTCAGGCACTCCACTTACAGGGCTGTTTAGACAGGCTCAGGGTCAGTAGTGCAGAGTAAGGGCTGTGGGCACTGTGGTGTTCTCTGCAAAGTGTAGAAGAGTCTGTCATAGGGGGATAAAGTGGCTTGGCTGGCACTGTGCCTTCTCCACTCAAATTGTTCCTGTCCAGCTCTGTGAATAGCAGGAGCTAGTTAAAGACAGAATTGAATCTGAGTGTTGGATATTCCTGCAGATTCTCTGCTGCATCTTGCCTTGTGTCAGTATTTATGCCTGGGCAGTACAAGTGTAACATGAGGGGGGCTGCAATTTTCAGAAGAGTAAGAGGAATCATAAGGATCAAACTCGAATTTAGCAGAACTGGGAGACATGGTCTTGGTTCTGCATCAAGCTGGGCTTTAAATCTTGGAAGGAATTTTGCCCAAAGCTTTTTTTAGACTCAGCATCGTAAATGTGTTTGTTTTGGTATAGCTGGGCCTTCAGTTTTAAGGAGGAGACTTCAAATCCAGTGAAGAATTTTGGTCTATGTTGAGCTTGTGTGTAAATTAAAATCTCTTCCTTCTCATTGTCTGTGTCTGCAAAAAATAAAACATTACCTTATCAAGACTAGGAGTAAGCAATTGTGTGGTTCCCTCTGACAGAATTGTTTTCTAGATGATGTCTCTTTTCCACAATCATGGTTTTTTGTGGTATTCCTGCCTTGGCAGACAGTCATAGCTCTGGTAGAAATTATAGTTTTGACTAGAAGGGATCCATGTAATGAAAAGAGCGTACACAGCATTCACAGCATCAATTCCAACACTGTGTACACTGACCTGAGCTGGCATTAAAGTAGATCAGATTCCAAAGCCACAGACAGGATTTCCAAACTGTTGCTGCTCTGCCTGTAAAGCAAGATAAAGCACTTCTTACCTTAGGTTCCTTGCTGCCAAAACCAGCTAGTTCTAAGGTACCTCCAGCGTTTTTTCTGCTTTGCTAAAGTCAGTGCTGTGGTTTTAGCATCAGTGTACCCTGAGAATGCACTATTACTGTTAGCAGAGTAGCAGTATATCTGCTGAGGTTTTTCTGACAGTACTAGCAGAGTGCAGGTAGCTTACTCCTGCAGCTTTGCCTGCACAGTTAATCCTGTACTGTCGAGTCCTGTCCAGAACAGATGTGTGGGAATACTGTTTGGATTGACTGGTTTTCATCAAACATTTACAGGGGCACAGCTGGAGACCATAATGTAGTATAGTCTGGATATAAATCCAGGTCTAAACTCCATCACTGAGTCAATTTGCTTCAACTGCCTCTATCTCACCTGTTGGCTTTACAGCCCCTCCTGGTGTTTCAGCTCTGCTGCCTTGTGCAGCATCCAGTGTTGTAGGTGGCAGTCCATCAGCAGTAATCATGTGGCTCTGGAAAGGCCCTGTAAACTCCCTGGCACATCTTCCAGGCAGTCTAGTCCCCATCCAAAGCAAGCAAAGTGGGATTTGTGGGGAACTGTTGTCATTTCTTACTCTTCACAGAGCTCTGAGTGCAGTCTCTCTGTTTTCCTTGCAGGTGGCAATGATATGGATTCTGTAACAAAGAAAACGAGGCAAGATGGATCAGAAGTTACTGAAAGACGTAAGGAGGAAATTTTTAGGTTTTATATCAAACCCCAGAAATCCCAGTCCAAGTGAATGGCCATTTCTGTAAGGGATTAAATGCTGACCAGAGTTCCAGAACTAAATTCTGCTCCTGACCCTGGTGTCTGTGTTGAAGTCAGAATAAAGAATAGGATGGGACAAGATCAGAAATTTAGAGATGTGTATCATGACCTGATTGTTTAATCAGATGATTGACCTTTGGTAGCATTTCTAACCAGTAGTGCAGACATTGGGATACTGCTCCTACCTCTGATATCAATGTCCTGGGTGGCCTAGAAATTGTCTGGTGGATTTGTGTAAAACAGGTTAATTTTGTACTGACCTTATGAGAATTAACAAGTAGAAAGCTAAGGGGTCTGACCATGGGCTCTGCTGTTACAGCAATGGATGTGGTTCAGAAGTGTCCAGAAATTTTTCAGGAATCTTGTACAGAAAAAAATCTTCCATGGCAGTAATGTTCTTATTCAGAGCTGGAAAGATCTGCAAAGAAACACAGCATTGTGTGATAATGAACCTACAACTACAGCCCCAGGCAGTGTGGTCTTAAGGGACTTTTATTTAAATGAGTCAATCTTCTTTGAACAAGTCATGCTTTTGTATGGAGAGTAGGAAGAACATGGTTCTAGTTTGGCTATATTAACATGCCATTATTTCTGCACCCTTTTCTTCCCTCAGTTATTACAGAGACTGTAACCACAAGACTGACATCCTTGCCACCCAGTAAGTAATTCCTAGTCATTGCATTGCTTCTGCTTGGTGTTCTGTGCCTCTCCATTTATTTGTCTGCATGATCTCCATTATTTCCATAAAACCCTGGCTGCAGCAGGTCTCAGTGCATGAAGATCTGCACGCAAAGGAAAGCAATTTTCAAAAATGCTGTTCTCCCAAAATACTTGTTACTGGACAAAAGCAGTTATTTGGGAACCTGTCTGGGTATTGTCAGAAACAAAGCCACATACTGTACTAAGACTGGAAGACCAGATTCTGCAAAGTTTTAAGTCCAGATATAGGATCTCCAGTCGTGATTGTCTGTTGGGATCAAGGATCAAAAGTGATGGATCTGCAGGTTCCACTGCTGGGGCTGCAGTGTGTTATTTCCTTGTCAGCTTACTCAGTTGGCAACAGTGAGTGAATATTTTCAGTAATATCAGAGGTCACAGGTCATTTATACCTCTGCAGAGAAGTACAAGCTCCAAATAGGGAAGAATCCTCCACACTCTTTATCCCGCCATAATCAATTTGATTAATTTGCTGGAGCTGAGTTGGCAAGCAATTGCATTATCATCTCATTTATGATGAGGGTAAACAGGAATATCCTTCAGTCTGTGTATGAAACGAAACTTGACTACAAACCTGCTGGCTGTGGAGTGTGAATGCTTGTCTGCTCTGCCAAGACATTTCTCTGCACCTCTGATCTCTTACCAGATGTGAAGCTGTACTTGTAATTGAGTGTGTGGGCAACTTTGGGTCCCTCCTGCCTTCTCTTGCAGTGTCCTTGCTCTTGCCTGGAGAGAATGTCTCATTTGTGCTCATCTCTTTCAGAAGGAGGGAGCAGCAAAACATCATCCCACACCGGAGGGAGCGGAGTGGAAAAGCGGTCGTACACCCATGGAAGCAGCTATGTGACCTCAAGTAAGGAATGAAAGCATTGCCCAGCAGGAAACAGGGAGCAAAGGCAGCAGAAATGGGCTGAGGGAAGATTCAAGTAGGGAGAACCAGGAGTAAGGAAAACAGGATTTATGGAAGTAGAAATGTCAAATACATACACAAAGCAAAGATATTCCTTCCCTAAAGCTGGGTTTGAGAATGGTGAGTAAATGGCAAAAATCCTGTTTTCCACAGGGAAAACCTAATTGCAGGAGAACAACAACAAAGAATGTCATTCCTACTGTTTTTAAAGAAGTCATTCAGAAACTGAATTTCCCTTCTTTCAGTTTTTCCAAATCACAGTCTTTCTGACCATTTTTGTTCTAAAGACAGTTTTGATTAATCAATCTTTTTGTTAGTCTTGCTGAGGGTAGAATATTATTAAAGAAATTCCTAGAAAATGTTTTCTTATGTTTGTGTGTCCATGGCTTTAGCACTTTGAACACTTTGACAGATTTTCTGGACATGCTGTATCAGTGTGTGCTGCCTACTTTGTAAAACCAGGACTCTTCTCTAACAGCATTCTTTGTTCAGCTGTTAGATTGTCATAGCAAAGGTTTCTAAAGACTAAGCTTCCTAGCCAGGTCTGTCTGCAGTGGAACTGACTGTGTAACTCTCCTGGAAAATATTCTATGTGCTCCAAGGGAGGTGACAAACCGAAGGGAGTGAAGTGCACTTTGGAAGCTCAAGGGGGAGTTAGCCATACCAGAGATCTGAGAGACACCTGCTTGCCAGTTAAAGGTCAGAGTGTGGAATCACTTTGCCTCAGGGCACATGTGAAGTAACTCCAGTGCAGATGTTGGTCTAATCGTCTGGACTGAAACCAGCGTGAGAAGTGAACCCAGCCCTGCAAACTCAGAGGACCATGCAGGATTTCTGTTTTCCTTTGATTTCTTTTCAGTATGTGGAAGAAGAGAAAAAACCCTGAACTTCAGAGATACTGAGTTCTTGCAGTTTCACAGAGAATTCTGTAGTCTCTTCTTTCCCACTTTCTTGCAAAATGCGTCTAACAGAGGCCTACTTGTCACAGTAGTTCTTTCATTGCCAAATTAAATGGAAAAATTACAGAACAAACCAGTCCTTTTGGAGGGGAATTTAGCACAAAAACACTGTTGAGATCAAAAGGACACACTTTTTGTAGGGATGGATAAACAATACCCAGTTTGATCCTGCTGATCAGCATAGATGGGTTGTAGTTTATCACTTAAGAGCCCCCTTTTTTCTGCATTTCCCTGGTCATACTCAGCATTAGATTTTGTGCAAGAGTATGAACACATGGCTGCTCCTTCTCCACAGCACTGATGCGAATTAGGAGGAAAACTGTTTCTTCTGTCTACACATAACAGCAACTAATAACCTCCAGGCTATTTTGGGCCTAATGCATACATCAATCACTTCTCCAGAAATGGCGTGAGTGGGAGTGTAGGTAGCTGCTTTATGGGAAAGTGGACTCATCTCTGCTTTCCATTATCTTATAAACTGCATCCTTCAGCACTTTGAGTTTGGTTTAACAATCTCCCAGTTTTTATAGGCTGTGTCGCATAACACTTGAATTTTCAAGTGAGTCTATACCCTAAACAAAATCAGCATCATCCAGAGCTAGATTTGTTTCTGCTCAGGGGAGACGGTTCACTATTGCGCTAGGCCAGAACCTGGTTCTTACATATCATTGACAAGATTTATTTTGAAACCATAGTGATAACCAATACCTCTCTGCCCTAAATGCTGAGAACAGCCAGAGTTAGTCTCTGATACTGTTTTGTCCATCTCTAGTTTTGAAAAACCAATGCAAATTTGTCCAGCTCAGAAGATAGTAATGTAAAGCACCCAGGGCATCCAGAATGTACTGCCAGGGCTTCTCTTCCATTTGCTGAGGGTGTTTTGTTTTAACTATAGGTGGAACTGGTAGATTGAATTCAACATCATCATCCTCCAGCTACAGACAAGCCCAGTCTCCCAGCTCTACTCTCACCAAATCACCTGGCTCAACATTTGAAAGAAAAACTTATGTCAACCGCCATGCAACATATGAAGGTACCACAGAACATGCCATGGAAGGGAGGCGATGAGAAGTGGAGGCAATGTGCAGTGCACTCTGAGGTCACATTAGTGCAGAATTTTCCCCAATCCCATTGTGGTTTTCCTAGGAAATGAGCCATCAGAGACACAATTAAGTCCTATTTATCCTAAGAGTAATGCTCAGTCCTAAAAGGACTTGTGGCATATATTTGTTGAAAGACATTAGCAGCTCTTTCATGTGAAACCTATTGAATAGCTCTTTTTTTTAAATGGAAATGTTTGCTGCCCACTGAGATTAAACAGTTGCCAGGAAGTCATGTTTTGAAAGCTTTTAATAATCTTGTGCAAAATATTAATGAACACCTTTCTGTTCTTTGCAGGGAGCTCCAGTGCCAACTCTTCTCCTGAGTTTCCCAGAAAAGATTTCGGTATGTCCTCTTTAGAGCTGTTCCTCTGAACGTTATGGAAAGGTCATGTGAGTTGATGACCATTTTAATGGTTTTTTGCATACTGGTGTGTCCTGCTCTACCTATGCTACCTCTGTGTTGGGCTGTCGTGCAGCTCCTTTAGAGGAGTTATTTGGGACTTACATTAACAGCTGAAAGACACGTCTCTGGCTGATCATATTCAAACAGAGGGTGCATACTGTATATCTGCTACTCTCTGCTTCTTTTGTGATGCTCCCTGTATGATATAGGACATGGGCAGGAGAAGACAGACATGGGATACTTCATAGCATTCCCTTCACCCTTCCAGAATAGCTGGGAGAACAGCTGCAAGCAAGGAAGTCCATACTCTTAGGATTTTGAGTTATTGTTGGATATACTTTTCCAGTAGCTCATTTCTAGACTTCATCAAGTATATATGGAAGAATGAAATGGCTGTCAAGTGATATATTTACGCTGAACATTGTCAGCAGGTATTAGCTTGCCCTGTCCTAACTCTGAGCTGTTGATTTTACTCAGTGAAGATGGTGAAACATTATGATCAGGTCACCTTTTGGCTCATAGAGGAGGCAGGGTTTCACAATATCTAGCATTGGTCAGTGGGGTCAACAGACCTCTTAACTTCCTTTTGGCCATTTGAAATGGGACATCACCATCTACAAACAACATTTCTTTGTATAAAAAGAAACAGCATCTGGTCCAGAAAGGCTAAAGGTGCTGCTGATTCTTTAAGATACCTTATGTTCTAAAGAGGGCCGGGTAGAAGCTCTTAATGGTTCAATTCTCCCAGCTGTGCTCCAAGAAAGTTTACTGTCTGAATATAAGCACCCTAAGCAAGATCAGAGTGCTGATTTTCAGAGGTGTCATGGGCAGTAAAGACTAATACGGTTTTTTCTCATTGCTGATTGCAGCATCTGCCTCTACTAGAGGGAGAAGCCAAAGTCGAGGTGAGTGATGCTGTTCCTTGAGAAGCCTCCTTTTTTCAATTCAGCATAATTCAAGCATGTTAAATAGACTATTCTTTAGCTGAAGTCCACCAGTTTACATGTAGAGCAGTCAGATGAGTACGTGGATCTCTGCCACTTCAGATGTGAACCATGAATCTGGAAGCAGTTATTTAAACAAGCTTGGTGTAAAAATTGACCTTAGTGAAGGTCATGGTAGTTCAGACTGTGTTAGAAAGGACAATCTACTTGGAAACCTGGATTCTGAGGGCACAGGACATAATCTTCCATCTTGTCTGTTCACTACCATACCCTTAGTCCATCCATGCTCTAGGACCAGCCTCTGACATATTTACAGTAATTGCATTCATGCTTCTTCTACTGTGATCTGTCTTGGAAACCATAAAGCCATACCCTGAAATAATCTCATGCTGGTAGTAAGGAGATGGTGAGGAAATTGCTGAATTACTGTGGTCTGTGTAGCCAGCTCACTGTAATGCTCTGCATTGTTTAAATCATTCAATTCTTCTAATAATTTATTAACAGTGTTGGGGGGAAAAGGATTATCTTGGTCTCCAAGAATGTAGTATCTGTTTCCATTTGCTTGAGGAGGAAACTATAATGTCACTTTATTCAAGTTAATTTTATACAGTGGGTATAAATCACAGCATGGTCTTGCACAATCCTCCTGGAGAGTGTCACTTCCCAATTATTCTGCCTTAGATTGTCACAGTCTCCTCTAGCATACTACATACCTGAGCTCCCAGCAGAACTAGGCCATGCATAATAAAGTAGACACCAGAGAATCAGATCCAGCTTCTCATATTACTTCAGAAAATAATTCCAATCCATCATCGTCTCCACATGAATGCCAAGATAGTATTTCTTTTCTAGTGCATGCACTGTCAGATTTCATCATGAGGAGAATGCATCACATCTTCTGGCTGGCCACTCTGCTTGTGGGAAGCAAGTTTAAAGGCTTCCCCAGCCAAATCACATAAACTTTGTAGTTTCTTGTGCTGGACAATAAAGGTCCAGTAAAAGTAAGATAATAGCATTGAGTACCTGGTGAGAATGTTGGCTGAAAACTGGACTGGTTACATTCAGTGAGCCAAAAAAGAAGTCAGCATGTACTAAGAGACTGAATCATACAGCCCATTGTAGAGATGAGAAGTTTACCCAAGAAGTAGTAGGGAATAAGTGTATTTAGTAAACTTCTTTTGGGTCTCAAATTTTTTTGTTCAGAACAACAATAAAAATAGTATTTGTGATGAGTGGGAGCATCAGTGTGATTGAGGACTGCAGAATTAGACCTTCTGTATATCTGACAGTAGCAGCATTATTGACTTCAGCAGAGGCCATCAATGAGTGAAATATAATTCCCTGGAATTTAAACAAAATGTGACCCCAAAACAAAAAGTCGCCCAATCCCATTTGCAACCAGTTCACATGGGCCATGAGTACTGCTCAGATTAAGCAGAAAGACAAAAAGGTGGAACATAGATAGCAAGAAGGAAGAAATTCACTTCAGCCTGAAGATTCATTCCCATCCCGGGGCACAAATGAATCTCTCTTCATATTCATGATCTACTTTTTATCTTCCCAGAGAGTGAAATACGAGTCCGACTGCAGAGCGCATCTCCCTCTGGCAGATGTAAGTTATTCCAGGGGTATCATGGATAAGATAGAGGGTGTTGCTGCTAGGGTTGTGTCTTCTCCTGTTATGAACATTAATTTGAGTTCCCTTTCTGGACAAGGAAGAATGCTGTGGGTTAGGTGGTGCTCTTGCTAAGGTGTAAAATGGTACTTAGTCCCAGAAACAGCCTCTGGAGCTTTGTCATTAAGCGATACCCCCAGAAAGTAACAACTTCATAGACACGCAGATAAATTCCACTGAATGATTTAGATCCAGAGGAAGATTACAGGTCAATGAAACACTGGCTTTTGGGTGACTCTGGGTACTTGCTTTTCCTGCCAGGGTCAGAGTTGGATGATGTGAAACGTTTGCTGAAAGGAAGTCGATCTGCCAGCTGCAGCCCTACTCGGTCACCATCCAGTACACTCCCGATACCGAAAAAGGCTGTGGTGGAGACCAAGATGGTCACTGAGAGCTCTCAGTCAGGTACTTGGCTTTAGCAATGTTGTAGTCATCCCAAACAGCATTTGCCATAAAAAGTACTCAGTTGCTAAGAACATCCAGGTAAGAATACATGGTGTCCCTGTACAGCAAAAGGGTCAGAATGTTGAAAGACTGTCCAGGTGTTGCTGTAACAAGAGCCATCTTGGGGATCTTTCTAGCATCTAGTCTAATTTCTAAAACAATGAGTCCATTCTTTCTGCCACTAGCTTCAATTCAGAGGTATTTCTAGCAGAGATAAGAGCTCTAACCAAATGTGTCTGAGAGTGATTTATCTCTTATCTCCAAGTGAGACAGAGATAGGACTAAAGACAACATTTCAATGAGTGATTTATTAGCCATACCATTTGATAATAACTTATCAGGAACTGTATGACAAGACAAAGGGGAATAGCTTCAAACTGAAAGAGGGCAGGCTTAGATCAGATGTTAGGAAGAAATTCTTTACTTTGGGTGTGGTGAGGCACTGGCACAGGTTGCTCAGAAAAGTTGTGTATGCTCCATCCCTGGAAGTGTTCCAGGCCAGGATGGATGAGACTTTCAGCAACTTGGTCTAGTGGAATGTGTCTATAGCAGGAAGTAGGAACTAGATGATCTTTGAATTCCATTTAATCCCAAACCATTGTGTGATTCTATGATTCTGTGATTCTATAACTGAAGTGCTTCTTAAAATACTACAACCTTTTTTGTTTGTTTATACACCTCATGACAGGGCTTGAGGAAGTGGTATTGATATTGACTCCATTGTCTTCCACCAGTATCTAAGAACAATATCTTTTATTTTTCTCAGAGCTCCAATCCAATCTAAAACAGAATTTTAGTCCAAAACACTAATCAGAGAAATATGTGGGAAGCAAAAGCCATATATCCCATGGCTCAGGGTGATTTATTAATGGAATGGCAGACTGGAGTGGTTTATTCTGGTACCTTAACATCTATGAACAATGAAATCTCTTCCAGGTGTTTTGTGAATGATCATGCTATCAGGTCAATCTTTATTCCATTCATTAAAATTTGTGGGGGCTGTAATCAGCTGACATTTGAGGTCAGTTATGCCATGCTAACCTGGAGTCATTGGGTTGACTCTACAAGGGTAATTGAAAAGTAAGCTGTTTTCCCTATAAGCCTGCAGTGCATGCTAAGCCACAAGCCTGGTTTCATTGAAAACCACTTCTGTCTGTTTGGCTTTTTACAGTGTCAGGGACCTATGACACAACCATACTGAATACTGCCCTCCCTTCATACATGTGGTCCTCCACTCTGCCTGCTGGGTCTTCCCTTGGTGGATACCATAACAGCTCTTCCTTGATCAATGCCATGTCTCACTCTACAGGATCAGGTATGCTCCCTGGATTGCCCAGGTTTGATGGATGGAAGGATCCTGAAACTGGGTCAGAACCGGGTTTTTTTGCACAGCATCAGCTAAAATGATGGAATAATCAAAATGGCAAGCGATATGCTTGGATTTTCTCTGGTTTTCTGTAATTTGGTGCTCTCTGCTTCTATACTGACTGTATCTGAAAATCTTTTTTTCTGAGGATTTATTGTCCTGATTATCTGACTGTCACTAAATTTTGATGACATCGTTATCAATGAGGTCAAGCTCACATTTCATATAAAAACTAGTTTAGACTCAAATTAATATTGGATTATTCTGGCCCATTCTAAGAATGGCTCATGTACTAAAAATGTTATAAGTACGTTTTGTGTGTTCTTACATCTGGTGAGGCCCATTTCTAAATGCCAGGGATTCTGCATTCCCCAGTTGCAAAGAAAAAACACAAGAAATTTTATGATGGCATACTATTAAAAGCTTTACTTTCTCTCACTGTCACATGATCTCATCCTGTCTGAGATAGGATTTTTTTTTTTCCTTTGTCAGTTCAGTAAAAGTGGTTTGTTATCACAATTTTCAAGATTTTTCTTCTGTGCAATTACTGTGTATCATCACATAGTTGCATTTCCAAGCTGACTCTTAATTTCTGGACTGTGCCACTGACCTTTGGGTGTTACAATTTATGATTTGAGAGAAGTAATAACATTTCACTTCCTCTTTTTGCAGTTTTTGGTGTTCCAAACAACCTGGCTCCCAGCAATCACACTCTGAATGCAGGCCTGAGCTCTTCCTCTACAGGTCAGATTTTTCTTCCCTTCACACTTTTACAGCATTGCATTTTGGCAGACAAGTACAGTGAAATAACACTGATATTTCAGTTTCTCTCCTATTCTATGAGGGCATCTGAGTGTCAGCAGCTCTGTGCCCCACCTGCAGAAATGTCCATGCAGCCATGAGAGTGGCCTCACAATGTAACTCGAGATAATGCTTTAAAATGGTCACCATTATCGTCCTGGGCCAACAATAACAATACAGCAAAGTGAACTAGGTTACGAAACATTTTATGAGGTCTGTGGTGCCTCCAAAAAGCTGGAGAAATTTCTTGGGAGATGTCATTATTTTTATATCATTGGTTTTGTTTGGGTTTTAGCCAGAATGCCACTTGCACTGCAGGACTCCTATACCCCTCATTGCAATATTTTTCTTTGCAGTATTTGGAGTTCAAAACAACCTATCTCCAAGCTCTTCTTCTGCAATGCAGAATGCTACAGCAGCCTCTGCAGGTCAGCAACAGAGTAAGCCTAGAGAAAGTGTGAGGGTCACCAATGCGTGCTTCCTTCTCCCATCTTTTCTGTAGTGACTAGAAAGTTCATCTTGACAGAGGCCCCCTCATCACCATCTTCTTGTGTGGTATGAAGGGTTATTGAGGAACATTTCCTCTGCTTTGCATGTACAGGAACTGCTCTCGGTGCTGAGGCACTGGAGATTTGCTTGCTGGGGAAACCCTTGGCTGTTTGAGTTGTCCTAGGAATGCTGAATGAGAAAAGGTTTTTGAAATGCTTTGTTGTGTGTTGATCCCTTGTTATAATTCATCTCTGTTGAATTTCTTCTTTGCAGCATATGGGATGAAGAACACTTCTCAGAGCAACACCACGGCAAGTACTGGTGTGTCTGCTTCAGCAGGTGAGTGTGTCATTCACAGGTGTTTAAGCATGGCCTTGTACAAGCATATCATAAAACAAGTTAGAGATTCAGCATATTGAATGACACTCAGGTGCATAACTTGCTACCTCCATTGACTCAATGGCCCACATTCATCTCCTCTTTACCATCTTTTACAAATATTCCAGGAGGAACTGTTTTGAGCTCCCAGGGAGATGATATTCTGCGCAAAGACTGCAAGTTCCTGCTGCTGGAGAAGGAGAAGGCACCAGCAAAGGAGATGGAGCTCTTGGTCATGACAAAGGACACTGGCAAAGTCTTTAGTGCTTCTAACACTGGGCTTAATGGAGGTAACATCCCTTTTTCAGGACATGTAGTTATTCTGAGAGGAGAGAAATGGAGACTGATCATTAGGGAAGTTCAGCATTCAGGGCACTACACCTGGCTTGTACATCATACAGGAACCTCTGACAGGCAGGCAGCTTTTAACCATTCCAGCTGAAACATGGGTCTGGCTTTTGCATTTGAAGCTGCAGAGTGTGCCTCAGGATATTTCACAAAGCTCAGGAGCTTTGAGAGAAAAAAAACTAGAATGGTTTAGACAGGCAGAACTATTGTGTCTTCCCAAGAAAAATACGTCTTTTACCAATGAAAGAAGATAGGCCTGGTTTAACTTCTGGTGTAATGTTTTTGATTATATTTGATTCCTGTTCAGGATCCTTTGTAGAAGATACCTTGAAGAAAGAGAAGCAAGGATTTTCCTCCTCTTACGCTGCAGATACTGGCCTAAAATCAGATGCAAATGGTATGGGTTTGTTCCTGTGGAAATGCAACAGAACATTCTCCTTCTGCCTCCATTACTTCCTTTCCCTTTCAAGCTCACACTCTAAATTTTGTCATGCACAGAAAGACTGGTAAAACCTCTTTTACTGTTTTTAAAACAGGAGGGCTGAAATCCATGCCAAAAAGGGACAAAGAAACCTACGCAGGTAAGTGATGCAACTCAGACTTTGATTGGGTGAAACACCAAAGCACAACATACAGAAAAGCTGTTGTTCTTGAGGGACATGAGTGATTTCTGAGCAATGAATCAGAGGGAGGGAATGTTCAGAAGGATACCAGAGAAATTGGTACCAGTGATTTCATTGTAGAGGAGTGGACAGTTGGGGTAATTTTTTATGACTAGAGAAAATCAGATAGCTGACAGTCAAGCTGCATCCTGCTACTGGGATAGATTTATAGGGAAGAGAGGGCTCAGACAGACCATGTTGGCTATTGCTGTCATTTATGGCTCAGATCTGTACAAGTAATTTACCCCTTTGTGATCATGATTTCCAGCTGTTATTTTAAAATGCACTGAGTGTTTTTGTATGCTATTTGAATTCCCTTTGGAAATACTGTTTCCAGCTTCCACAGGGACTAGAATTACACTCACCATGTGCACAAAGTGGTATAAAGATTTTTTTCCACAGCCCTTTGTATAATGGGTCAGACCTTGATGTCCTTATTGTAAGAGATTCTTAATTCTGAAGTCAAGGAATTCTTCATTAATCAGGAGATTGCTCCTTCCCTCTTCCAGAAATACGAAGTGGTGATGCAGGAGGTGCAATTGGATCAGCACCATCCTGGTGTCCCTGTGGTTCCTGCTGTAGCTGGTGGAAATGGCTCTTGGGTTTGCTTCTAGCCTGGTTGTTTCTCCTTGGATTGCTTTTTGGACTCATTGCTCTGGGTAAGAAATAACTGAGGAAAAAAATGTTGAATGGTATAGAAGGACAGAGGATTTAAGCTGGGAACAAGCCCAAGCACCAGACATACCAAGCCAGAGAACTGAGGAAAACATTAAGCTTGATAGTGGCTTGCCATTGAGATATTACAAATGGGCCGAAAAAAGGGATAAGGAGTACAATCTTTGTTGAGGAGTTATAGAGTCTTGGGGTGAGTAGGATTGGAAAGCTCCTGAGATCTGAGGTCTGCTGCTCTGAGATTGACAGATTCCAAAGTTGTCATTTAAATTCTAGATATCCCTGCTGGGAAAAAGAAAAGATACAAAGAATTCTGCAAAAACTCAGTGGTCATAGCTGCCTGACACAGTGTTGCCATGTTCTTCTGATAGCACTGGGTATTTCAGACATGCATATCTGGCAGCATGTTCCCTAGAATTTTCATTTAACCTTCCAGCTGAAGAAGTGAGAAAGCTGAAATCTCGTGTGGAAGACCTGGAAAAAATCAATGGTGGCCTCCTGGCAATTAACCAAGGGAATTCAAAAATAGAAAAGGATGTTTCAAGAGTAGACTTTCTTCACGGTAACTTCCCCTCCTCGACCTTCCCATATGAAAATGAAGAATCAGTCTGGTTGATGGTGAAGAGCAGACTGAATAAGGAAATAGAACGAGGTGAGCAGAGTCAAGAAATGAACCCATACCTTATTTCTCATGCTGCTTTTAGCAAAGGAAAAGTGATTTACTTCTGTTTAGCACATGATGGAAAGAGATTAACAACAGAGGAACCAACATGCTCCCACCTTTAGAAATTTCATGTATTTGTGAAAACAAATTTTATTGAGGGAACTCACAAAGCTATATTGGGCTGCCTGTAGCCTCAAGGCCAAAAAGATGGATCCTTGTTCTTGAAATGAGTAGCTACTCTGTTGTATAATGCACTTAAAACCCCTTTCTGTTACAGGCTACTTCCGAGGGGAGAGAGGAGAACGTGGTGAGAAAGGTACAGCCATATAGACCTCCTCTTCCCCTGTCCAACTCCTTGGCTCTGGCAATTTTGGGGTGGTTGTTGCTTCAAGGGGCTATTAGCAGTGAGAAAGATGAAGATGCTTTATACTTGAACAAAAAGAATCAGAATTGTTCAGATTGGAAAAGACATTGAAAATCATGGAGTCCAACCATAAATGTAACACTGCCATGTCCATCACTAAACCACCTCCCTAAGGGCCACATCTACATGTCTTTTCAATATCTCCAGGGACAGTTATTTAACCTCTTCCCCTGAGCAAGCTGTTCCAACTCCCCATAACCCTTTCGGTGAAGAAATTTTTCCTGATATCCAATCTAAACCTCCCTGGTGCAGGCTGAGGCCATTTCTTCCTGTCCTATCTCTTGTTACTTGGGAGAAGAGGCTGACCCCCAGTTCACTATCCTGCTTTGGGCAGTTGCAGACAGCAATAATGTCCCCCCTTAGTCTTCTCTGTTCCAGGCTAAACACCCTCAGCTCCCTCAGCCACTCCTCACAGGACTTGTGTTCCAGACCCTTCACCAGCTCTGTTGCCCTTCTCTGCACTCACACCAGCACCTCAAGACCTTCTTGTAGTGAGGGACCAGAACTGGACACAGCACTCGATGTGCAGCCTCACCAGTGCTGAGTGCAGGGGGACAATCACTGTCCTGCTCCTGCCAGTTTGCTGTGCAAACTGTAGAGACCCTGACCCCACACAGGAGGCCCAGTCTTGCATTTTGCCAGTGTGAAAGACCAGACTGGGTCTGATCCTGTACTATTCAAGTGTGAAGTGTCCTGTTTGGCCATAACTCCTTCATATTTCAGTTAAGGTGGGAAAGCAACTAGAAGACAAAATGAGTGAGTAATCACAAGATGTCTCTTGATTTAACTTTTTTTTCCACTTTACTCAGGTGACATGGGAGTGCAAGGTCCCAAAGGTGAGTCTGGAATTACCTGCTTTCTCAGGCAGATTGGCAGCCTATGGTAGGACCTGGGTAGCAAATGGTCTTTTGTTTCTCCAGAATTTGGAGAAGCTGATGCTAGTTATCTGTTACTTCAGATGTGGTTGTGAAGGTTGGAGTTTTTCTCTCATTTTCTGGTCAACGAAAATTTTAGAGTTCATAATAGAAGAGATAACAGATCTCACTTTGAATCTAGAAGCTCCTTTCACCTGGATGAAAGTCATTCCTAAAGCCAGGCTCTACCTGGTTTAATCACAGGTTGCTTCAGTGCCCAGAGGGTTTTGGTGTGAATTATGCAATTATGCAAAAAAAGTGAGACAATTGCTGGAGACACTAGAACTGGTTAATATTCCAAAAACATAAACTTCTTTTTATGAGGGTAAGGGTTAGCCAAAGTTACAAAAAGAGAAGACTTATTCCCCACTGACTATCTCTTTGTTTCTGTTTACAGGTGACCGAGGACTTCCTGGTGTCCCAGGTGGGCTATAGCTTAATTCCTCTCTGAGGGACGACATTTACTTACGTTACTGTGGGCAAGAACAAATTGTGCACTTGCTTGCAAAATTCCTTGAATATAGCTCAAGGTGGTTCTTTAAAGAGTCAATATTTAGCATAGACTAAGTCACTTGATTAATACCTTGGTGCTGAACTACAGACACAGCTCAGAGACTTGGTTACAAGCAAAGCCTTGGCCAGACTTCCTCTTAGTTGAACATGCTGAATTTGGGGTTGTGAAGATTCTGATTTACCACTAGAAGAGTCCTACAGCTGCATAAATACTTGGTTTTGGCTTTCTTATGCTTTTATATGTATTGTGTTCTTCTAAAGAGATTAAGTACCCACCTTATGAGTAATGTATTCTTTACCACATAGAATTAATCTCTCCAGGTTGAGGTTCCCCTGAGTTGCATGTTAATCTGTTATGGTACATAGTCAAGAACTCTGAACGAGTGTGTTTTCTTTCCAGGCATTCCTGGTCCAATTGGGCATGCAGGACCAGAAGGACCAAAAGGACAAAAAGGAAGCATGGGTGAGCATCTCTGTCAGTGCTGTGAGTCTTTCACAACTGACTGACACATGGTATGGGAATACAGACACCAGGCTGGTGTGATCATTGCCTTCCCCAGTGGAGCCAGCCATGGATTCTTTTGCCCAAGTCCTCCCTCTCATAGACACCTGGTTTTACAAGGCATTTGTTTCCTATAGGTGAGCCTGGCATGGAAGGTCCCATGGGACAAAGAGGTAGAGAAGGGATACCAGGGCCTCGAGGGGAGCCAGGACCTCCTGGATTTGGAGAAAAAGGAGACAGAGGTAGGAACCAAGTTTCTTGGTTTTGGTTAGAACAGAGATGGACAAAAGCAGAGTTTGGTCCGGATTAATGAAACACCAGTGATAAAATTTGATTTCACTATTCAAATCCAGATTTCATATATAGACATTTCCCAGCACAGATTAATATGTCCTAAAGAATTTTTTTTTTTGCCAGACTTACAAGGAGTAAACAAGGACTTCTTTGGTTTCCCAGATCTTACAGTCAAGTTTGATTCTGACAGAACCAAAATCACTTTACTGTTAAGGTTATCTTCTTCCCTGTTATCCAGATCATCAAAACTGGGGGACTTGTCTTTCTAAAGCCCATATTCTTTTCTTGGACAATGCATATCTCTTTAGGTGTTTTGAACTGATGAGTAGATTGTTCATAATAGTAGATGGGATAATGGAAAAATGGGATTACAGCTGTATTCTACCATGTCTATTAATGCTCTTATTTTGCAGGTGCTGTTGGTGAGCCAGGTCCTCCAGGGCCACCTGGGCCCCCAGGTTCTGCTGGCCTAAAAGGTAAATGTGAAAATGGAGAGAGAGCACCTAGCAGAGAGGTTAGGAGTAAATGAGCACCCCAGCTGTCCTGTTTCACTTGTGTTGCTTGGCAGTAACCAGAAAAGTGAACTAATGGTCTGAAGCACAGATCCCAGCATCTCAGCTGAAATGGATGGCTTGAGTCTCTTTACTTAAGTGGAAAACATTTCCTCAATGTCACAAGGACTAAGTTCTCTAAATTTGTTTTCCTGGTTTTAACGATACCAGTAATGCAAACTCTTCTAGTGGCTGGGGAATTTCAAATCCACTGAACACCTGCTGGGTTGGGGATGCTGTTGGGCAAACTGAAAGTAATTTGTTCATTTTCTAATTGAGGTGTTACTAAAAGAAAATCCATGTTCCTTACAGGTCTGATGGGTTCTCCAGGCCCACAAGGTCCTCCAGGTGAGTGCTGCATTCCTTTACTGTGGCATCTAGAGACTGAAGAGAACAAAAACAGACTGACAGCTTTTCTGCTTCAGTGCTGCATTGTGATGAGTCAGTTGAATGAAAACTCCCTATCTCATTTTCCTGCAGGTCCTCCTGGCCTACAAGGATTTAGAGGTGAAGCAGGACTCCCAGGTGCTAAAGGTAACTTTCTCTTCCCCCTGGAAATTAAAGCAACATTAGCTCAGGTGCTTTTCTAGCACTGCTCTGAGCAGCAGATGTGGCCTGACCGTATCACATTTTGATTCTATGGGCAAAGAGGAGCGTAAGACTGAAGAAAAGGGAAGCAAAACCAAAACTTACTAAGTGATTGCTTGCAAATATTGAGAAATGCAGGAGACACAGAGGTAATAGAGCAGTCTAAGAGAAGAAAAACAGTTGGGTAGATGGACCTGTGTTAAAGGAAAAGAATTTCCAGTGTGAGTTTGTCTGGTAACACAGAATCCGTATTTCCATTATGATCTTTCTTGATGCATTAAATGCCTTTTCTTATGATTTGTTATTACTATTGTTCAATCATCCATGTATCTTTCAGGTGAAAAAGGAGCCAGTGGAGCCCCTGGACCCAAAGGTATGTTGACCAATTAGGTAACTTTTGTGTTTATTTTCTTTAGATTCCTTTAGATATGGATACTGGCCATGAGTTTTACCTTTGGCTTTTTCTTCTCTGCTCTTGTCAGAAAGCAGACTTTATTTTCTCTGATGGAAAGTGAAGCAATCTCACAGAATGCTTCCTTTTTTGTACCACAGGTGATCAGGGTGAGAAGGGTTCTCGTGGAATGACAGGTCAGTGGATTGAAATACTGGAGTAACAGCCAGCCTAAAAAAAGTATATCCCAGCCAATCCCATTTAGCTTTCTGAAACATTATAATGATGTTACTGGTTATAGGAGTTTTATTTCTGCACCAAAATTATAAACAAATAGATCCCATTCTTGATTCCAGCAATCTTGGTAATAATCTCTGTATTTAGCTTTAGGAAAATCCTCTCTCACATGCCCTGTATTCACATCACTTGAGCATTTCTAATGCTTGGAGACAGTTGTGAACATCCTGTCAATGCTGGGTTTCAGTTGCAAAGCAGCTAATATTGCTGACAGAATTGTCCAAGAGTTGTTTGATTCATTTTCACACTATTTTGCTACAGGTGAACAAGGCTCAAGAGGAATACCTGGACCTCCAGGAGGACCAGGGCCTAAAGGTAGGTAGGGTACCAGAAAGCTGCTGTACTTATATGCGAGGCAATGTCACTGCCACCCAGATTGTGTTTCTATGAGCACAGACAGGAAACATCATGGGAGTGGAAACATGCTTGTTGTGATCCTAGGTCTTTCCTTTAGACAGCTGTGATTAGCCTGAAAACTCAGAAAAAAATGTACTACAGTTAAGTTTTGAATGAATGTTTCCTGGATTTTCAGTAACTGCAACCAAGGTTTATTTCAGATGCAGTGTGATGAAAATCCACTCTTAGGTTTAGGACTGAACTCCACCTTGGAGGAAGACAGGATAACTGTGGTACAGTTTCAGAAATCCCTGACAATCTTTTTCTTTGGACAGGACAAGCTGGTCGTGATGGACAGCCAGGTGAAAAAGGTAAGGGCTTCCTTTGAGGTAGAAGTGCAGATACTTTCTGATTTGGCAGGAGGTTGATTTATAAAAAGGGTGGGAGAAAGATGGAAGCAGATTGATGTTCTGGGATCTTCCGTGTCAGAACTATAGAGTCAACCTGTAAACATGGAACTGAGACATATAATGGAGCAGGCTTTAAACTTGTGACAGAGTTACCTCTCTACAGAGAGGTGCCATTGGTGTTCCCCTCCCAGACACTGAGATGTCTGGAGGTGGCCACTTGGCTGTGAGAATATAATAGGTAGAAAGTGCTGCAGGACATTCAAGCCAAGCTTGAATGGATTGGTAGATTGTATGTTAGTGAATCCTGTCTTTTTAATGGTGATTATATCCCTAGGTGAACCAGGGCTTATGGGAATGCCAGGTGCCAGAGGCCCTCCAGGACCCACTGGAGATGCTGGAGAGCCAGGTAAAAGCATACAAAGAATAAAAATGGTTTTTTTCTCAGTCAGGAACACAAATGTATTTGTCAGTTTCCAGTCTTAATTTGAATTTAAGTCTGGTAGAGGATCTCTGTATTCTTAAAATGGTGATGAAAGGAAAATACACAGAAAATCTAGACCTTTCATGATCCCAAAATTGCCCACAGTGCAAACATCAGCTGCTATGAGCTGATTTACATAGCAGTTGCTAGGCCAGTTTCCACCACTTGTGAATTGTGTGCTATAATTTCACATAAATGTAATCTTTTTCTCCCTGTCTATGCTTTTCCCATATAAATTTTTTAGACATCATAAGAGTTTTTGCCTTTTTCTGACAGGTCTTACAGGACCTCAAGGACCACCAGGTAGGCTTTTCCATTAAATTCCAATTTATCAATGACACACTATGATATAGGTTTAAAAAACCCTTGCATTTTTTCCCTTTGTGGTACTCAGGGCTTCCAAAGTGATATCCCAATGTTTCTGCATCTCCTTTGGCTTTTGAGACAGGTTTTGTGCAAGATGTGTAATTCTGGAGCAATGCAGGGACTTTTGAGTGTTGAAATTTTGCCTTTCCCCAAAATGTAACATTTCAGTTCCCTGTGCATCACTGAAAAGTCCTTCTAATCAGCAGCAGAAACAAAAGGGTGACGATGGAGAAATAGAGATTGAAACAGAGGATGTGACATCTGTAAGCAGAGGTGGTTGGGTGGGACAGTTCATCAGGGAATTCAACCAGGAGCCTCAGGACAGGTAGCAGTACCTAGAAGAAGCTACAGGTAAATCTATGAAGCAGTGTCATCATCCAGGGAGCAGTGGGGCCAGGGAAGCCCAGGGACATTACCTGCTCAGTCTGTTCCTCCACTTGCTTATAAAGTCCTCAGGGACCTGCTTATAAAGGCTGAAAGCTGAGGTCTTGAGTAGGGAGCTCCTTCTATAAACCCACAAGCGAGACAGCTGGGGTACCTGAAAAGCATACAGCAAACAATATTTGCACTAACCATTTTAAATTGTTTGTCTACCTCATATCAGGACTTCCAGGCAACCCAGGCCGACCAGGGGCTAAAGGTGAGTTTTGTTTCTTCCCTAATGTTCTTTTGCTCTCTAAGGATTTCATTTTAGCAAGGATTAGCTGCTCCACTGACAGTCCCTGGATCAACAGTGGCATCTAGTGGCTTTGGGAAGGGAAGGTTTGAGAAGCAAGGTAGCCAAAGCTTCCCCAAGCGTACACAGAGAGCAGTGAGGGCATTTGCTGAGGGACTTGGAATGACAGCTCTCCTCTGAGCAAACCTTTGAAGCCAGCTTCAGCTCTGAGCATGATTAAGATGCCTGGTGACTGCAGTGGAAGCTGTGTCCCTGCCTCGGATAAATCCAGGCTATTGCCTATGCTGGCAGACGGAGTGCTTGGAAAGCTGATCAGAGGGCATCTCTGGATTAGCACAGCTCTCCTGCTTCCCCCCTGACCTTCTAGTGCTGTGACTTCTCAGATAAGAGATCAAGGGCAGAAAGAACAGAAACTACATGCTTAATAGTAAAATGTTATTGAGCTTATTATAGCTCTTATTCACCCCCCTAAAAAGAAACTCAACTTTTGTACCTTTGTTTTCCTAGGAGAACCTGGAGCTCCAGGAAGAGTCATAAGTGCAGGTATGTAGTGCTGAGAGGGGTCACACTTCTGATTTAGGAGGGTTTTCTCTGGGGTTTTTTGTGCCTCAATTCATCTTGGTTGTGTGTCAGACCTGTACTGGGGCTCCCTGTGTTGGGAGAATATATATGCCATAAATGTGGGATTCCTTAAGCATAGATTTGTACACATTCACTGGATGTGTGAGTATAAGTGTCTGTGTGCAAATTTATGCGTTTGTTTTTCAGAGGGTGCATCAACTATTGCTCTGCCAGGCCCACCAGGTCCCCCAGGACCTCCTGGCCCCACTGGTCCCCCAGGTGTTCCAGGTGAGTACTGATGAGTACAAAGTAGTGAGAGGTCAAACCCAGGGACTGGAATCAAGCTTTTTCACTGCTCAGGAAGGCAGGCTTGTGTCTAATCCCTTTCTCAGCACTGTTGCTGAAATTAGGAAGTGCTTGTTTTTCAGTCTTAGCTTTGAGGCAGCAAAACACCCACACAGGCATCTGTAAATATTTCTCACACACACATGCTGGCTGTGCATGAGCTCAGGCCTCATCCTCATCCTCTGTCCCAGTCAGATATTGCCTTCCAGCATGCTGGTGTCAGGCCTCAGAGTTCCTGAGCCCTGATTCTCATGGCACTTCTAGTACTGGAGCTAGTACTGGAATTGGTTTTGCAGAGACAGTCTCAGTTTGCAGTATTGACTGCAAGAGGAGGGTTAAGCCTTTTGCATTCCTTTCCTGTTGTGGTCAGTGGCATTCTGGTTATTTCCCCAGTCCAAGAGGCACCAAGCATTTTAATTGCCAGAGGATGGAAATTCAAGTAATACATGGGGCATTGATTAATTCATACCCCATAGCAATTCCATTTAGTTGTGTAAAATAATACATTATTTGATCATCTCAGTTATAAAAGTCCTATTGATTCTTTTCTGCTATTGTAAAATACAACCAGTAGAATCTAATGAAATTTGTGTTCTTTTTCATTTGAAACTAGGTCCTGTTGGACCAGCTGGTCTCCCTGGACAGCAAGGTACCATTTTCTTTCAGCTTTGATTATGCTTCTTAGATAAAGGAATTCATTAGTTCTCCTTTCTTTCTAATTCTCTAAGCCCTTGGCGCATTCCATCTCCCTTTTATTTGCAGATTTCTTCCTTTCAGTTCATTTTGTTGCATTCTGTGGCTTAATTAATCTTGTAAAGAATTTTTATAATTTTTTTGTTTTCCCAAGAGCCAGTGCAAATGCTGCAAATGTCTTTTTTTTTTTCTTCTGCTCTTTTTCCTGAGGGCTGGTATTTCTAAGGCACTTCTCAAGCACAGTTGCCTTTCTGTGATAAGGGATATAGCCCAGCTGGATACCTTCTGGCATTTTGAAAGGCAAGAGAACAAACTAGAGCCAAATTGGGATTAATGTCACTGTGAAAGCACTGCCAGTTGGACAGACATCTCTTTGGAAGGGCCTGAACAGAGCTGACCTCTAAGAACCTTTCTTAGCTGGTTTTCTATGATCCTGTTAGAGCAAACTGGACAGTCATTTCCACACTTGAATGCATTGTCCCTCAGATCTGGGACCTGAGTTCATGCTCCCAGTTCTCCTAAGGAAAGTCTGAACCTCTTGTCAGAATAGGTACAAAATGTCACCTCTCTGTTACATAACTCCCTTTCTCTGTTGCTTTTTTTTTTTCTTTTTTTCCTGGAAAAAGGTCCACGGGGTGAGAAAGGATCCCCAGGTGAAGCTGTGATAGAAACCATCAGAACAGAAGTCTCATCATTAGCATCTCAAAGTAAGTGGCCCTGCCTTTCCAACTCCTTTGCTTGGAGATGTGTGCTATTTTTGCATCCCATTTGTGCATCCCAAAGTCCTTTCAAAAGGAGGTAGATGGCATCAGGCCCAAATCACAGAGAGGGAAGTTGAGGAATGGTAGCTGGTGAGCAGCCCTCACAGAGCTGAGGGCCTTCAGAGTTCACAGAGGGCAGCTCCCTGTGCAATATGAACATGGAGTCATCTGTAAGACAAGAACCAGTTTGAAGAGGTATGTTTAATCTAAACAACAGAAATAATCTCTTTTCAGATTAAAGGATTCATTCAGAGGGGGGCAAATAAATTTTAAGATTAAAAAAATGTAACATTTTCTAAAAATTTTAAAATTTTAAGATGAAAATAAGTAGAGCAGAACAGAATGGTTTAGCAACATCCCAAGAAAAGCACTTGCTTTATGCAACAATAGATGTGTGATGCACTTAGAGTCGCTATTCCTAGGATCTGGGACCTCTGCAAGTTTGCAGCAAGGTAGAAGAGGACATCAAATTATAAATGATCCTTGCCTGATCACCATCCAAATGGTGATTCAGACCATGCTTCAATACTCTCCAGTTCCCCATGTAGGAGTCTTGGATCACAGCATCACTGAATTTTGAGTTTGTGCCTCAGCTTGGAGGTGAGGGTACATCACACAGTACAATCAAGATAACACAGTGCAGCTACTTGTTAGATTACATCTGTGTTATGTTCTCCTCCCAAAACTTGCCTCTTTTAAAGAATCTTTCCTCTCCTTGAAGTTCTTTCCCTCCTTCTTTAGTCTTTGAGTCCTTTTCTCTTTCTCTCAACAACCATTACTCTCCTTCCTGTTTCCAGTATCCTGCTCAGTGCCGTATTTTACTTCATGTCCTAACCAAACACATCTCTCCTCTCCCTCCTCTACTTCATCTTGGGCTTAGGTCACCCAGGTCCCATCTTAGTCCACCTTTGATTGTAAGAGCTTCTAGCAGCAGTATATTGACAGTTTCCATAGCAGCATATCTCCATAGCAACAATTTTCCCTTGTTTGTATTTTTCTTTTGCACAGTGCTGGGTGATTCACAAGGGCGAGCAGGACTACCAGGTCCCCCTGGACCACCAGGTCCCCCTGGACCACCAGGTCTGTAACATACAGAGCTCAGTACCTAAGCAAGGAACGCTCACACAACATGGCATGTTTCTAGACCATGCAGTTTGCTGAGTAAATGTTCCCTAATACCCCTGTTTCTTCTGTCATCAGGTGAATCTGTGCAGGGACCCCCTGGACCTTGTGGTCCCCCAGTTAAGAGTTTGTTCCTCTGAAACCAAACTGGAAAGTGGGAGGCTTTTTCCCAAGGCCTAGGGCTGGAAGCAGGATGTCACATAGTGGATTCCTACCAACACAATTTCACTGCAGCAAGGTGCTGCCCAACAAAGAATATTTGCTTTGGCGAAGGGTTCTAGCCAGAGTATTAATTAGTAAAAGCTAATTTTTAAAAAAAAAATTAGCTAAATGCTTTTAGGGAAGACACTTAAAGTTTTCAAGTTGCTAAAGGAAGTAACTGCAATCAATTCCATATTTACTTCTTACTTGTCCAGCCTGAACTTTCAACTGCAGACAGATGGGGAGGTTCTTACCATGAGGAACATATCCCTGTGCCCCATCCTGTAACACAGATTTCCCTTTCTCAGCCAGAACAGGGAAGGTGTAGGAGAACACGTGACAAGAGCAGAACCCTATTCCTTGCTCTCTGCTCAGAAGGAAAAGGGAGCAGGTTGGGTGTGTGATGGGATAGGCACCCATTACCACAAAGAAAGAAGTTTCCTTTTCTGCTGCAATGACAAGCTATCAGGGATAGATGTATGAAGAAAACAGATAAGTTAAGAGCCTACACAGGGAAATGACTCAAGCTAAGGCTGTGGCTGGAGACGTAGCAGTTCTTGCATTCATTTACTTGTATTGCTGAGGCTGATCCTTCCTGAAGCCTTTCTGTGTCCCTTTTGCCTAGGAGAAGGATTGCCAGGACCTCCAGGCCCACCAGGGAGACCAGGATCATCCATGTCCACCTCAGGTAGGTTCTTGCCACTCATTCCAACACCTGGTCCTGGGAATGTCCTGTTAGGGTTCCAGAGGGCACATATATATGGCTAGGACCAAGTGGTGCCAGAGAAACCTTGTTTCATGTTCTGTTGGATGTCATGAAGAACTCTCTTTGTTTGAATTGCAGAAGCATTTTTCACAGGACCACCGGGTCCACCAGGACCACCAGGCCCGAAGGGAGACCAAGGTGGGTATATCGTGCTGCCTCACCAAAGTCCTAGAGGGATCTCAGCACATTAGACTGAAAAGAGGGAAGGGCGTAGGAGTAGAAATTCCTGACTTTGTCTGTCTGTAAGAAAGCTAGCACAGTTGTCACTAAGTAGGACTCCCGTCCACTGTAAAACAAGCCAGTCTTTGTTAAAAAAATTCAGTAGCCTCCAGTGCTGGTGTAATGGCAGTCACTGTATTCAGATCCCAACTTTGCAAGCCCATCTTAGAAGTTAGTTGAATCAAATTCTATGTCTCTGCTTCATTTTCCCCATTGAAGGGGACAGCCATTTTGCAAAATGCACTGTGGACTAAGTGAGTGCAAGGAGGTGGCCCTGTGAAGTGTAGCTCAGCTCTCAGCAGGCAGGAAAACGTGGACCTGCTCCCTTTAGCTATTTCTCCCCTACATATTGAAGGCCAAGATGATATGCTACAGTGTGGGCTGGAATGTTGCTAATGAGAATAAAGCAAATCCTAACACTGTGCCTCTGCTCCGCTGTTCACAGGTGAACGAGGTCCACGGGGATTCACAGGTAAGGAAGGAGATATTAGTGGGTTTCAGGGTAGCTTGGTGGGTGTATGACTGCTCCTTCATTTCTTTGTCTCATGCAGGAGAACCAGGTGATCCTGGCCTTTCAGCATTCTCCTCCCACGGTTAGTCTGTGCCCCTTTTCCTTCTTTGAATTCATTGTCCCGGGGCTGAAATTGGGCCAAAATCCTGCTCTACTCATTCTAGTTTAATTTTAGTGGAGCCAGGATTTTGTCCACGTACTTTATTCCTGTGAATCTCTGACTCTCTTTCTGCAACTGCCAGGTGAAAGAGTCACCATACAGGGACCCCCAGGCCCACCTGGCCCACCTGGACCAAAAGGTGAAGTTAAAAATCTTCTCTCTTTTTTTTTTTTTTTTTTGGGGGGGGGGGGGGGGGGGGTGGTGGGGGGGGGGCACACACATCCAAGCATAGTTGAGTCTAAAGGATGGAACAACCTGGTCCTTTGGGAACTAGAGCTGTGCTCACTCCTGCCTTTTCAGGCAAAGCAGGACCACAGCAATAGAATTGCTGTGAGCACAAGGCACTTGACCAGGTCACAGAGGGCTCAGAAAAGCTGCCATGACCTGTTCCTTATGCTCTTTCCCAATAAGCTGGCATTTCACCACAGTCAGTGCAAGGGCTGAGTAGTTGCTTCTCTGACAACATGTAGCTCAACTGTTTCACATGATCAAGTATGCAACGTGCAGTCCCACCCATTACAAGTGTTTGTCTCCCTCACTCTTTTCCAGGTGATGCAGGTGTCCCAGGTGCACCTGGCATCCCAGGAGCATCTCGAGGTAAGAGGCCAAGACCACCATCACTCTGATATTAAGAAAGAATGCTGATATCCTGGTGGAGGCTTTGAAAAGCTCCTTTGACTTTTACCAGTGTGGGTGCCAACCTAATGCTGATGGGACTTGTGTTCAAAACCTCTTTTTGCACAGCTTGCCTTAAATCAGAAAATTTAAGAATTTACAGTATTCTTACTGGGAATCCTTTAAGCCAGAGACTTGCCTCTGTGTGGACAGGTTCTTGAACTGGTGCTGCCCAGGCTGACTGGGATTGGGATCAGCAATGTTATGTTAGGATCATGATGTTAGAATAATGAGCTTGAGGTCTATAATCTCCATCTATATTCTGCACAGCACTGCACTTTATTGCACAAACCCACCAGGTCTGCCTGTACAAAACCAGGAACATCTCTGGACTCAGCCCTGCACAGGCTGAATTACAAGATGCTGCATTAATTGAAGACATTATACTGTCAAATAGCCCATGCTCAGAATGTATTTAAAGAAGCAGGGGGAGCCCCTCCATATTCAATTTCCAAAGGTCTTTCCAGTCCAGTGGGAAGGGCTTTATGCAAATACACTTTATTGTCACTTGGTCTAATGCAATTGTGCTAAAAACACTCCTCCTTACAATGCTTTCTGTAGGTGGATCCAGACAAATTCAGGGACCCCCAGGACCTCCTGGGCCACCCGGTCCTCCTGGCCCAAGTGGGGGTTCATCTCAAGACATTCAGCAGTATATCACTGACTACCTGAAGAGTGAGTATAATGATATTTTTGCCGTGGGTCAGCAGTTTCATGCCTATCTCTCTTTTGCTCCCTAGGACCTTGTCCCTCTTCTTTTAGAAACAACAGCCCTGCTACTCTGGGCTTATTTCTGCTAAATACTGTGAAGTACTGTTGTCCACTGTGACCTCTGTAGAACTATCCTTCTGTTGTCCTGTTCTTTGTCAGAGGAAGAGGGTCTGGTAATTGTGCGTATGGTCAGTCTTCCCTCTTAGTGATGTGGGCGTATCTTGGACTTTCTACGTAGGTGACAACATCAGACATTATTTGGCTGGTGCCCAAGGCCCACCAGGCCCTCCAGGCCCACCTGGACTTATCACCACTGCGGATGGGGTGACCTTGGATTATGCAGAGCTGGCTACCCGTGTCATGAGCTATATGACAAGTAAGCACCATGTTGGTAAACTTTGTACTGAGTCATGCCCTCAGCTGAGCTTGTGCAGCACCTAGGAGGTAAGCACCAGAGGAGAAACAAATCTTTAAGTAGCAGCACCCCAACAAGGTTATTCATCTTCAGCAGTCTAGGCCTAGGACTCCACACAGCTGAGGTATCCTCTGAGTCTTGTCTTTTTTAATGGTTAGATTAACTAGCAGTGTAGAACCTTTAGTGCTGCTGTGTAAAAAGTCTCATATTAAACATTTGTTGTTAGGCTCTTTGACACCCCAAAGACCCAAACAGAAGTGGCTTTATTTAGTATATGTGGTCTCAAGTATTTGGGGGTTGTCTTGTGTGTTTCCTAAAGTAGATGAAATTCCCAGAGCTTTTGGAAGTAGCCTAGAATCTTAACCAGAAATGAACAGAGTACACAGTTGTGTGTGATGACCATGAGATGACCAGAATGTGTGAGATAGCAACTGTTTCATGGTTTGGGGCATGAGAAGCCCATTCTACTAGTTAATTTTCATCTTTCCTTTGTTCCTTCCTGACCCCCTCCTCACCTTCTGTCTCATCCTGGCTCATGTAAAACCTTTTCATTTTCACAGGCTCTTCAGGTCGTTATGAGTCATTTTCTAGCTCAGTATCCACTACATCCATTTTGTACCAAGAACTTCTGGACCTGCTGCAAAGTAAGTGACCCTCAAGGGAAACATGGGATTGAGGATAAAGCATCCTGGAGATCTGCCTTTCCCTCCCAGTCTCCAGTCTACAACTGGAGTTACCTGCATCTGCTTCAGAAAGTTCTACTTTCCAGCTCTTCCACTCTCATTGTTCCCCCATAGCCTTGCTAAGCTGTTGTTCTTAAGGTGAGGGGAATCCCCAACTCTATTCTTTTCTATACACACTGTTACTGTGAGCTAAAAGGAAATCTCCAGGATGCCACTTGGCTGTCCATGAAAGTCTTGATGATGCTGGCCAGCACTAAGCTGCAAATGGCTCCAAAGTGCCACAAAGCTCAGCATGATCTTTCCCAACCTGAGCTGCTTTTCATTCCCTTTACCCAAGAAGTTGTCCAGGGTGTCCTGAAAAAAACAGGCAACAGAGAGGTCCCTTAAGCAATCCAAATTCTCATTCTCCTCACGCCCTTTTTATAGGAGGTTCCCAGCCTTGTCACAGATTTCTGGCACCATATACAATTCACTCCGAAAAGTGGGACTGAAGGAGCTTTGCGTCCATAGGTTTTGATGGTTTCCCTGGTGGTAGGGGCTCAGCTCATGGGCTGGGAGTTCCTCACATTTGGAATCTGTGCAGCAGCTGGACAGCCTTAAAAGAAGCTTTTTTTCATTTCTAGGAGAAGAAATTCGTCAGTATCTCATTGGACCTCGGGGCCCACCAGGACCTCCTGGGCCAGGGGGAGATGGAATGTCTGTGTCACTGGATTATGATGAGCTGACCAGGAGGTTTATCAGCTACTTGTCAAGTAATAGTTTTATTAGTGTGTGTTTCCCTCTGTTCCTTTGGGAGCCCAGCACAAAGCTCATGCCGTCAAGTCAGTAGAAATTATTCCAGTGTTAATTGTGTGAATCCCTATGTACAGAGATATCCTCACACCTCACAGGGACTGTGAGAGACTTGGAAGAGAAGAAAGATATCCTGTAGCTAAGATACCATCCACAGACTAGCAGTGAATCCTTTCTTTGTTAAAAATTGAGCTTAGGAACAAAATTTCATCTCAGCCATCTTAGAAGTCCCATCAACACCTTCAAGTACCTTTCTAACCTTTATCTCTGTTGTCAGGATATATTTCCCTCTGAAAGAGTTGGTCTGAAAGAGCTCACTTTGTGTCAAGGCAGCTCAGGCAACAAACTCTTAGAAGTTAGTTGAAACAAATTCTATGTCTCTGCTTCATTTTCCCATCTGTAAAGGGGTGATATAGCATATAAGAACTATTCAACAGAGAGGACTCTTTGAGCATCTCAGTGCTAAAATGCCTAATCCTGGTAGCTGCAACTGTCTGCTTAAAAACACAGCCTGGTCCATGCTCAGTTTCTCTGAACTTCTCTTTGAGACCAGATTTCACTAGTGGACTACTCATAAGATGTAGAGAATTTCCAGCAGGAAACTGCAGTGTAATGGCAACACTCCAATGGCTCAGGCAGGACAGCTCCATTTTGTCAGCAGAGACATTTCATTAACACAAATCACAAAGTGCAGAGTGTTGCCCCAGAGCTGCAGACACAGGGAGAGCAACACAATGCATCAGCCTGTGGGTTGCAGCTGAGCTGCAAGTCTGGGGGTGCCCCCATCATGTCATGGGTTCATGAGGTGCAGAGCTTTTGCAAGGAATAGAAGCCTGCTGCCTGCCTGTCTGTAAATGTCCTTGGGATTGTCAGGGCAAAGTCACAAGTCCAGTGCAAGGATTGAGCTCTGGCTCCTGGCACAGCCTGCTTATGGGAGCCTCTCTGCATTGCCTGTGAACAAGCCCTGCAGCCTGTCTGCTCACACTGTAACAGCCTGTTCTGATAATGTGGATCTGTTTGATTTTGCAGGTTCTGGGATGAGCATTGGACTGCCTGGACCACCTGGGCCTCCAGGGTCACCTGGTATATCATACAGTGACCTGACAGCCTACCTGAGAAGTAAGCCAACTTCTTCACTCCCCCGCTATGGGGCTCTATGTGCTCCCAGGATCTTTTTTACAGCCTTAGTCTCAGAATTTCCCTTTTGGCTATCATCACAAATAATTCTGATGGTCCTTTGTCCTTAGCAGCACTGCAGACCTCTGCTGGCACGTGCATACCCCACAGGGGGCTGCAGCTGGATCACCATGCTCCTGTGAGGAGCAGCAGCAGTGGGACTGTCTTGGAGATGGGCATGAAGAAGCCCTTTGTAGTATCCAAACTCTGCAACATAAAGGCATCGTTTCTAATGCCTCCTTAAAAGTATATTTTAAAAATAGGGACTTTACACTCTTTGGAATTACCTGATTGTCCAATATGACATCTGCATGCAGGGAAGTGAGGTACACCAAGAAGGCTGCACCAGAAGGTACTGGAGAGGAAAAAAAACCCTTCTATTTGGCTGTATCTGGAATAACCTGCATTGTCAAGGAATATTCATTAAGGTTGTGGTTGTTTGGTTGACTTCTTTTCTTCCCTTGTGTCTTACAGACTCTGAATTCAGAGGTATTGTTGGGCCTCCTGGTCCTGCAGGCCCCCCAGGACCTCCAGGGATCCCTGGATCACCAGGCACCTCTCTGGAGGACGTCTCTGCCTACCTTCAAAGTAAAGCACTTGTGTTTCTCACAGCTGGCAGGGTGACTCTGTTTGTAGATGCTGGGGGGACTGAGGCTGACATTTAGCTTAGCAGGGATGTGACTGCCCACTGGGAATAAAGCTACTGTAAGGGAAAGAATTTTGTTAATGTCATCTGTAAAGGGATGGACGTTGGGGTTGGAGCCTTTAAACTTTCAAGATCCCCAGACATGTGAAATTTCCTTATCCTCTCACTGATGGAAAATAATTCTTTCTCTCTCTCAAGGTGTTGGATACTCTTCCCTTTCTGGAGTCCGGGGCCCACCTGGCCCTCCTGGCCCTCCAGGACCACCAGGTTTCTCTGGAACCGGCCTGCTGTCCTATACTGACATCACCAACAGTGACGAGTTCAGGAGTGAGCTGATCCAGTACCTAAAGAGTAAGGGAACGCCATCCATCCTTCCTGCACACATCCCAAGACATGCTTTACCTTGTGTAGGTGACTGGCTCTGCCACAGCTGAGACATTCCTGTAGGAGCCTTCCCTGAACTGGGGCTACAGGAACAGCTTCCCTCTACAGCCACGTCTACAGGAGTGTGCTGCACCCTGTAGGCTCTTCTCCTCTCTATACACTGCCAGCCAAAGTCTGTGTTGTGAGACAATAGGGGCAAGCACTGGGGAATTACAATTGTCCTGTGCTGAACATGGGTCCCTAGTAAGGTCATGAGCAGAGTTTTACTGTGGGAAAAGCATTTTCTTTGGCAAACACCTGCCCACAGAGCTATGGATAACAGAGGGGTTGGAAGGCAGCACTGAGCTAGCTGTGAAGTACCAATGGTCTGAGCTCATCCTGGCAAGTCATCCAAGGCAGGCTTTCAAAAACACCTCAGCTTTGGCAAACTGGTCACAGATTAGCTCTTTTGGCAGAGGTGCTGAAATTGGCCTGAGGAGTGCACCCTTCTGCAAAATGGTTGGATATGTTCCCAAGATTGGGCACACAAAATTGTGGGAGAGAGGGGGAGGACGGTGTCTTGCCATCTTTAGAGTTCAAGGTTGACCTGTGCCTGCTGCCTGAGAAATGCCACTGGATGAGGGTCACTGTGATGGTGGGACAGAACTTCACACTCCAGTCTTCATTCAGGTGGTAGCACAGGACCTCTGTCAAGCCCAGTGTCCCAGAAGTTTCCCCCTTGTATTTTGCAGGTGATGAAATTCGAAGCTACATCTCAGGACCTCCTGGGCCCCCTGGGCCACAGGGACCACCAGGACCCAAAGGAGACAGTGGCTTTGTGTCTGGGTCTATGTCTTCATCATACCAAGGGTTACGAGCTTCTGAGCACTTGCATGGAGGTTCCCTTGGTGCTGAGGGCTCCCAGGGGGGCTCCCAGGGCACAGGCAGTTTGTATGGCAGCTCCATGAGCAGCATGTCCTCTTACCATGCCTCAGTGGGCAGTGATGACACTTATGATGCCTCCATGGGCACTGATGGGTCTTTTGATGGACTGCTAAGAGAGGAGGAATCACACAGGAGATCAGCAGGGTCGAGCAGATCCTACAGCAACTCCTTCACTGGTTCCCTGGATTACAACGAGCTGGCACTCCGTGTGTCAGAGAACCTGCAGAGTGAGTGCAATGCCTGCTCATCCTGACCCTCCTTATCGCAGCCTACAACTCCAAACCCCCTGTGCCTGGTTGCACTGTTCACTTCCCTCTCCTTCCTGCTGCCTGCAGCTCTCCCCTTCCACCTTCTGCCTCAGCATGCAGCCACAGTTCTCCCAGAGCTCCTTTCAAATGACATCTTTAATTCCACAGGCCGAGGTATTCTCCAGGACCTGATGTCTTACACTGCACAGGGACCTGCAGGTCCCCCAGGCCCTCCTGGTCCCCCTGGCATCAGCAAGGTCTTTGCAGCCTATGGCAATGTCACCGCAGACCTCATGGATTTCTTTAAAAGTGAGTGACATTTTAACTTGGCATTTCTGATTCATGCATTAGATCTCCCCAACCTCTCACAGACCTACTGATCTTCTCACCTCAGCACACTGCAGAAGTCAAGGTGCAGAGTTGAAGCTGGATGGTCTTTCCATCTCCTTCCTTCCTTGCTGGGGAGGTGCAGTCATTATTAGGAAGGACATCAGTTTTTCCCACTATATATACAAAACTTATCCCAAACCCTGAGGGCCTCTCTGCTTACAAGCTCTGTGGCACATTTTAATGTGGCTGGGCTGGCAGACATACAGAAATATGAGCCAGCTGCTCTGCTCTGATTCTCGACCCTGAGCATGGGCCAGCTCCAGCCCTAGTGACAGCCAGGACACATAGAGAGAGTGACAGAGAAGTGCTGGTGAAATGACACTATAGCCTGTCCTTGGAACTTTGTTGGTACCAAAACCCTGTTTAAAAACATTGCTGTCAGTCTAATTCCACCTAACCCAGAGAAATGTTCTTCCAGTGTAACTCACAGCTTCTCTGAGTAGTGAGGCAGTGGTTTCTCCCACTCATTCACTCTCCTTCATTTCTCTCTCCAGCACATGGTGCCATCCAGGGGCCACCTGGTGAAAAGGGGGAGAGGGGTTATCGTGGACCCAAAGGTAAGGCTTGCCATCCTTTCCCTCTTCAGCCTTGTGATGCCCAGGAAGCAGCTCTGTGACCACAGAGATCACAGCACTGCTCAAGGTCACACCCTCCCACAGTGAAGGTGGCACCTTCAGGATCTTAGCCAAAACATTGTCCTGACTTGGTGTCCCTTCCCCTGGCCTGTCCCTGTCTGTGGGTCACTTGTGCTCAAAGGCAAACTTGGTCTTCTCATTCCTTCAGGTGACCCTGGGCCCATGGGCCCACCAGGACGACAAGGGCACCGGGGACCAAAAGGAGAGAAGGGAGAGAAAGGTAGGAACACCTTGCCATCCCCAGGACAGCAGGGCTTGACTGTCAGGGAGTTGCACCAGCCCATCCTGGGAATAGCTGGAAAACACAGCCCCAGTTTTTTTTGTTTGGATCTTTTGTCTTTTTACATGGTCTTTTTAATTTAACCCTCCTTGTGATTTTTCTGGTCCCCAGGTGAACAACTGTATGTTGGCAGAAGAAAAAGAAGAAGTGTTGGTGTTTAAGGGAAGAGGTAGCTCAGCTCTGCACAGGGCAGCATTGCCAGCAGCCTGTAGAGAATTAGCCTGAGACTTCACTGCCTTAATGCTAAAACATCCTCACTGCTCAGCTGACCCCTTAGAGCTGATAGTTCAGATCTGAATGTCTCTTGTGTGTCCAGCATGGCCCTAGTGTGGGTGTTTGCTCCTGTTACTGATGTCTGACTTCATGCCCCTGAGCTCCCAGACTGATGTCCTTGGGCTGACAAGAGCTTCCTGTCTCACCTAGTCCAGGTTTCTTGTACTACTCCCAGTTATGTAAAAACCTGGGTTTTTTAACTTGCCAACTCTGCAGAAAAAAGGAAAAAGAAAACAATCCCCTCCCTACCAAATTCATGGTTTGTCAGGGATCAGATGCAGCCCACAAGGCCCCATGAGAAACCCTGGGCTTGCACTGTCCTGGGATTCCCTCTGCACAAACTCTGCCAACTCTGGAGCCTGCTTATAGCAGCACAGTGAGACATGATACACACAGGCCAAACAAAAGCACTTTTAAATGTAATTTGTTTATCTTTTAAAAATATTTTTGTATTTTTTTCTGTTTTTTTTAAACACTGGTGAAAAATAATCTTTAATGTAAACAGCCCAATTAAAGTGTGTTTTTAACCCCATCCCTGAACTATTCAGGATGGCCATTCTGTGTTTGCAGGTTGTTGTGGGGCAGGGTGAGGCACCTGAGATGGGTCTGAGGTACAATGGTAAATACAATGGCACAACATTAAATACTTTTATGCTCAGTTATTTTAAACATTGTAAATCATCCCCTTCACTAAAGTGCTTGTACAAATCACTTAGATTTCATGCAAGTTTTCCATCAACAGAACGGAGGCGATCTCAGCAAACTGTGATTTTATTGTATTTACAGCAGAATTATTACAGTATTCTACAGAAAGCCATGAAATCAAATTGCTTTCAAAAACAAGACCAAAAAAAACCCCAAAACTGTTGTATGGCTGCTACTGCAAGTTCATTTCCACGAGCTGTACAGAGACCCTTAGCCAATTATTCATCCATCTCATGATTTTTGGTTGCTTTCTGTAAGGCAAAAATAACTTAGTTTGCAGTTAACACAAAACATTCAACAACTGCTGAGAGAACACGAGGCTGGCGGTGCCTCAGGCGCGTGTTTTGTCACAGGATGCTCCTGCTCTGTTTGGCTTCCTGACAGAAAATGGGGTGACAGTTCAACATTTGATGCCACTCAATATCCCTTCCTAGTTTCTGTTCTTTCCACCATTTTAGGACTGATTCTCATTACCAAAGAGGGTTTACCACCTAATTGTAAATGTGGAAGACTTCGTTTTAAATCAGGCTAACCCTGCACTCAGACACTCCCCTCTGCTTTCAGTACAGGGGAAGCACATGAGCCCTTTTCTCATGGGTTGGGCTTGAGCATGTTTGTGCTTAAGGGGTTTTCCTCTGGCACCACTGACTGCCCAAATACCAGATGTGCAAAGAAGCTACAGAAACAAACATAAGGACCCAGCTGGAGAAAGGGGATGCAGAACAAGTAAAACTTCTCTAAAAGAAACACCATCATATCCTTTGTCTTCTCCTTCCCTTTATCTGTTCTCATCTTTTGCAAGACTGTGAAATGATGGGACATCCTGGTCTTGGCTTGCCGGTGAACAAGGAAGGTTCATTTTCTCTAATCTTACTTCAACTGCTGTCAAGATGACAGAAGTCTGGGAATGGGAATTAGCATGGCCATATCAATGCAAGGAAGTTTCAGAGATCCAGAAATACAGATTTTGACATAAAATGTGCAGACTAAATGCTAACATAGAACCTATCGACATAGTGATGATCCTAAACACTGCCCCTCTCCCCCTTTCCAGAGAGTCACTCAAACTTGCCCCTTTTCCCTGCAGTAGATGAACCAAGAAGCTAGTAGATCAGTGGAAGCAACAAGCACTGAGATTATTTGTATAGTTCAGTTTTCAGCAACAATATATTTCTGAGGTCCTGGGAGCTGCAGCTGGACTACAGCTCTGAAAACTGGGCTGCCTAAAAGTGGACTCAAGTGCCTGAATTTAAAACACCTTATTTGAATCTTTCCTATACCAAAGCAAGCTTGAAATACTTGCAAGGCAGATACTATTTCAGTTGGAGAATCAACTAAAATTTCCTATGTGATACTGCTGTCACAAAAGACATGCTGTGACAAAAGCAATTTCTTTGCTGTTCTGCTTACCTCTGTCTTAGTTAAGGTGCTATGTTTCCAATTTTTAAGGAAAAGAATTTGGTAGAATGGAGTTATCAAGTCCTCTGAGACAGAAGAATAATTTCTTTAACTGTGTGACTGATTAGATATTGAGCACCCATAAATGCAATTTTAAAAGAATATTAGCTTAAAAGATTACATGGGAAAAAGGATGCAGTTCAGACTGAACATCAGTTTTTAATGTGATGTGAAAAATCACTCTGAGTGAATGCTGATGGTCCAGACAGCGCAGCCCTGCCACCAGGGAATTTTAATTCAGGTGCCAAATCAAATAAAGGTTTTCCTTCAGAAGGTGTTTATAAATCAGGACCTACATAATCAATCATAAGAACACACAACTTCAGTATCACATCTTTACATGCTGTATATAATTTTCCTGCATACACCAGAGACAGCAGACTGTTTAAAGAAGGAAAATTTGTTTTACGGCAATAGAAGGATCCTCAGAGAGGATCAAATGCTGGAGTATTTCTTCTTCATAAATAAGCAGCAAAGTTCCCCTGGAATTTCAGAAGATCAAGGGGTGTCACAGCCCATTTTCCCCTGTGTTGGTAACCCCCCTCAGCCAGAACCTCCTACAAACAGGGGCAGCAGGTGCACCTAAAGACCTCTAGCCCCAGATCTCCCTAGATGCCTTAAGCAGTACCAAAATGCACTTTCAGAGCTCAGGAAGCACATGGTGTGAGGCTGAGGCCCTGCAAGCAGGTTTTCCATGAGCATCAGTTGTAAACACAGGAGGACAACCCACACACAGCACTACAATCCAGGGATTTATTGCCTTTGGTGGTTTTTGTGTGTGCAGAATTTACAATGTAGCAAAACACCAGGGTGAGCAAATACTGATTTGTGGTCAGCTTTGGAAGAGCATATGGGGACAAGGAGATCTGCCAAACAGTAAGAATTTGTGAGGGCATTGTTTTGGCTGCAGAAAACACACCTCACCACCCTGGAGCTGCTAACATTCATTAGGGAGGTGACATGAGATAGTACCGAGATTGGATTTCACATCTCAGGAGATGTCTTTTAGGCACATGTGAGACTAAATTAATTTGAATTGCATTTTCTGACACTGATACAATATTGTAACGCCTCTCTCACATTCTGCCAACACTTAAACCAAATTTTATCAGCCTAGATGTATAAGTACCCATGCTAATTCTTGTTATCACTGAGAAAACATATTTTCATGCTTGGTATCAATTCTCAGCCCAGTTCACAAGTGTTACATAGGGCTCCCCACCTGGAGACCTAACCAAGGCTTCCATCACCACATCTGATCCCTCCCTCCATCCCAGAGCTCAGTTACAGTTATTTGTGCAATTTACAATGAGATCAGATTGCAGGGCCTGTGTGAAAAGGATCTTCAAATAAAAGATGTAAGAGATTCAGACAGAGGTAAACAGAATGCCAATGCATATTAGTAATTTATCACTGAAACAACCAAAAATGTAAGGAGAAGATTATTAACATTTACTTGTAAGGATTTAATGGGGATGAGTGCAGCCATAATCCAGAAGAGGAAATCTGCCTGCCCTGCTTACTCCCCAGGTAAAGCACTGAGCCTACTTCATATGAAACTGCAAACAAATTCTGTTAAATATAGATAGAGATTATTTAATGTTATCTTAATAACAGTCGATTTATGAAGGTGGAGCTTAAAAAGCAAAAGGTCTTCAAAGACTTTCTTCTCCCTACTAAACAAACAATTCAAAAAACCTTTGCATTTAGCAACAGAGAACATTCTAGAGATATGATGTGTGAATTTACAATAGTACACAATACACATTTAAAATAATAAAATGCCAGAAATTAAGGCTAGCTATTAAAGTAATTATACTATCAAAAAGTTACAAAATTTAAATTAAAGCATGCATTTTCCAATTTTCTTTTTACTGTGCTGTAAATCAAGTGTCTCCGTGGAGAAGATATTGGTTCAACATCCATGGATTTCAGCATCCAAGGTTTCAACCACAGCTGATTAAAGTCCTATGTTAATTTCTGAGTTCATTGCCATGCAACAACACTGTTCCCATGAAATGAATGCCATGGAATGGGCACCAGTTACACGGTCAAAGCAAGCAAGCAAAACAAAACGGATGCAGCTGATGCCCAAAGAGATCAGAGAAAGTCAGGCCTCAAAAGACAGAAAGCAAATACTATTTTACAAATGGAGCTCCAACATACTCAAGGTACAGCTTATACACTGTCTTGATATGACTCAACCTCTATCCACCAAAAGGAGTGCAGCAAAAGTGACCTAATACAGCTGTATTTCCCTACCCTGCTAGAGGAGACACAGTTCAGAATTCCCACTACAGATCAGTCAGGCAAATAACTTACGGTACACCTAGGAACTTGAAAAATAAAACCTGCCTATGTTAGTAGGTGGCAACACAAAAGCAAAACACCCAGCTTCATAAAGGAGTTTGTCTATATATATTTAACTTAATTTTTCCTTAAAATAAAATGACTAAAATAATAATAAAAAAAAAGGAATCTAACACTTCTAGTAAAATCAGACTTTAGCCATGGTTATTTATAAATATGACCATCCACCTCCACTTCTGTGATGGCGTTCAAATGAACAGGCTTTGGTAAGAACAGAACAATGGCTCTACCCATTCCAGGTATAGTTAGAGAAACCACGTGCATTTTGCACACTGCTTTCTAAAAAATACATTCTACAGTTTTTCAATTTGTAGAACTAATCACCTGTATGTAATAGCTAAAGAAAATAATACACTGTGCATTTTAAAGTTAGCATTTCTTTCACCTTTACATATTTTAGTGCAAAATATTTTAGGGTGAGGATTTACAACAAAAATGGCAGTAGCAGCAAGAAATCTTGTTTTGTACAGTAACAACAATGCTAAGGAGTTTTGTGTTTTTAAATGACAGAACAGTATCCTGATGCCAGGATCAGCATATCTAAGTGTTTCAGGCACTGTATTAATTAAACTAGCACCCCATTTCATTATGGAACTAATGGACAAAACATGCCATGGAGATCAGCTCAGTTTAATTTATGCCATAAGTTTCTTCTGAAAGAAGTTGCAAAGGCTTTTGCCTTTGCCAATTGTGTTCAAACATAAGGGTTTGTTTTTCTGATTACTGGCATTTTCTTAGTAATTAGTTTCAGTCCTTGACATGAAGACACCGCTCACATTATGAAATTTTAAACCTCTCATGGCAGTTTCAATTGTGGAATTCTCTTGTGGAGAAATCTGATGCTTAAAAACACAATAGCAGAACTAATATTACACCATTTAAATGTTCAGATGAGAAACCATTTTTTCTGTGATGAGAAAGAACATAATATTTCAGGCTTAAATTCAAAACTGTAGGTAACGTACTTTTAGAGACTGGGATAAAAAGCCCACTTAGTCTTGAAACATCTGAAGGACGTAACAATACCATAGTACACCAACACTTGGTTTGTTTCTTCTGTTCAGGGGAGTGAAGAAACCGCTCCTGACACTGATTGTCTCCACTGAAAACAACACACGAGGTCCCCGATGTTCATACGCCGTGGGTAAGTGGGGTCAGACCGTAAGGAGGGAGAATTCCAAACATGAAAAACCTACAGAAGTTCCCAGAGTTACGACCCAGTGGAGTGAAGGCTGGGGATTGGGTAGAATTTGGAAATCCGGCTTTGTGTTGAAGGATTAAGGCATTCGGATTCTCCAGTCATTTTAAAGAAAACTTCCTGTTCCTGCAGTTTTCTGGCAAATTCTTCTTCTAGCATCTAAAACCAAAATCAGATTGTCACAGGATTAACAAGGCAAAGTACAAGAAACCCATTATTGTGGAGACATTTTGTCTATCTCTGTACTGGGTGAAACTCTAGTATGTTCCCTTTCAAAATGAAATAATCTGCCAAGATCAACCTCCACCACCAGCTATATCTGCTATATTTCACTCAAGTTTTTTCATAACCTACTGGCTTCTGAAATATATTCCTAACCCCAGATTTACCTCCATCTAAGTTTTCCATTCAAACCTGCACACACGTGCTGCAAAGAGGCTGGTAACACCCAGCCTGCTTTGGTGCACCTGCCCTTTGCTCAGTTTATGCAATTTCTTAACATCTTTTATTATACAGTGAACTGCAACAGCTTTGTACAGCAGCTTAACTCTCCTGCTCTGTAATACTGTTGTACTGTCTGTATTTTCTAGATCAAACCCTTGATAATTTCCTGATTCATGAACTGCTCCCATTTACCTTTTTTCTCGGTCTCAATTTCTCTCTCCACTCCTTCAGTTCTTGGCTGTGCTCTTCATCCAGCTCTTTTAGCTTCTGAGTCTCATGCTCAACCAGTAGATGGCATTTTTCATTCTTAAAACAAGATAATCCTTATGTAAAACTAATTCAGATTAGGCAACTCAACATTTGTACAGTGACATATGTTGTCCTAATTCTTTCTAATTAGCTTATTCCGTGTAAATAGTGACGTGAATAATTACAAGATGAAAGTATGTTACAAGGCTACGTTTTCAAAAGCTGATCTCTCCATCGGAGCCAATTGAGATAAGTAACATTCGTAAATCCAAATACACTGCTGAGCATCATTAAGGCTGCTGCTGAGAGTGTTATTCAAAACTGTTTCACTGCCTAATGATGCTTTTCAAGGTCATGCAGCATTTCTGCTTTGCTTTTTAAAGACAGTCTGTATAATTTATTAAAAACAATTACATTAAAAAGGAAGCTGTTTTTTGGAAATATTTCAACCCTTGGTGCCAAGAGCTGAGAAAAACAAATGGAGCTTACAGAAGAGATAAACATAGTTGCAGAAGCAGCTTCAGAATTGCCTATGAAAAGGCTCAAACGACACCTCAGCTTCACATAGTCCTCAGTAAGGTACCTGGGGCATCAGCCTCACTTTCAGAGGACTTTTGAAACATGACAAGAAAAAAATCAATTATTTGGCTTCAAGTCTCTGCGCTTTTTTAAGAGCAGTTGGCAATGGTGGTGTTTCTAGGGTTCCAGTCCCAACTGGGTCTGATGCAGAGTACAGAACCACAGCAACACAAACAACAAGCACTTGGCTAGACCTGAGTGCAGCAAGGAGCCAGTTTTCCTTGTGAAGCTCAGAACAGCCCTAATCTGCTCAATTTTACTGGAACTGAAACTCTCACAACGCTCCCACGGTACTTGGGGATTTACTGGGGCATATTAGTGGCACAGCCAGGGACTGTTTTTGCAGGATGTAAGAAAGTGAATAGAGTAGAATGAGCTTCATTGGTCATTGCATGATTTCTCTAAGCAAAGGTTATCAGCAGGTGATCATTTAATGCTTTAAAACTGCCTTGTGTCCCTGAAACTGAGAAAAGCTGATTTGACAGAAAAGGAGATCTGGCCTCTGGTATCCAGCAGAAACTTTCACAAAATGCATACCAAAAGAGACAAATTAGAGCTCCTTATCACAAGAAGAGAATTCCTTCTAAGTACCTTCCAGAAGCTCACATGCAAGTGGCAGCACTTGGTAAAAACCTCCTCATTCCTGCACTGCTGCAAACTTCTCATGGGTAATGCCTGGTGCTGCCTACCTCTGTTCTGATTAATGACATTCCAGCAAAATCAGGTTAAAAGGAAATGCTGCCTACAGAAAATAGCCCTGGGAACTAGACAGATATTCCAGAAGTGATCATCTGCTCCTGGTTCATGCTCTTGTTGCATTTAAAATGATTCCTCATTAATTGATGGGAACAAATCAGTCTGGCAAGGCAGTGCACTAATGGCCTTTGAAAACAATGTTGAAAAAACTGTATACAGAAAAATTAAGGAAAAGGTATTTCTGCTTTGCCTGCAGCTGGTATTAACCTAAGTCTTTTCACTGAATGGTCATTTAGTGTCATCTATTTTTAACCTGTAACTGATGCAGTTCCCTGATGTTTGCTTCACACTGCAGCTGAAGGTCCCGCATTTGGTTTTCATGTTTCTGATGCTGTGCCAATCTCTCATTCTTCTGCCTCTTTTCTTCTTGAACAGCAAACTAAAATCAAAAGCAAGAGATTATATCATGCCTCTGAATAAAACAGTTTGCATGAGTCAAAGAATTGCATCTAATAGAACGAACACATACTGAGAACAGTTCTAGAAGATTTAAGCAATAATTTTCTCTATTTTTTCTTTTTTAAATTCTTACAAAGGAAGTGCCCTACAGTTTTAATTCCATTTCTCTGTCTGCACTCTGATTTTCTCTTAAAACGCAGCACATTTCAGTGCCAGACTCCTGAAATCACCTCCCTCTGAAGCTGTGACACAGCAGTGCAGCTGCAAGCATTGGTTAATGCTGGTGTTAAACAGCTACAGGAGACCATATTTTCCACATTTTTCATCCTTCTAGTGCTCACTATATGAAACCATGATTTATGACTGTGGTGCATCATTAGAAAGCAAACTGCTCAACTTCTCCACAGCATTCTCTTTCAAAGAATGAGTATCAAGCTCCCTACTCAAAGCAGGGTCACCAGGAGACCTGTGAGGACTGTGCAGGACTGTGGCTGTGCAGGACTGTGTCCTGTTGGGTTCTGAGCATCTCTACAAGCTCTCTGGACAATCTGGTCCACTGTTTGACCATCTTCACACAAAAAAAAAATATTTTCTCATGTTGAAGTTGGATTTTCTGTATTTCAGAAATTTGTGGCTGCTGCCTCTCACCCTATCTCTAGGCTGGGGGACCACTGGTGGGTCTGGCCCTACCTTCTTTGCTCCCTCTGTTGAGTACTTATACACATGTACAAGACCCTCCTGACTCCACTCTCCTCCAGGCTGAAGCATCCCAGGTACCCCAGGTGGCTCCTCATGTAACAAGACACACGAGTCTCTCAGCCATCTTCAAGGCCCTTTGCACAACTCACTCCAATAAATCCATGCCTGACTTGTGCTGGCAAGCCCAGGACTGGACCCAGCACTTCAGAGGAGTCTCACCAGAGCAGCAGGGAAGGATCATTTCCGGTGACCCCACCCAGTGCATCAACCCAGTTTGATCGGATCTGAGAACTTGTGGGAGTGCACTCTATTCCATCTTCACATTCAGCATTTACACTATTAAAACTATTAAGTATTAATTTATTAATTACCTGCTTAATTTTTTCACGATCTTGGTCTGGAGAGGCAAATGAATTGATTCTTAAACTTTTCTTAAACATGGCCATCCGAGTCTTTGCTTCACTTCGCTGAATTTTAGGCAATCTGGCTCTTTCCTGAGTTTGCTTGTTCTTTAACTCCTCTATAAGGCGTTGGTTATACCTCTGCATTTGTTCTGTTTCCTGAAAAGTTAACCACATGGAAATGTTACACAGTAAATGTGATTGTTACACAGTGTGCATCTATCATCAATAACTGACCCTGTGTCACTCAGTGACCCTCAGCAGAAACCACTCCCAGCCCCAGGAGTAACAGTGCGGAGGAGAGGCTTCTTCCAGAGAGCTCTGGATCTTGCCCAACCCCCCAAAAAATTCTCCAATAAATGCAAATACACATATTTTTTACCAACCCATACTCAATTCCTGTACTGCCTTTTGGAAAGCCTGTTATTCAAAAGGAGAAACTCCTTTTTGTGTAATTGAACTTCTGGGCTACAGCTGTGGAGGGGCAGTTTGCTGCAAAAGCTGGGGAAAGCAACAGCCCATATGGGACTAACCAGAGTGGACAGAACAAGCCTTCAGTGGAGGCTGCTCATGCTCTGACCACCAAGAGATCCTCAAACACTTCCCTACAGTTTTACATTTTCAGAAACGGAACTATTTGCTTTTGTGTATTCTATAAAAACCAAAATGCCTTGTGCAAAAGAAGGATTTAGCTATAAAGAGATAGTTGTCAACTACTTACACAGAAGCTTCTCCAGTTCATTCCGCTCATTTAATTCCAGTATTTTTAACTTCTGAACAAATTAGTTTAAACACAAATCAAAACTGGTTTTGGTTGATAAATAGAATTTGGTATTTTTTATACTTGTCTGGATCTTGCCTGTGCAAACAAACAGCACCAGGAGAGATCCTAAGACTACATGATATTATAATACACAAGAGAAAGTGTCAAAGTCAACACTAACTTTTTCATGCCTCTTAAGCAGCTGGTGCCTCTGCATGAAGTACTGATCCTTGAGCTGCTGCTTGAGGAGCTGGTGTTTCTCCTGTAGGTGCCGCTCCTCCAGCTCCCAGAACGCAGCTTCACGAGCTGGAAAAAAGAGGAAGGTTGGTTCAGGAATTGCAATCACATCTCATACTTCCCAATGTTCAGAAGTGGCCTGTAAGTGCATTTTAGAAACACTGCTGTTTCATACCAAATGTTTTTATTACAGTTCTAGATTAGTCATGAAGATTTTTGCTTTATAATGTGAAGAAAGACCATTGTTTTACTAGAACACTAGTGCCTGTTTCGAAGAGAGAACCTGGTGCTGGATACCTCTCATGAGCTGCTGTTTGTTGTTGAGGCAGTCTCGTTCAATAGTGGCCAGTTCTGTCTTCTGCTGCTGAATTATTTTCTTCAGAGATGCATCCAGTTCTTGTTGCTGTTTCTGCACAAACTCCTGCTCCTAGTACAAACCAATAGAAGTAAATTAGATTGGGTTCTTCTAACCACATTACATGTTAATGAAACTCCCAGTTCTCTCAGCATTAGCTATGTATGAAAACAAATACATCTATGAAAGTTTGAGCTAGCATGCCTTGCCTATCAAATTACCCATCTTTTGTATTGTCTATGTACAGAGTAGGTAAGAGTATACTCATGTTTAAATAGTACCTTCACAAATAAGACCAAAGGTAACAATCTAGCCAGCTACCTGCAACTCATTCCATCTCTTGTCTGTCTCCAGAACAAGTTGCAGGTTCAGAGCTAGTGAAGACAATACTCAGTCTAAAGTTGATCTCATTCTAAAAAGGGTTATAAAAATGAAGGTATGTATGGTTATTCTGCTTTGGGTGATTAGTTTATGCCTATTTATTTAAACCACACAGATCTGAAACTCAACTGTGTATCTTGTCTTTAGGGCATGCTGTTGAGGCTGGCAGTTTTTGCAGGACAACTGTGCAGACACCCCATGGTGCTGCAGGGCCATAACCTGCTCACACCTGAGCTGAGCTGGCTCCTCAAAAGGGATTTATCACCTGCATCTTCCCATTATCCAGGTGTATCACTGTTACATCCCACCATGAAAAGCAGGCAGCATTAAGTCCCCCTCCCATGCCCCAAAATCCACTGCTGCCTTTCTTCTTTGCAACTATTAAAAACCACAGCTATGAGCATGCAAGCATGCACACACACACACATACACACACTCTCACATCCACCTTAAGAACAAGAAATTGAATCAGGTGCGTCTAGCATGATATCAAGGTCAAAAGAAAGGACAATGGCAGGGTCTTGTCAGAATCAAGGTGGGCTGCTGAAGTCCATAAGAAATAGAATTAAATGTTCATTAAAAATACTTTTTATTATGACCAGAAGAATCCTCGTTTTCATCTTCACAGAAAGTTATTAATAGATGAGGCTTTCATGTCCCTTAGTGGACAGCAGAGTTACACTAAGACAGGTAACATAAAACTAGAGGTGAATTAAGTTGACAGTGACAGACTGTCAAAAACTGGGACTGACAAAAAGAACTGGAAGGTGATGTCTGTAAATTAAGTCAGACACACCTGACGGAATTTATGGAGTGACAAAAAATACTGGTTTTTCCCTATATACATGAAAAGGATAAAAAGACTACTAGAAGTTTAATATTCTGAGAGTGCAGATACATAATTAACACAGTGTTTAATTTGCTGGGAGATTTTTGGAGGGAGTGTGAGAGAGCTGTTCTAGTGTAGTCATGGTCAAAAAGTGATTATGCTTGAGCTTTACACATTTAATCATTTAAATATCATTGCTGCTCTCTCTACAGAAGAGTAACTCTTATGAAGTTTTATACCTGCTAGTGCTGTAAGATAAACTAGGCAATCTCAGGAAACACACTGGCCTTTCCACTTTTCACATTTACTCAAGCATCACATAAAATAAATGTCACTGACTTTACTAAAGAATGTGTTGGGTGGTAAAAAGGCAGACAGTGCAAGGGAGTCAGCCTTTTTCGAAGTACCACTGGTTATGCCCTCTTAAAATAAACTCAAACATCTTTAAAATACATGGTTTCACTGCACACACAGCATACAAGTCACACAGTGTTTCTCACATGTGCTGAACAAATACCATGTTGCATGTGTGAACCCTCAGTGTCTTGCTCAGACTGAGTAACTACTGCCTTTTGGAACTTTTGACTATGGATAGTGCACAATTACCTAAATTGGTGCTAACAACCACTTTGGAGACAGCAGTGACATTGATCAGCACATATGAGCAGAAGGAGAGAAAACACACAGCTAGAAAATTACGAAGATAAACTTTCACTGTGTTGCACTTCAAGACTTACATCCTGCATTTGTGCGTTGAAAAGCGTACATGAAGACAACTGAAAAGACTGAATCATAACCTGAGCAACACCCTGTGGGACACAATGCAATTTTGTGTCATAATATAGTGAAAAGTATTTCTGTTCTTAAGAAAAGGAAGAAACGAGCTATGCTGTACATTAGTAATAAACATTTGAAATGGCAAGGCTAATCACAGAAGTAGATGTTGATGGAAGTTCTAGATATTCTAAAACTAAACAGCTGCACCTTGTTTAGTACTTATCATTCCAAGTAAGGATCTTTCACATTTAAAATCTTCTTTCACCTCTCTTCAACAAATTGAAACTAGCAAAGGAAATGTCATTACAAACACTATGAAAAATTAGATTTTCATTTCCTTAAAAAGTTTAGAGACAGGTATCTCTGGTATGGGGAAAGTGCTGCAACTCAATCACCTTCTATCCTGGGAAATCCCCTCTTAAATTAAACACATAATCAAATAAAGTTGCTATTATTTTCTACTAGGTCACTCACATAAACATTTAATCTTTAAATTACTCAATCCAAACCTGCTCTGCTGTCATTCAAGCTCACTCTGTACAAGCTGTGGCCATCACAAAGCCAGTGCTTTTCTAAAATACTGGCCCTCTTTCTAGCTGGGTCATAGAAAAGCAGCAAGTCTGAAGGCATGAAATCACAGATGATGTTTTGTAAAGTTTCCATACACCTACACTCTGACATTTAAATAACATTTTACCTAATCTGTTCTGCTCCTATAAACAAGATGTCTCATACTTACATATTAGATACATTACCTCCTCTGCATTTATGTAGTTCAAAACTTCCCCTGACTACAACCTTTAAAATATGAAGGACCTGTGGAGTACTTACCACTCGTGTAAAAGCACTGTAAATAAACTTGCTGTAGAAAAATACCATTCTTTTTCAGTAAAATACCAGCTTTTTCAGAGCACACAAAGTCCTACACTTGACAGTACAAACCTGGCAACTGCTGTTCTACATTTCTACTCAGTTTAAGTCTAAGATGTGACACTGGAGTACTTGAAGAAAGAGAGCAGTTCGTAGGGTTAGTTGGAGTTAAGTTCCATATTCACTCAACAACAACAAGAAGTGAAATCATCAAGCTGTGTGAATACTGCTGCCTTTTGTATTTTAGTAGCTTGAAGCTGCCATTGTTACCTGAGCATGCTGGCTTTGTGCAAGCTCCTCTTTCTTGCGTTTCATGAGCTCTTTTCTCAGCTCTTTTGGTGCTTTCTCCACTTCACATAAAACCTACAGTGTATATAAGCATGCAGAAGGTGGCAAAAAGAACACTTTGTCTCCACAGCAAGCACTACTGTGAACATAGGGACATGCAAGTCAAGCACTAGAGGTAGTGGGAAGCATGCATTACTTCAGTGGCAGGGATGTTAGCTTAGTGAAAGAGCTGAATGAAAAGAGAAAGAACAATAGCTGCTTTATGCATGCCAGCAGTGCAGAGAGGAGGGATGTGCCAGCGCTTTTTGCATGCAAATGCTGCCCAGTGCCCTCAGAAATGGCAGTGCCTCACTTGTGCTTCCATGCAGCTGCCAGGAGAGCCAATAGCTAAGGAAACCACCACCTGTAAAAGTGGTATTTTCTTGAATCACTATGGCAAAAGGACTACAGAGTATGTTACCTCACATAAAGCTGTGAAAAATTGTTGGAAGCTTAAAGTAACTTCCACTGAAAACCAGCTATTTCTGACACTGTCTCTAACCTGAATTTAGAAGATGCCAATTATTAGCATCTCTGACCATAAACAACATCTACACAGCTTATGTCTTCAAAATAATCATACAAGCAACAAAGTATTATTTGGTTGTGTTTGGTTCCAAAGAATTTAAAGCAAAATCCACCAATAAATAAGAGCGTTCTCAAGAAACTTTTTATTACACGTATGCTGGGATGGAACGTGTTTCAGTACACGGTGAATTAGACAAGATTAGCATAAAGATTCTAAATATAACCTGGCTAAATCAACTGACTATTAATCTGTTAATTTGCTGATGAGTTTTGTTTTCCAGAATTACAAAAACGTAGCATTGTAGACTCCAATATAACGTGGATAGTTTTAGAGCAGCAGCTGCATTTTTCTTCAAACTGTACATCGCCTTTTTAAGCTTTAAACACTGAACTATGCACCCAGAGACAAATGCCTGGTTGTTTAATAGTGGAAGCATCATCAGAAAACAGAGTCCAAATCACCACATGCTATTCCTGTGTCCATGAAAGAACTGCTTTAAGCTAAGAGCAATACGTAAAATTCTCCCCATTTCCCATGTAGGACCCAATCACCAGTGAACAGAGAGAGACTCAAAATGCAGGAGGTACCGCAAAAGAAGAAAAATTGTTATTTACATATGAGCATACAGTTCAAACTGAGTATAACTTATTTTTCAATGCACTTTTGTGCTACAGGATCATTCTATGCAAAAGCATTGACAGTTCAGCTATCTAGAGAACTCTCTGAGTCTAGTAACTACTAGAGCAAACACTAGAGCCCTTTATATACAAATGGGCGCTGCACAATTGAACCAAAAATGAAATAAAACAGCTTTTAAGATGCAAAATCCATATGGAAACGTACCACCTTTTCTTAATCCAATGCAAGTAAATTAACTGCATAAGTTGTCAGTGTCAGTCATTTTGCCTTAACTGTATGACATTTATGAAATTAACTGTGAAAGATTTTAGGTTATCCAGACTTCTCTCTCCTGGCTTTCCTCTTTGAGCTAACAAACCAAATCCACATTACTACTGTCACTTCATATAAAGAAATTCTAAACAATTCCAGCACACATTCAATAAAAAAAAAATCTAATTAACAAAAATAGAACACATCTGAAATTATTGTCTTCAAAATTCTAATTTGTTAAGTATTTACTAGAGTAACTATAGCTGGGGTTTTTGAAGTAGAAATCTCAAATATTTTTCACAAAGTATTTGAGAGAAAATTTTTATTAAATATTCTTGAAAAATAGTATCTTCTAACTTGAAGATGTTTTCTAGATTAAGTCAATACCTCAAGCTTCCTGTCAGCTGTTTGTATTTCACTTTAGGCAGTTAAATAAAAGGAACAACTCTGACTGGTAGTGACACTTCCAAACCTCAGTACAGCACAGGCTTAACGAGGCTTCTGGGAAACCTAACCTCAACTGTTTGCTATGCCCATACTCTTTATTTTCCACATTATCACCGTCTCTTACCTCTTTCTTTTTGTTTTTTAGCACATTCTGGAATTTGGACAACTCCTTCTCCTGCTCAGCCTTGATGCGCTTTGCTTCATCCCGTAAGCGATTCGTGTGCTCCTGCTCCAGGCGCTCGATCGTCTGCTTCTGCTGCTTCTCCAGGTTCTCTATCTCTTGATCATACTGTCGTTTTTTACTCTGTAAAAATAATTTGGAACCCTTTTTTCTAGAAAGCTAAGTCCCATGAAGTGAAGTGAGTAGCACAGCGGGGAATGGCCATGATGGACTCTTGTGGCAGGCAAGCCCCAGCACAAACTGGGAACTCCACAATGGAAAATATTGCCTTTAATTTAAGAATGAAGGCTAAGCTAGAGCCATCATGGCAGGAAACACCTGACTGCTGTCAGCACTATTCTGCCTGCTCCATCAAGATGTCATTTTAAGAGCACCAAAATGCAGAGACTCACTGTCATTTCCTGTTCAAAACGTCTGAACATCTGCTCTCGCTGCTGCAAAAGCTTATTGCTGAGCTGCTGCTGGGCTCTCTGCTCCTCTTTCTGAAGAAGTCTCAGCTCTCTGAGCTCTTGACGTCTAATAAGGACAAAAAACACTTAATTTTGATGGGAAAACAAAAAAAATGGAAAATGACAGAAGACAAAAAGGACCTTTTGACACCTTGGGCCCATTAAAACTAATTTTGAACTGACTGTCTTAACAAGAAACACTTTACATTGAATTCTAATAAAAAAAATGTATATTAATCCCCAAATATAACTGAAATAAGATCATTAGCCCCTTTGTTTTATTAAAAGAAAAAAACATCAGCTGCTAACCTCTTGAAAATTTTACTTTTAGGAACACTTACCGTAGAAATCGCATTTCTTCACTTTTTGAATCATTTTCAGTAACTATTTTTGATGTGGTAACACTCACTTCTACTCCATCAACAACAAACTTCCGAGTTTTCTTTAATGTTTTCTTCTGCCTTCTAGTTTCCTAAATTAAGCATTATTAAGTTATTACCTTTGTTAAAATTATAACCTTTTTTACCCTTTTTTATTAATATTGAATTCTATCAAATATTTCTGGAAATATCCTCTATATAGTAATCAAGAGTCCTTCTCACCAGGTGCCTCACTAATTAAGTGAGAATTTGAAAAATTCCAATAAACTGAAACTTTCTAGTAAAGAAAGGAAAACTGCAATTATTGATTATCGAAAGTACCAGAAGAAAAAAAATTAAGCTAGATAAACTCTGAAGAGAACTGATGCAGTTTTATTTTCAAGAGCTGAAGACAGCTGCATTTACTGTTTGCTTTTGACCATGATTTCCCTAGTCATCAACAGGTATTTAATTCTGAAAACCAGTTCTGAAACAGGATAACAATTTACTCACCTACTTCCCTCTGCTTTGGACATAAACAAGTGAGTTTGATTTTTTTATTGATATATATTAGCCAAAAATCATATAATGATCTTGTTGACAACTGAAGAAGTCTCAGTTGTCAGAGCCGCTGTTGCTTCATTGCAAGAAGAGAGGGACCCCAGCTGAAACTGCACCATCTCCATTGTGTCAGGGCAACTGCTAACACCCTCATGTTCAGCACAGTATACCAACCTCTGATTTTTCTGTTTGGCTGTCTTTCTAGGTTTACTTTTCCTCCATTCAAGCCCAGGTTACACAGTTACTACCCTAACATGGCTATATTCATATTAATACAAAGATTACAAATAAAGTTCATAGACTGGAATTTGCTTCCTGTGTAAGCTCATTCATAGTGACATAACTGCATGGACACAGTACAACCACAGGAGAACACTGATTGGAATAAACACATCCAGCAGAATGTCTGCCTTGGGTCTTCTAGACCCTGAGAGACAGAAGATGGAAGTGACAGGAATTCAGTATAAGATTAGATGTTCCAAGAGATTTTTCCCATTAAACAGGAATTCTGTGCATTTAGCTTGTCTTCTGAGTATCAGCTTTGACCTACAACTGTCTGCAAACCTTCATGTTTAATATTATTACACTTCCTTTTATGTATTACATTATTATGCAATACAGTAAGAAACTAATTAGCATAACTGCACAAAACCCAGACATTGTTGGACTGTGCAATTTAGAATACTTTGGTTTCTACAAAGCTTTGTAGATATGTGCCATCCTGGTTTCTCCCTCAATACATTTCTTAGTAGCAAAGGTATTGCTTGGAGATAATTTCAAGTTTAAACTCACATGGGATTTTATATTAAAAAATAAATGCTTACACTTACCTGTAAAGATATTGATCCTGTCTCTTTGTTTTTACTAAGGAAACTAGAAATGGACAAATTCAAATCAATGCTGCTGTTATCAGCTGTAGAACCAGTGCCTGAATCCGCATCATTTTCTTTCAAATTCTCTGATTCCAGTTGCTGTAAAGTCTCAGTATTGCCTTGATTATCTGTTTTGACCTTCTCAGTTTCTTCAGTGCTAATACTAATACTTGGGACTGGAGTGACTTCAGAGTCATCAGCATGTTCACTGACAGCATCTTGAAGCTTATTCTTCATTATTTCATCAGAGGTAACTCCCAGATGTTCTTTGTCTACTTGGATGTTGTTTTCCTGCATTTTCTCAGGTCCATGCTCTCCTGAATTTTGGTCCATACCAGTAAGTTTATCCACCAGTTTATCAGGAATATCCTCAGGTTTGTTCTGTAATGCCTTCTGGTCTATGATGTCTTCTCCAGAGTCTTTGATGTTTGTTTCTTCTGAGCTGTTTATATTACTGATATCCTCATTTTCACTTTTTGCCAGTTTCTTGTCTACTTCTATCACTTTATCTTGGCTTTCTGACAGAGTTTCTTCGGAGCTGATTATCTCATGGACCTGCTTAGCCTGACTTTGCACAGGCTTATCCTCCAGCTCAGGTATTTTATCCCCATCACTGATGGGTGTTTCAGCAACAGCACCTATCTCCTTAACATTGTCAATTCCATGCTTTATTAGTTCTTCTTCTTCATCAGACACTTTAACTGTAGAATTAGGCAGAGTTTCTGTAGTGGTATCTATTACAACCTCTTGCTGAGTTTCACCTTTATCTTCCTTTTGCTTTGCATCTCTGTTTTCTGCAGGGACCTTTCCTTCCTCACCATCCAAGAGGTCTGTCCTCTTCTTCTCTTCTTTTTCACCAGTTTCCTTAGAAACACCCTCTTCAGTTTCTACCCTACCTTCAGCTTCAGGTACTACTTTCAGTTTGTCATCTTCTGTTTGCTCATCTGCCATGGAATTTTCTTTCTCTATTATTAAGTTAGGTTCATTCTTTATTTCCACATCAAGTTCTTTACCTCCTTTCTGGGGTTCTGTATCCTCATGCATTTTTTCCAGGCTTTCTGTATTCTTTTCTGCTGGCACCACTTTGCCTTGCTCATCTTCACCAGTTGGCAAAGAACCGTTCTGCACTTTAACATTGCTAACAGGAGTATCGTGTATGTTATCAGCTGTTTTCCTAAATTTAATGTCCTCAGATTCATCTCCAGTTGTTTTGTCCTCAATGACATTACTTTCTGTTTTCTCAGAGAGAGATTCCAGGACAGAAGCATTCTGTGAAAGTTTATCCTCTTCAGAGCTGGCAATACTGAGGTCAGAGGATGCACGTTTCTCTGCAGGTAACTGCTAAAATATTAAAGCAAGAAAAATATTCAATCATTTTGTAACTTAATCAAAGCACAGTTTTATGAGAGAATAGTGACCAGAGTTCAATATTGCATTCACATGCAGTTATATAAATTTGATAATCTCCAAGTCCTTCCCTTGGAGCACCACAGAACAAGCGCATGAACTGCAGACAGGCTCTGAACACAAAGTTTCACTGTGATCAAGGAAAAGGGATCATGGTCATTGGTTTCTCTTCAAGGGTCTTTTTCTTTTCACATTCTTTTTTAATCAGTTCAGCTCCTCAACAGTCTCAGCTACAGCTGGATTTGAAAGACTTTGTGCCAGCTGGGCAAAGAAGAAACTGTAGCTTTAGTTAGTGCAGCACTGATAAAATGCAGTATTAAGATTCTTCTGCTTCATGTTGTGTTCTTTGCTAAAAATGCCTGAAAACTTTTCATCTGGTTTTAATCATGTTGAAACCCCATTAAAACGGTGAAAACCTCCAGCAGGTCTGATTAAGTGGCAGTAGAGATACAGAACTAGAACAGAAACAGTTACCTCACTGTAGAAAGTGCCGCTGCCAGGATATGAATAAATGTTATCAGATTCCATAGAGACATCCAAATGAATATAGTAATAAAGCATCATTTTAGCCACAATTGCCCTTTCACTCTTCAAAGTGATTGTGATACCGTGTCTGTCTGTATTTACTGCTAGAACCCTGTAATTTGCAGATCAGACTTGTGATTTGCCATCGGGAACATCCTAGATTAGCTGTTGCAGCAAGCACAGGTTTGACTGTGCATTTCCTACACTAAAGATTTCCCAAGCATACAGAAAACAATTCCTTTTAAGTCAAAATTGCATTTAAAATACTTCTTCGTGTAATCATTCTAGAAGTTTAGCGTTGATCTCCCAGGAGTGTTTAAAACTACCCCAAGTAAATGACGTGAAGGGCTCTACTTCACACTTTCCTACAATGCTGCTTGTGAGACACTTGACTGAGTCCCAGGGAGGACTTGGCTCCAGCCCTCCTGGCTGGCTTAGCAGCTCATCAGCAGAAGGAGGCAGTGGATGATCCACAGGAGGAGAGCTGCTGGGGACACGTTTGGAGCCCATGGGGTGGGCTGGGAATGTGGGGAGAAGGCTGGGGGCCGTGAGGAACGTGCTGGTGGCTGAGGGGGGAATGGAGGCACCAGCACTTGGCTGCTCCAGCAGTGCAGGAACAGCAGCTCCAGGAGGGACAGGGAGCACACGGCCTGGGCACTCTGCTACCTGCACCCCAAACCTGGATATCACAGTTCTCCCTCTGAGCAACCACACTCATGCTCTAAGATTCTTAAAACATCTTTAGAACTACAGTCATTATAAAATACGTGATTTTTTTCCTTTTCTTTTATAGTCACACTTTAAAATCACAAACTTAGTTTACAGCATAATAGTTAAATATCTTTCTTAATCTTTTAAACACTTCATGGAATACAAACACATGTTTCCTTATTCACACAGTCATTATGACTTAAAACCATTTATATAAAAATCACTACCCCATTTTTAAAATATCACATAAACGTGTAAAAAATTAAGATATTAGTTTTTATTACCTATTATTTATTAGTAGTTTTTAAGGAGTTCATGCTAATTTTGAAATTGCTGGCTACATATTTTGTAGTAAGTTTAGAGTATGTTTATGATGTTATTCCTAAAAGATTTGATGTCAAAGTTGGGCTAATACCATTGAAACTGAATTCTCCACGGGAAGTTTGCAATAGCATTTTTTAAAAAATAAAATTTAAACTGACCAGAGAATTTTCTGTTTCTTCTTCCTCATCTTCATCTTTACCATCTTCAACTTCTTCTGTAACTTCAGCCTTAGCTTCTGCAATCAATTCTCTTATTGGTTTATTTGAAGTAACAGTAACAAATGGATGCTTATGAAAACAAAAAAAAAAAAAAATAAGCACAATATTATGTGGTGGCTTCATAGTATACAGTGGGAAAACCATAATCTGAAAAAAATATAACTTCAGAGAAGTGTTACTTTGGTTGCCTCACATTTGAAGATTCACAACTAACATAACTGTTCCAATGTGTTTTTTCTGCAGAACTTTTAAAATCAAAACATTGTATTCAAATACACTGTATAATTAGTCTAAGAAACTCACTAAAAATACAAATAATTCATTTATACTGACCTTTTTCACAATCCAAAAAATAGAAGTAGAAAGATTTTTAAAGAAGTTATTTTTCTTGGAATTAGGTTTCATTTCAGTTCCACAGTTAAATTATTTCTTGGCAAGCTTTATCTAGAAAATATATTTCCTAGAAAAAAACGTGCTTTGTCTTTACAACAACTTTTCCTAACGTGAACTAGAATTCTACCCTTTCCTTTCAGAGCAAGCAGGTACCTGTTCCTCTCCTACTGCCTGAAACTTCTTCTCTGCTTGGCCCTGCAGCTTAAATCTATTCAGCATATGCCAGACAGATTGTGGATAAAGGAAATGGGTGCTGACATTAAACACGCTCAAAGGTACCTGGTCACATCTATTCCTGTTCAGCTGTTCTGCAGTGACAGCATTACAGAGGAGGGCTGAGCACTAAAGCTTCTAAAACACCTGTCAGCAACTGGCCACAGACGTAAACAACTCCTTCAGCCATTGTAACAAAGTACAATTACTTACACAAAGCAATTAGTTATATTACAGCAAAATATGATAAACTAATAACTTAATCTGTGCTTGGTACCATTTAATCTAATTTTACCAAATAAGGATCAATTTTAAAACTGATTGTGGGAAAACACCTAATCTGAAAATACTTAGGTAGTTACTATAATATTACTCTGCTTTTAAAAGATACAAAATATTCTTGCCTTTAAACCACAATTCTGAACAATTAACTCTTCCTACCTGTAGAAGCTGAGTTGCACTCCACCTTGCATCTACATTCTTTTCCAAACATTTCTTCAGAAAATCTTTAAAATCTGATGACCTACACAACAAGCAAAATACGCAGTGATTGTTCTTCTGTCTTAACATCAGACTAGCACATAAACTGAAATATTCTTTAGGTTCACATGAATCTACAGTGCAGCTCCAAGTCCTGCTATTGATTCAGGAAAACACAAAGGGAATACAGGAATGCCAAGACCAATACAACACAAACACAATCTTTACAAGGTTTGTCCAGTATCAAAGGAATTTAGTTTTTGCTCTGGACTGTTAATATACCTCATCTGCTATATCACTAACTTAACCAGGTGAAGATATTAAATCCACCAAATAGATAATGGCTTTAAAAATATTTTCTTAGTATAAAAATGCTTTAGTTTCTTTTCACCCAATCTTTTTTGGATGTCCTTCAGATCTGTTACTACATTTGTAAAAATGCAATTTCACATGAATTTTAAGGCAAAACCTGTAAAATACTTTGTATAAAAGCTCCTATACAGAACTATGACCAAAAAAAAAAAAAAGTTCAAACTGTGTGAGAAGACACATATATGTATACACACATGTACAAATACATATTGGGATTGTATGGACCTGCCTTAATGCATAAAGTTCACAGGCTGTGAACACCACCAAGTTCAACAGGGCTGTGCTCATCAAATTTAGCAAACAAATGACTTGGAATGCCTTACATTGGGGTGGGAAAGCTGTCAATAAAACACAAACCATTTTGAAGGCTGTGCCAGCGTCGGCGGATCGGATTTTGCGATTTTCAGCAGCACTCGCATGGGGTTTAGTTCATGATGAGGTGGCTCTATTTGAGCCATTTCTATTAAAGTAATGCCAAGTGACCAGATATCAGCCTTGTAATCATATGGTCTGTCTTTAGAGGTCTCACACATTACTACTTCTGGAGCCATCCTGCAAAGACAGCAACAAAGTTCCAGATGAGAAAATGCTTTTTGATCTGTTCTAAGAACAGTTCCACACACAGACATTCACTGAAGCATAGCTAGAAGCACATTCTACCATCAGTATATTGACACAGTATTTATCAAGCTTGAAATATCAAATTAAAAGTAACATTGAGATACTAGTTCATACTAAAAAGTCAGCAAGAAAGTGCACTTACCAATATGGTGTACCAATAAAGGAGTCTCTTCTTTGTATTGTTCTGGTGTTTTTAGCTGATACTCCAAAATCCGCTTAAAGCAAACAATAAAATACTATTAATAGGGTGGTGGAAAACATACTATAATTTTTTTACTTTACAATTGTCTTTAAAAATTGTATATGTTCCAGAGCAAACATACTTCCGTATTAAAACTTCAAAGTGAGATAAAAATATTTGTGTTCTGATAGCTGACTGCCAAGGTTTTATAGCATTTATAATAAAAGATTTTGAATAAAACTTATTCTACTATTCTGTATTTCTAAAAAAAACCCAAACCATAATGCTACTGTTGGGCTGTATAGGAAAAAAGCAAAATACGTATTTATTGCAGGAAAAAATGCATTAGATTATTTGAATTAGAAATTAATTTCTTTAGCCTATGAAGTCCGTGTTATCAAACATGGCATCAACTATCTCATTAATTCAACAACTCATTCAATTTTTGATTTCAGGAGTGAAATTTTCATGAAGTTACATTTTCCTTTCATCTTACAGTTTTTTTTCCACATGATTTTTCACTTTATAATAAATATCTGAAAGATTGCATATGTATTTTTCATGTAGTATCTACCCAAAAAAACAACTTTCCCTCTTTGCGATTAGTTGTCTATAAAGCACTACATCTTCCACTTAAAAAAAAGACATTTAAATAAGTGTTATATGCTTATAATAGAAGCAATTTTATTAATGAAGATCTAGAGATTAGTGCAAAGGGACAAAGAGCCATACGTGGCCATCTTTAATCCATACAAAATTACTTGATGGGCTCAATACTTGAGAAGTCTAATTTTGCTCTGTGAAAAAAAAATCAGGATTTAAATCTATTGGTTCAAAGGCAAAAAACCAGAATTTTGAGGGACTACAGGTATTGAAATAATGAAACTGATAACCATACAAAAATAAAATGCAGTAAAAGAAATTTCCTTGCCATTCTCATATTTGTAAAACAAGGAATTACCCATTTCTTTGTAAACAGAATCCAAATAAAAGTAGTTTATAAGGAGTAAGACGCTCCCTCAAAGGATGCTGTATGGTTTTCATAACTAAATCGAGGCTTTTTTTAGAAATCGTAATCAGCAAACCTGAATGCATCACCAAATGCACGTGTGGAAGAAATCTCCCTGTGGTCTGAACTCTTAAGTAGTATCTTGACAGCCTGCAAGGTGCTCTGTACCAGCTAAGCTTGGCAAAATCTTAAAATAGTTTCAAGTCTGTATGAGAAGAAGCCAGGTCATGTGAGGAAATGAACTGAAACAGATTACTCTCTCTGACCATGAGACTCCTGCTACGATCTGTGGTTTCTTTCACAGCAATGCCAAGAAACTAAGACAGTGTTTCTATTACACTTAAACATCAGGCCTGCAACCCTGAGTGCAGCACTAAATGTTGAGGCTTCAAAGAAAAGCTACACCAGTAAACATACATATACTCTGCAGCCTAAAAGAAAGCCAGATGCACAACCAGATTGTGTGTACAAGCAATAATCTTCTACAAAAGGGATCCATGGAAAAGCACAATCACACTGAACTGATCAATACAGCAAAGCAGGTTCTTAGATATTCTCAGTTTCCTAATAGAGAAGGTGCACAGTACCTTGCTGGGACTGTGATCAATATGAGTTAGGCAGAAGATATATTTCTGAATTTGGACGCATCTTGCTTACATTTAAAAGGAAATTCTGTATCAAGGCTGCAAATTCAGAGCCCCAGTTCCCTGTGGCAATATTCTGATTCTCCTTACCTTTGCCCTCTGTGCATCCAAAGAAATAACAACTGATCACACACCATGCAGAGGGAAGGCTTTGAAACCTGAGCGTGGGCAGGGATGTCATGGAACTATGCCACTGTAAAGGCTGACAGTTTGTACACATTTTCCCCTGAAACAAAGTGGATCCAGATAATTCCTGCCTTTTCCTGGCTAAATGAAGGGATGCTATTCACCACCAGCAGCACTTTCTTAGTTCTACATAGAGGAATCCTCATCAGACTGAAAATGTGGATGACTGCTTAAACTGAGATTAAAAAAACCCCAGAAATCAATAATAGCAAGCTGTATTAATTTTGTTCCAGACTGTTCTGTCTTAATTTCAGTGCAACAAACAATTGAAAAAGGCATGGAAAAACTAAGCTGGGCAATTAAGATTATTATGTCTCTCTCAAAGGAAATGACAAGAGCACAAGGTACTGCTTTTTGGTGATTGTGAAGAATATTCCCTTTTCCAAACTAACAACTCCAAAGGGAAGTTCAGATGTTATCACAGTAAAGGTAAGTATAATCAGGAACTTGATACTAGAAACAGTAAGACCTATGACAACTTCTTGTGCTGATTTTGAAGTATGAAAGATGTGACAAATATGGTCAGGATATTTGCTAACGTTTTGGGCTTTTTTTCCCTTGATACCAAACCACTTGCTTCTGAAAAACCTCTCATTGTTAGAATGGTATTTCAGTAGTTAAATATTGAACTCTGGCAAACTACAGCTTAAGGAAAATACAATTAAAAGGCCATTCCAAATTTCAGGAAAGAGTTTTACATGCAACATGCTTACCTAGTTTAATGTCTCCATCTAATGTGAAAAGAATATTGCCAGCTTTTAGATCTCTGTGGATGATCTTATTCTCATGCAAGTAGTTCAGTGCTTCCAGTGTCTGCCTGCACACCACTTTGATCTGTGGCTCTGTTAACGGCCTTTCAAGCTCTACAAGAGAGAGAAATAATCACAATATTTTTGCATTTTATGTTACATGTTCATAGCAAACACTGTAGTAATATATGGGAAAACTAATTAATCTGACAGATTCTAAGCATCACAAGTCAGAAAAAAATTCTCTCTTAGAATATTTGCTTCTTCCAATAAAGATTTTATTCCTTGAACCCAACCCCCTTCTCATTATGAATTATGTATACACACCTATCTGAACTGTGAAAAGCTCCACAGTTTAGAGACTGGTTCTTTTGTGTGGTACACAGAGATGCTAAAGACCAGATCTTTTACTTACTGGTATTAGCATTCACTTAATTTGAGGAATAAGCACAGAAAACTCCCTAACTTGAATGTAGATGCAATATAAAGAATTATCACAATGTAATTTGGAAGGTGGCAGTGGAAGAATGAGATCCTGAAAAGGGATCATAGACATTATGGTATGAGAACAGAGAGCTCCATAAGCAGAAAACAACACTTCACTTTCACTTGAAGGATCCACACAAAAATGTGTCTATATATATAAAAGTAAATAAACACTTTGAAGTTAAATATACATGTGTAAATACTAATTTTTAAACCCCAACATTCTAAACATATAGCACACCAATTACATAAATATTTGCATATCAAAACAATGCACATATGAAACAAGTCTTACACATATGAAACAAGTCATTTTAAGGTATTAGGATTATTAACTGAAACAACTTAATTTACCCAACATTACTGCATCTACTGCTCCTCCTGCACAAAATTCAATCAGGATCTGCATATAAACAAACAAAAAATACAGAAATTAGAAATTAAATAGTTCCACTGAAGTAAGCCATTGATTAAGGGAGCATTATTGGGAGATAAGAGTTTCAGACTGTATGGCCTCAACAAATTATTTTACTAACCCGCAAAACACTGGTACTGTTACCCAGCTAAAAGTAGGGCTGTGCTGCTCATGCAAATTATTTGAAAAATGCCTCGAGACCCTCAGACAAAAGTTTTAATCCAAATATAAAACACTATAATAAAACTTATAAAACATAATGACACAGTCAGCTTAAACCTACTCCTTGTAATGTGATTTACATAATCCCTGCAAACTCATTTCTCGGTTATTAAGCTCTACTTCTATACTATAATCTCTCTGACTGAAAAGTCCAAGAGCTAAATGATTTTTCAGCAGCTGATGCTATCTCCTGTATTGTTGCAGATGAGATGAAAATACAGAAAAATACTCTTAAAAGCTATAGAAAATTACTAAATTCAGATGTTTACATTAATTTTCTTTCATTTTCTTTCATGCCTACAATACTTCAAGGCCTTTATCCCAGAATGTAATAACAGCAGAACAAGTCCATCCCCAGTTCTAAGTTTCCATTTGAAACAAAAATACACTGCAATAAATTTTTGAGCACAAACTATGCTGCTATGAGGGACAAAAAAGAAAGAGGAGAGAGAAAGAAAATGAGGACAGCAAGAAAGGAAATTTCATCCAAGACTGATACCTCACTCTTCCTTACATTTTTTTCTTTAATTTGAACTTTAAATAGTATAAATTATAATCTTCTCTCTGAGAGCTAAGAAGTATTCCTTGTCAGAACCTCAACAGTCAATATACTTGGAAAAGTTATCTTTTTTTTTTTCTTTTTCTGTAATTTTAAAATCAGTGTATAATTGCCCATAAAAGAGGAAACCTCAAAGTATACCTTGTACCACAACACTTATATATACACCACTTATGTCACATACACTTCAAATTATTATTGCAATTAATCCCCACAATAACGGTACCAACAAATACATTATATAATGCAATTCTTTGTAAATCCTGTAAACATTATTCCATTACATTCATCTGTGTGCCAAGCAGGTAAGAGTGGGAGATTGCACATAAAGAGTTTATTTCTCTAAAATTCGTAGTTTGGTCTGACAAAGGTCTCTTTGCTAGAGAAATCATGTTTCTTATCTTGGAAAGCAAAAGTGTATTTAATGTCCAACTATCATTCTTCTCTTTTTTGCCCCCGCTAAATTCTGCTTATTTACCACATCATTATCCTTGTGGCTTTTAAGCCCCTGCATTTCACTATAAGTATGTAGCTCCAATTTTATTTTCAAAGTGCTTACTTCTATCTTTATTCTGCCAGTGAAGCCTACCCACTCACTTTCATATTGTGCCTCTATGCTGACCTTTATGCATAGAAATTTTTTCACTATTCCAGTGTTTTATATAGTATTTTACTCTGTACTGAGATCACCAAGTTTTGAGCTTAGCAAAACAAATGTGCATCAGGAAACATGGTAAAACTTCCACCATTTGCTCAAAGGATAAAGCTTATTTGTAAGACTCCCAGGAAATCTTATTTTACTTGTTTTAGGTATCTTTTTGAAGTATAAACTCTTAACCCCCCCCCCCCAACCCATGTATTCTTTGTATCATTCCCAAAGCACCTATAAATATTGCGCTGGATCACCTAAAAGTACAAACTGTTTAGTCACAGCTGAAGCTATCCGAGTACATACCCGAGATGTAGCACAGCAAGGGCATGCAGTCCCACATATGCCCACTGCACATCAAGGTACAAATACCCAGGGTTTAAGTAAATTAATTATGGGTCAAACCCTGGTAAACTGTCCTTCTTGGGAGTGCCAATAAACTCGCTGGTATCTAAAGCATGTACTTCATAGGCTGACCTTTTCAGTATATTATTTATTTTTCAGGTGTGGATTCTGACTCTCATTTGAAATCTTGCTAATGTAATTGAAATCTGAGCACCAGCTGAGAACGCTCTCAATACACAAGATGAACTGCTAATTTCTGCATTTTACGCTCAAACCCCTGACCAAATGACTCAGGCTAGCACAATTCTACAGTGACAACTTCCCAAGTCATACTCACAATTTACAAATTAGTTTTGAAACTGAGTAGTTATCCCAACAGTGACAACCCAGATGAAATCTGACAAATAATATTTTGATAAAGAAAAAAGTGTCATTTCAACAACCTTCTGAAATAAGAAAAGATATTTAGAAAAGGAAAAATACCTACCCACAGATTGTTTTCATAGTAGAAAGCATCTAGGAGCTTGACAATATTAGGATGATCACAGGATGCTAAAATATCAATCTCCACCATGTAATCTTCAAGTTCTTCTTCTGATTTAGTATCTATCACCTTTGCAGCAGCCAGAACTTTCGTTTCTTTGTTCTGAGCCTGTAAAAGAAAAGGCACAGCATACATGTACTACGAATTTCACCAGAAAACTGGCACCAGCAAAAAAACCCACCACAAATAAAGCAACTCTCTGACACTTCAGGACAATTTTCGTGCCTCATTTCCTTCTCTACAAAAAGAGAATGCTTGCATATTATAGAGGAGGTAAAATCTAGTAGAAAAGGGACTTAATAACTCTTCTCAAGGCCATGAAACAATTATAGACAAGAATGTAAAAATATTTCATTCTCATCACACTCTTTAAATCAATAGCTCAGGCTAATTGCTGCCTTGCTAAGATGAAGTTTTGTGCTGCTCCTCAAACACCATTTATGAACACATGACAAGGAGTGCAGAAGGAGCCTCTGCCCTCTGTTTCTGCCCTTCTGACTCTCCCCACGCCGTGGCAGCACCGCTGTTCCCAAAGCCAGGAAGAGAACCAGATCCTCCTCCAGGAACCAGCAGGTTGCTCCTCTTCCAGGGGCTGTATGCAAGCTCCCAGCTCAAAGAGCTGCCAAGCCATCATTAGTTTGTCCCTTTTTGCTCCCTTTGCTTCAGCAGCCTGGGAGGACTCCCATAGATGGGACTCATGGAAGGTGGGGCACTGCAAACACTGCCAGCTTCCACTTCATTACTTCTCACCTGCACACCAGGGACCTGCAGTGGGATGGACAGCAACAGAACAAGTAAAACAAGCAAAGGAAAACACGACTTTGCTTACCCAAGAAAAGGCATTTCTGCTGTGCATTTAAATGTTTGGCTTTTTTCAAACATAAGAAATTATAGACAAGTCAGGTGACTTATTTAAATAGCAAAACATTTCAGAAACCAGGAAATACTACTTATTAACAGAACACTGCTGAAACCTAATCACAAAAAAACATATACACTCTCTAATAATTCTCTTCTAAGTTATGTTTGAAGGAATTCTCAATTCCAAGCTGCAGCAAGCTTTAAACAGGAAAGTGTATTTTTCTCAAGCCATCACAAAAACACTATTTTGTCAAGCAGGGACATTTGCAGTGGTTACCTCTGAATAAAGGAAGCTCATGATTGAAATCTACTTCACCCATTGTATGTGAAGACCATGAAGCAAAGTCCTACGCTTACTCCACTGAGTTTCTGACATTCAAATGAAGTTAAATGGCAAGGAGGGACAGAGGTTTTCTCCAAAGCAGCAAGAGGCAATAAACTACAAGGGGAATTCCAATTTCTGACAGGAAGCATCACAGAGTAGTTTGTCCTGTCTCTGCTGGTGTGGATTGTGCATGGCCCCAAACCTATCTGGGATGATCCCAGAACAGGACACAGCAAAAATCCCAAAATCTGAACTTTGTCACCTAATAACTTTATACCAGTATCAGACAGCAAGTAAGAATTCTTAAGAATAATTCTGAAGCTCTAAATATTATTACTTACATAGTTATAAATAATTCCCTCAATGTGGCAAAAGATAATAAAATATTTAAAGATAAACATTTATATTAACATTCAGTAAAACAGCAGTAACAGCAAAACACACTTAAAAAGCATAGTCCCAGCTGATTCATCTCATGTTGAGGGTAAAGGTTTTCCATTATATTTTTTTAATCTCAATGTTCTTTCCAAAACAAAAAACAACCAAATCTTCCCAACCTCAGTATTTGCCCTCCCGTGTTTAACAACAAAGATAAGGAATCTGTATAACATCATTTGAAAACCAACTACTGAGAAGTTTTCCAACACACATTCTAATAATAAAAAGGAAAAGGTCTGCTTAGTAATGCAAACAACATTTGTTTTGGTTTCATGCTTTGCAGCAAGAATGAAAGACCAACCTTCCCATTCTTGAGCTGCACTGTAAATTAAACACAAAAAGTGAAACAGATGTCTAACCACAACAGAATTAGACTTGGTAGTTTTACATGTGCAGGAAAATAGTTTTTAAAGCACCTTTTAAAGAACTCAAACTGTAATGGTAAATGTACTTTTTTGACACACGCATGGCCACATACTCTTCACTGCACCCTAACAGATACTTAAAAAAATAAAGCTGAAATTAATTTTTACACAAATTTTCTTACAAACTATGCAATGGCAATAATATTTTGTTTAAATAAAATCATCTACATCAGCCAACAGATGTTACTGCTTCCAGATTCAGTTTCACCTTTGAGCAATAAAGGCCTTGCTAAGTTAGAGTGAATGATTTAATGCTTGGGAGTTTACTGCATTTACAGCATATATTGTTTTTTTCTACTGACAGGACAGTTTATATTTTAATTTTTCCCATATCCTTTTGCTTAATTAACTAGAAATCTGCTTTCAGTAAGCTTCTAGAGTTTCCTCTTTATGGCAACTCTATTAATACAAACCATGAATTATTACAGAGACAGCGTGATTATGAGCATCTTAACAATTATAAACAAAACAAATATTTGCCTTTGTTCTGACTTAAAATAGTAAAATTTTGTAGGTTCAGATCCAGACTTTCTTCCAGTTCTTAAAAGAAAAAAGCTTTGGAATTAATGTATTTCCATTGGGCATTTCTTAGGACTGATGAAACATTTTAAATATACATCAAGTTACATTGAAAAAAAATTGTATCTTTTAAAGTTCTTTTTGAATATGGCATTAGTCATCTCCACAATGCACTCTATAAAAAATATCCATCTATTTGATTTACTGTAAGTAATGTGCTCTTTTGAACTGTGTAGGAAAGGATTTTACTGTTCATGCACAAAATTTATGAATCACTGCACTGTACAGTGAAAAAGAAACTCTTTGGATTAGGAGGAACAAAAAACACTTGCAACTTCATGTGGGCATTTGTTTGTTTTTTCTAAACTTTGGCTGAAGTCCTTCTTCTTCCACAAAACGTTGTCCAAAGGTCAGAGCCGAAGCAAAAATGATTGTGTAGACACAGTTTTGATTTGCACATGGAAATCCCACATATGGGTACACCAACACTTTAAGCCAACCTGCCATTTATGTTACGAGACATATCTTTAAAGGGCAGAACTTCTGAGTAGCCCAGCAGTTTCTTCCTGTATTTTAGCTCTCAACTACTAATTCAATTTATTCCAAATGCTCTGTTTAAATACATTTGATTCTGCGTCTGTGATTAAGTGACTTAAACCTCAGTCCTATGTTATGAAATCCAAACTGGTATTTTCAATGGTTATGTGCAGATAAGGAAGAAAGGGGTAGATGGATTCATTAACAAAATCTGATCTTTTCAAAAGATACATACGTAATAAATGAAAACCAAATTGGAATAACTCATTCCCTCAAGACCTGACTAATGCAGTATGACATGGATATTATTAACTGTTACAAGCAACAACACACAAACACAGCAATTCTTTCAGTAAAACTCCTATTTGGATTATGTATTGAAGGTTACTAGAGCAAACATTTTAACTTAAGGAGAGGGAATGCACAAGGAAATAACCAGCTGTAGGTTACAGCATGCGTGTTGCAAGGGATGGCACAGGCTCATCGGCTGTCAATACACAGAAAAAAACACTTAATTCTAAGTTAAATATTTTGATAAAGATGGATTGCAGGCTTGTATAGAATAAATCATCTTAAGAATTACAACTTGCAAATTAGTTTCTCTGAACCTATATACCTACATTGCCTACACTGGAATGGCAATGTACATCCAATTCACATAAGTGCTGCAGAAATCTGAAAATGTCTCAAGAAAGAAGAATAACCATTCCACACAAAACCAGGGCCTACAGGTTTGTGAAATTAGTTACTCCTCCCTAACAATGCTGGATTTTTGCACAGTATCATGTAACTAAATGTAAATTCTAGAGGCAGAAGCTTTGTGAACAGACTGACAGCAGAATATTAAAAGGTAGTTACTATCTGGGCACTAGGCCAAGAAGTTGCATATTCCCAGCCCTGGACAGCAGGGAGAGCAGAGCTACTGCTCCAGAGTAATAGGATTACAGCTCAGAGATAACACATAGCCTTTCATCTTCTGATGACCAATATGAAGTTTCAGCCTTGCTTGTGAGGAGCTGTTTCAGTTTCCTACCATCAGCAAACGCTTCCCTCTCAACTGTGCACCTTCTCTGCAATACAGCTTTAAAAAGTAAAAGTTTTTACAACTGAAAAGAAGCTAACTACATCCTTCACCTCTTGTTCAGCCAGCCAGGAACAAAGCTGAGATATGAGATAGAAAATTGTTCATCACCTTTTCTCCTGATGCCTGATCTCCTATGAGATGTTACATAACCCCACTGCATGTTTTGCAGGCAACAAAACAAATCAATTAAGAAGCTCTTCCTTTCTGACTCATTCTTCTCAACAAAACCATATAGTCATAATCATGGCTCATCAAAGTTGTCAGAAGGGGAAAAATACACACATCTCTATTCAGTAAAAGATGTTTTTCCCACATAAAAAGCTCCACTTTTGTGTAAAATTGGGATTGTCAGCTCGAGCTCCACATATATTTTCTGACAGTGCCTGGTTAATTGGTACTGAAAAGCTGGCCTTGTACAACACAAAGGCAGGAGCTGTTTCTCTGAGCTACTGTAAAGCAGAGATTTCAATCTTTCTTAGAACATACAAATTAAGGAAAAAAAAAATCGCTCTCATTTTAAATTTTAGCAGCTCTATCAATTAAAATATAAGAAGTAGTGTGGCCTACTGAAACCATTACACAGTGGACTTTGGTTTTTTCTAAGTTTCCTATACCATATTTAACATTGTCCCGTACATTCTGCAACTAAAAAAATCCTGCATGACTGACCAGTATCAAGTGTTGAAACTTCTCTTCAAAAACATGGAAAGGTGTTTTTCACCAGTGAATTTTAGAAAAGAAGTCTACCTTAGTCAGATAAAAGGAAGCATTAATTCTAACACTAAATGTTAAAAAAATTAATTAAAAGTATCAGTTTGAATTCAAAAGCAAATGCTATTCTTGCTTAAACCACAATTTTACCAATAAATCACAAGTTCAGCCAAGGAAGAAGACAGCAACTTCCACAGATTTCTGGAAATTAAGATGTGTCAGTCTTTCCATAGAAGTTGTTTTTTGCAAGAATCTTCACTGCACGACTTTTGAAAACGCAGTAGTAATAAATTTTTTAAAAGGAGATAATTTCAATTTTTTTTGTTTAATTATAGATACGGTTGGCCCAAGGAATTAAAAACCAGCTAACTTCAGTTATACCTGCTGAAACTTGTTGAAATGATGGTTACAGAAGATCTATTCAAAAACTAATGAAAGGACAGTATCTCCCAAAGAAGATGATACACCCTTGAACCTCAGCTGATCAGCCAAACATTTTCCCAGCCTGCACAACATATCACAGCTACCCTACTATACAGTTTCTTCTACTTAAAAAGAAGCTAATTAAATTCAGTTTCCCTGTTTAATTCCGGGGGAAAAAAAAATAGGAAAACTGAAATAGAAATACAGATAAAAGTGCCTCTATTTCCTACAAGCAAATGCTATTCCTATGAAAGTGGAGGCCAGGGTTCAAGCCAGACTGCTGAAGCATCTTTATGATCCTGTGGTCTGGTGCTGCCTTTGTGGCTATGCTCGTTTGGGAGTTGTTTCCATGACAACTTCACTCTTTTAACATTATCCTTGTACTTTGTACTTACTGTGGTTCTTCTGCTTCCTCCACAGTTGGTTTCTGAGGATTCCACAAGTTATTTTTGGGAGTGGTATGAAACATAATTTTCATGTTTAACCTCATGTTTCCCACTAAGTATTCTCATTAATTCTGTGGTATTTTGTGTACTAGCTAAGCAGAGTTCTCATCCTGATTGCACATGCTTTGTGCCACTGAAATTAGAAAGAATACTTATATTCATGTTTGAAAAGTACATGAGCTGAACTGGCAAATATGAGCAAAATAACTGAAACAATCTTTTAGAGTAAACAACAGAGAAGAAGATTTCAGCATAGTTCTTATTTAAGCAAATACATTTAAAACACAGAGTAAAAAATAAGAAAAAAACTGCTAAATACTGGCAAGAAGAAAACAGCTATGCTGATCTATAATAACACATCTTACTTTCTCTTCTCTTGCTACATGATAGCTTTCATAAAAGCAACAGGGAAAACCAGCTGACAATATTGGGAAAACATTTGTAACTACAGCATTAGATGGCATCAGAGGTGTACATGCAAAGGAGTGGTATTTTTCCCTAAAGTCAGTTATAATAACTGTACATCCTACTTACTAAAGCAGCATTAAAACACATTGAACTGCATTAAAATCAACTGCTAAACTTGAGAAGGGGGAGGCGTGACAAATTGAGATTTATCCCCACAGTGTTAAGCTGCTTTGCCAGTATCTTTCCCCTGCAGAGGACACTAACAGTTGCTGGCAGAGGTTCTCAGTTTTATACAGCAGCAGTGTCAGCCTCAAACTAACTTAAAACCTCCCAAGGAAGACAGTAACACAGTGGATCTTCATCTTGGATTACAAACATCCTACAGTTACTTATTTGGTTTTGTGTCATTAGGGAAAAAAAACAACATAATGCTTAATGCTTACCAATTTATTTTAGAGACTACAGCTTAAAATTCAGTCTATTCCAATAATAAATACATCTTTATTCCACATGACATTATTAGGAGTGCTTCCAAGACACAATGTTATCACTAAGTAATTTTTAATCAAACCATAATTACTAACTTTAGCTGTTCACTAGAATTAAGACAAACAACAAGTCAGAGTTGAAGCTGTGTACAGACTTGTTGTTTATCAGAAAATTATCCCACTGCCAGGTTGAGAATTTCATGATTTGCTTTTGACAATTTTATGATTTGTCTGAACATAGGACGTAAAAAACCTCCAAGTCCTTCACCTGGGAAGTTTTTGTTATGATCTTGCTTCTAATCATTTATCTGAAACAAGCTTTAGCTCCCACTGGAGCTCAGAGCCAGTGTTACTCCTGCTAAGCCCTTTTTCCAAGGGGACATTTGGAGCAGTAGAAGCTCACTCTGGAGCCTTCTACAGAGACACCACTGAGTCTTTTGGCTTCATGTAGCACCAAGTCATTTTGTTTACTCACACTTTGCAGAACAGTGTACATCAACAGATGTACAAGTACAGATCTAGTACACTCCTTTTCCTTTTTTTTTTTTTTTTTTATTAAATATAGTGGCTCATCCAACCCATAGTTCCTCAGAGTTAAGTGACAAAACAAAACTGGGATCTGCTTTGGCCAGGGCTTTTTAGCCAGATCAGATGCAAGATGGCTACAGCTGTTTGCTGACCCAGCACAACCATTCATTATGACAAAAAGACAAAAACAGTGCATCTGACTTGAGCATGGAAAATTCTGTCCTTCCTAACTGGGTATCAACAAGTCAACAAAATAATAATGAAAGAAAAATTACAATTTCTTTGGGCTTAAAGAAAACTTCAACAAAGGCCTTCTGACATGTTACTAGGGAAACTACATAATCACAGAAATGTAATGTGGCATAGTCATTAAGTTAAAAAAACTTGCTGTCAAAAAAGTAAAGAATATTATAAAAAAACTCTACATTTCATATAGCAGAAGGAAGGCACTAAAAGACCTGCACTATGACAATTTATTTTATGTATTTATTGTGGAAGATGATGACCTATAACAGATGTAACTTAACTATCATTTAAAGTGCAAACATCTTACTAGCTCAAATAAATGGCAAATTTGAGAAAAGGTTCTGCATAATTTGACACTGCAATGTGAACCATATTCAAATTTCACAATAAGCACAGCTAAATAGCCAGAGGGGAAAGACTAAATTAAACAAGATGAATGAAATATCATCGCCCCTTTTCATTCTTTGCCCTCCTAAAATGAACAACAAATACAGAATACTTCATATGTTTTAAGAGAAAGGATCTAACCTATATAGGCAGTTTAAGATTCATTGTTTTACAAAAAGATACAGTTGTAGCAGAGAGAAAGGAAATGAGACAATACATGAATAGCACACTGAAACTGGCAACAGCTCTTGCAAAACTATCAAAGCATATATTCTATTGCTTCATGCATACTCTAGTCTTAAAATGAAGCTTCCTCTATTTCTGAGGGAGTAAAAGGAGTAGTTTTAGAAAGTTTGAACTAAAAGAGCTGTACATCACTATCCCTCACTTTTAAGTAAAATCATTACAGAAATTAATTCATATTCTATTTATGGTATTACTATATTTTTTAAAATAAAATTAGAATTCTAGAAGGGAGTCATTGGTTCCTTACATACACATCTCTAAGGCAACCTAACAGAAACCAACTACAAAGACAGTAACAACAACAACAAAGAAAACAACAGTTAAGCTGGTGTCAGTCAGCACTCTGTAATGTAAACAAGTTATTTTCAAGTCAGTCCTACCGTAATAAACTTTATTAATTATAAATTTCACTCTGATGGTATACACTATTTAATGCTACTACAGTCTATGACTTGCCAGAATTTTCTCTTGTGTTGTAAATCCTGACTCTAAAGTTATACAGCACCCCACAAGCACAGAATGAAATTTCAAAAGGTCCCTCACACAGCTTAGATGAGCTGGCTACCTTTGTGCTGCAAGTATGAAATCTCAAGAGATGAGAAACAGCCTTCTCAATAAACATTTGGTATTCCTTGACAAATGGCTATTCAAATAGCATCCTGGGTCCTGTAAATGAACTTCATTCATATTCAACACAGTAGTGGAATATGCTGCTTTCTGATGCTGACTTTCAGATTAACTGTTTGGTTTGTTGCAGGGGGTTTTTTAATTAATGAATTGAAACAACTAAATAATTATGAAAAATGACTGATCTGAGGAACTATATGAATGCAAATCCTATTACTTAGCAGATTTCAAAGGAAATTTTAATTTAGAAGCATCCTGGTGATGATATTTTTCAAAGTCTCATGTTCTATGCACTTGCTGTTTGACATTTTTACTTATTAATGTAACTTGTTCAGAATTTACCTAGAATGCTACTGATAAACACAAATGGCGATGGGAAAAATTGTATTACTTGATAAAATTATTTTTTAAAAATCCAGATTAACAAATCAAGACAAAATTCCTCAAGTCTTGGAAAAGCTCAATGCACAAAATATGCAAAGAAAAACCTACTGCTTTACTCAGACATTTGCAACTAACAGACTTTTACCAATATAAGGTTTTCACATAAAGCTGGAACATCGTTCTTCCTCTGACAGAACTCTTGAGAGTCATGGTAATATTAAACACTTAAGCACACAAGATGTTCAGGAGGAAGCACTGAATTGCCTCATAACAGTGAGGCAATGCTACTTTCCATGGAATTACGGAAGCTTTACTTTTGTCCATGTCCCCAAGATGTGATGTTGACAGCTCTTAGGAGGAGGTCTTGTTAAAGGACATCTACTTCATCTCTTTATTCTTCTTCTCCCTCTCTCTCATATTTATTTATTTTTAATTATTATTAGGCTGAAAGCCTTTTGAAGGAGAGGACTATCTTTTGTTGTATATTTGTACAGTGAGAAGGAATGAAGAATTCCATTCCCTTTGGAAAATTATCAAAGCCACTCCTTGCTTCAAAACACCCGATTCACTCTGAAATTCAATTCAGTTCCTATACTTCCTTCATACAAGGCAGATTTAGTGCCAAATAAGAAGTCTTATAATATTTTCAGTCTTTTGAGCAGTTATTGAGCACACCTGAAGTAGGAAAGAGAATCACCACCTGAACTAAAACTGGGATCATAGGTTTATAGCTAATCTGCAGTTAAAGACATGCCTACTTAACAAAATGCACCTAGCACAGGTATCAGTGGTGCTAAGGGGCAGATCCACTGGCTGATAAAAACACTACCAGCATTTCCCACAAGTACATTTTTATTAGTAGTTGCTAACAACAAATAGCTCCTACAACAGGAACAAGTCTATTTTTTCTTTTGTCCTGACAAATAGCATTCATCTGACATACCTTAAAAACTCCAGAATATTAATATGCCACCCTTTTACAGCTATTGAAGCCAACATTGACACTGTCCTGTCAATTTTCCCTCAGCAGTGTCACTTGTCTGGCCCTCTCGTGAGCTGGTCTGGGCAGCCAAGAAGATTACATGGACATCAGCTTTTTTGTGGCTTAGTTCCTTGAACCAGATCAACACGGGGCTGGCAAGCACCATGCCTGTCACAAGGAAGGATGTGGGAAGGACAACACACTGCCAGAATCCTGCCTGCATCGACCTGCACCATCGGGAACTGTTGTGGAAAAGAGTCACGGTAAGATCCTGACACTCATCATTTCAATGTCACTCCTGTACTTACTAAAATGCACGACTTTGGACAGCAATGTGTTGTTGACTGTTTCACTTAGTAAATATCGCAGTTCCACACTGTTTTAGTGTTTTTCAGGGATTCAGAATAATCTTCCTTATATTGCACTGGCTAAAGGTGAGATCCTACATTGGGCCACTGAAGGCCACAGATTTACAAGAGCATCAATAAACACCGAAACAGACACCACAAATCATAAACAAGTCTGTACATGACCTCCTTTTTATATTTCACTTTTAAGTGCTAAGGCCGGTGTGTGTGGGGTTTTGTTTGTTTTTATTCAAATGCAACATGCAAAATCAACAACAAGCATACTGAGTTCTCAGAACACCTATAATTGCTACCAAGAGACAGTTTGAAATTCATGCTACAGCCAAGAGCAGAGCAGACATTGTCAGGTACCCCAGCTATCCCTGTCAGTAGGAAACACTTGTCAGTATTGTTTAAATGGAGGTTTTTAAGCTTTCACACTTCCCATCCCAGAAAAATAACAAATAGCAGACAGGTTATTTTTCAACTTGGTTAATACATCTCCACTAGCAAAAACTAGTTGGAAAGAGTGAAAGAGTAAAAAAGCTTGGCTTAACTCAGAGTGTCCATTTCTCCACGTTACTGGGATAATTTGTTTTGGGGATAATTCCTGTTCAAACTATTCTGACTATATTTCCCCTTGATGATCACAGCTCCCAGTGTGCTGTAGGTGCACAGACCTGAGCTTCTGACCCTTGACTATCCAGCAAGAGATAGCAGAACTGTTTGCCTGAATGGTGAACTGAAATACTTCTGTCATCCATGGAAGTTAAGCCAGTAAAAGAATGAGAAGAACATTCAAAATTATTAAAGGGTCAAGCAGTTGTCCTACAATAAGCAGACTAAAAAGGTTGGGCCTCTTCAATTCAAACAGGAAAAGCTGAAGGTGGGGCAGGAACATGACTGAACTTTACAAAATAAAAAAAGGCAGCATATGAACTCAGTAAATCCTGATTAAGACAATGGCTGTGAAGGAGATGAGGGTTAACTGCAACATTTTCATTTTTGCTGAGGCACTCAATATTTCTCCATTAAGGTTTTACTGCCTTTTGATTACAAAGGTATTAACTTTTTTCCTGGTAAAATACTATTTACAAACACAGGTGAAAAGTTTTCTTCTATAATGCGCAATCTAGATGTGTTAGAGAAAACCTTTGTTTCTGCAGTATAAATCTGTTTCAGGAGAAGCATTAACTAGGAGATAAAGCACAAAATCCTGTGTAAAGCCTTGCCAGGTTATTACACTATCATTGACAAAGTACAGTAACTTTCCTCAGAAAACTTTCTGAATCACAGTTATGACTAAACATTTCTAGAGACAAAACCCAGTTCCTTTAAGTCCTCCTTAAACAAGGAAGTCTCAGATCTACAATGCCATTCAAAGAGATATAAAGAAAGCAAAGGGACAGTCTTCTCCCAATGCATTACTAAATTAGATGTATTAAAATCCAATTCTGCCTTAGGATGGGGATTCACCATTGCTTCCATATAAAGTAAATCAATTGTGATCTAGGCACAATTTTAGCTCTGGGGTAATGGTTTCCCCCACAAACAACTCCACTCTCTGTTCACCCACTCATTTTGAATAACTGCACTAATTCAACTTCAGAAAAATTCTTCCTGAAAATAAAAGTTTGTTTATTCACGTAAATATCCTTAGTTTTCAAATTTTCTGAAATAACTGATGAATTTTCAGGATGGACACTTGAAAGTAACAGTCAGTCCTCTACAGTTACAAGAGGTGTTGCAAATTTTAAACACTAATCAGCAAATTGGTTTAACTATTGCAGTACAGTCTTTTTCACTTCTTCATGTTCTTCTCCATAGAAAATTACATAAAATTTGAAAATTATATCATAGAATAGCATGCCTCAGGTAGTCAGAACATCCTTAAAGCTACACTTTACATGAAACCTGAATCAAGCAGGAGTGTAGATTTGACCAATTTCTTGCTCTAGATTATAGGCAATCACTAAATTTAAAAAATGGCTAAAAATTATAAACATGCAAGGTAGAGGGGAAATACTTCATGTCTCACTCTTAGCTTCCAAATCACCATTCATGTTTAGCTGCCTTATATTAACCTCTCTATATACACATGTGCAATCCCAGAAAGTACTGAAAAAGCCAGTCAATCCAAAATAGCTTAAGAAAACCCCCAAAACACAAACCTATAACTTTAATATTGTAACCTGCTTTTGCGTACATTGAGAACTCCTTAAGAAACACAATATCCTCCTAAAACCAAATATGGTAGTTTAAGCAGGTGAATTAAATACTAAAAGAATCTTACATTACCCTTTTATCGCATTTTTTTTTTTGCTTTAGGTAAATCTGCTGCAGATACTTCAGTTGGTTTGTCATGAATGCAGAGCATATTAAACAGAAAATCTGAAATGCCAGCGGAAAAGTAACATTTCCAGTAAAGCTTTCATTTTTTGTTGAAGTATGAATACCATTGCAAAGAGGTTTGAGGTAGCCTACTAGCTTTTATTGAATATTACTTAGACAATTTTTACTGCCTGACATCCTTCAAACATATTCCACAAGTGTTGGGTCTTCTTTCTTTCTAAAAAAAAAAAAAAATTCCTTTCTATTTGTGAGTGGAGAAACTGTGTTCCCAAATGACATATTTGAGATATATCCCAGACTTAAAATTTCTTCCAAGCATTCTATACTGCAATCATGTTATAAAGTCATTAAATATGAACTAGAGGGGGTATTTTATATGGTTTTGGAGAAAGTTATAAAACATCACTTTGATTTAATAGCAGAGAGTAAAAAAAATCTGCTTTCTGTGCTACTAATTCCGTCTGCTTTGTTTTCCAACTGCAAATTTCATGGCTTTTCCATCACTAAACATAGAAAACTGGAACAATCCCAATTGTACCAAAAGAAAAAAGAGCACAAGCATTGTAGTTGACTAATTTGGCAACTACTGTAAAATAAGACAATAGGCAAAAGAGGTGAGACTATGAATTTGTCAACTCTGTGTATAATCTGAAAATAATTAAAGGTTATTGGGGAAGCACAAAGAAGCAAAGACTGAAGAAGTATTTATAAATGACACACCAGCCACCAGGGTCTCAAGGAATGTATTTAAAACCTCAAATCAGAGAGTTTAATTACAGACTCCTCTTGAACACAGACGCATCTGTCATTGAAGGAAAATGACGTTTACAATCTTAGAAGATTCTCAAAACGTGGGTCATGGCCCCATGAAACATGGAATTCAAAATGCATTCAATTTTAACAGCAACATAATAAAAATAAAATACAAATCCCCAACTGGGGATTGGGATACTTGCAAACACAAACCCAACAAATTATTTCTAAAATATTGTTTATAGGGTGTCAAAACTGGAATTTGAGTCATTACCAAAAGAAACTTTTCAACTATTGCTCTGCAACACTGGCATGTATTAACACTTGGAGGATTGTAGTTCTGAGGACCCTGCTGACAATTAAAGGTTTAACCATATTGTCTACAAAACTGTTAAGTAACCCCCCCAAAAGCCATAGCAGAATTATTGAATTAAATGGACTGCACGTGACTTAAGATAGAAGAAGTATTTCACCAAGTCAGAACAGCTTAAAGAAGCTTTATTCTCCAATCTATTTGACTTGAAACAGTCAACACATGCCTGAAATCTGAAGTTTTACTTCCTAGACAAGGAACCACAGTCCAACCAGTTACACAAACAGTTAGCTAAGAAATATGATAAATCAGATGACATGAAAAAAAACAAAAGGGAACTTAATAAGCATGAATAAAATCAAATAATGATTTCCTATTTACTTAGAGTTTTAAACAGTTTACATAACTATGCTCACACCTTGGAAAAGATGACTGCCTTACCAAGAACTGATTGTAAGCATTCTATAATTATCCTCCACAAACTTGTCTGCAGATTTAGTTCCAAATACAACAGACAGACAATACATTACTCATAAGTTAAGTATTGTGATGCTGATTTCAAGCCAAGTGATGCAAATATGTCCAAAAAGTGAGAGACACGTGCTATGTTCCTTCCAAATATTTCCTTGCTACAGACAAAAAGGAAAAGTAACTAACGGTAGCCATTTCAGTCAAGGAACTTATCTCAGTCTACAATTTACAGATGACTTTCTGGCACTACCATTTCCTCAGAAAACTTAGCTGCAGTGACAATAGGTGTCAAGAGCTCTGTAAAGCTTTCCCCTTGCCAGATTTCCCAGAGTTTAAAACAGCAATACTGCCTTTTCCTTATCTGGTATCTTCTAATCAGGCTAAAACTGCAATAGTGTGAAAACAAAGATAACTTTGTGGGGCAAGTCACCAAGCTGATCTGCAAGATTACAATCACTTGCCTTCTATGAACTGTCATGCATCTTTTTTCATCATTCACAGCAGCCCTACAATACTCAGGCTACTTTTAGAGATTACTGTTCATAGCAAGCTTTAAGTAGAGTTTTATTCTATTTTACTTAGACTAAATATTTAAAATGTCATATTGGCACCTTATATATTATTGCCTTGAGAGTAAATCAACTCTCATATCTCCTCCATCTCCTAATGCCTCAATGGCTAAACAAAGCAACACAGCACTTAAGAGAATATTATTAATTCAGATCTCCTGAGGGCAACTGCACCATTTTACTGCTCCAGTTTAATGAGAGGTCAACTTACGTTGTCAATTAGGAATTAAAATAAATTAGAAGAAAACATATTTGGTTTCTTTAACAAACAATTTTAATCAAAATTGCTGAGAGTTCTGCACTACATTCATTCTTCTGTATTGAACTCCAATTTAGAACATTTTCACCTGCTATTTCTTTCCAGGTCTGGGCTCATGGCAGAGTCACACATGAAATTTGTTTGTGAAACACCATGTTTGACTGGAAACTTTCACATATGAGTATATCTTCCAACTAGTACCAAACATGTAGGACTTCAGACAAACTCAAGCAACATCCTTCCACAGGGAACTGTATCATTTATAAAGGAATGTCTGAAAAGTTTCAACAGCTCCACCAAATTCTTCTAAAGAATTAGTGGAACTAATGACACCACATAAGTAAAAAGATAAGGAGTAGAAAAAACAAAGCCTATCTGTGCTTCAAGCTTAGATATTAAGTAAGTGGTCAAAATCTGTTCCTGGGGTTCCTAGGTTACAGATGGAAAAGATATCCACCCCAGGAAGCAGCGTGATACATTACTATCATCTGGATAACTTCTAGTTAAAACATCCAGCTGCAGGAATTCAGAACAGTGTGCTGTAAGACCAAAGAAATTAGAAAATATAAATTCTCCTTGCTCTGTCCTTAATTTGTTTTATAGGTCAGACTAATTAATGCATTTTCTAGGACTAGAGAATAAGTTATTATGTTAGTAGTACACAAAAAGTACTTCTACGCATCTACCAGCAGTCAGTTCATATTTAAACATTAAAAGGAATTAAGAACACATTAGATGATACAATTAAATAATATAATTGGCCCAGTCTTATTAAATCACTACTTAAAAATTGTATTTGTTTTTACCTGCTGTAGAAGAGATTAAGGCAAAACCTGTAAGTCATATAGGTACATTATAGATAAGATGGTTTCAAATACAGATACAAAAAGCTTAATTTAAATGAAGCAACACCATCAGATTATTGGACTTAAGAAACACTGTTGTCAAAAGTCCACTATGACTAGCCAGAGATGAGCTGGTACTGGCCACTACTGCAAACAGAAATAAATATGGATACTTAATGTATATATAAAATGAACTTATAATTTTCAGAAGATAATGCAATTGGGTAATGCTGTTCATCACGATTATAGTTATCAGCTTGCACAAAATTTCTTCTCTGAACTTAAAGAAAAAAAACAGATTTTTTTCTTTCTTAATTGCTCAGAGATGGAAAACTTATGCTAGTAACTTCATATGAAGTTATCATTTCATTTTCTGAACTTCTATATAAACAATTCTACCAATGTCTTAGATTAAGTGCAATGAATGAGACAGTATAAAGGGGCAGAACAGTTCAAACAAAGAAGCACGAATGAAATTCAAAGCCAGACAAGGACCCTAATAATAACTAAAATACACTACATACACTATATTCTCTCTCTATACACATACCATATAGAGATACTGTGTTATAGTGCCACACATTTTATTCTATAGAATTTGTTCCCGCAGAAGACTTAAGATTAGTACATTTGTGCAGATGGTACCAATAATAATCATAATCATGGCCAAAAGTACATTAATTTCTTGGAGGAGTATCCTCTATAAGGGGCTCAGAGATGACAACAATTAGACACTATAAAAATGCCTTTCTGCAATGTAAGTCTTCTATATGAGTGCACAATGTTCTTACTGCCAAAAGAAGCTGGCAAATTTTACTGAAATATAGGCCCAAGACTTTATTTAATTGAAAAGGTTAAGTGAGGAATATAAACATCATTAATGAAAATGCAGCTATCTGTAGCAAGAAAGAGCCACGGATCACATTAGGCATTTGAAAGGTCTGTTTTCACATCATCTGAACATTCGTTTACTTCTGGGAATTCAGAAAGTAGTTTGAAGCTGATGAAAGTCATTAACACACTGATCTACTTTAAAGCAATGTTTACAATGTGCACAGAATTTCGATTTGACACAATAGGGTACTAGAACACACAACAGAGCAACATGATATAATAATGTAACTACTTTCTAAAGCAAACTGATTATAATTACAAGAAGAGCCCATGTTGTTTCAGGGCACTTAACCTGATCAAATCAAGAGCAGTTCCAAACTTTCCCTCTTTTGTATTAGTGTCTGACTGCCAAATTTCAAAGTTGAAATCAGCTAATATTAGCTCCAGTGCTAATATTATGCGTCTCCAGTGTCAGAACTCTAGCAGTCCACTCAGTAATCCTAAACAATTCATTGAAAGCATGTAAAACAGATTGAAAAAAAAAAAATCTAGCATCAGGAAACTCGAAATTCTCTTCAAGGGCCATCACCTGACCCTGAAGTACTGCAAGGATCTATAAATTGTAAAAGGACAGAAAATCACACCATTATTCATTAGCCAAGAGCAAAAAGAAAACAGCCTAGAAGTGGCCTCTTTGAAGAGCCTGAAAAGGACCAAAATAAAAAGTCCTACATGGCTATAAACCTTTGCCATCAGTAATCTGCAATTACAGAGCTCCTCTGATCACAAGAGACTTGCAACAGCCATTGAAACAGAGTACTTCTAAACATTACTTAGAAGTCTGTGAATACAAATGTATGAATTGTCAGAACTCAAAAAGACTTAGAATGCTGCAACAAACAGCTTCAAAGGAAATAAGCTCTTCTAGAAATTTGGCTAAGGTAGTACAAAAATAAGCAAGATCCTAGTACTTGATTGCAAAGAAGGGGAATAAATCACAAGTCTTCAATGCCCTTAAGACTTCTGTACACAAAATTAATTATCACTGGACAGCATTTTTAAGTACATAATTTAATCAGCGAGGCTTCCCAGCACTGTCAGAATCATTTAGAGTTGTTTTTGAGTTTTTATTTAAATATTTGACACTTTGATCAAAAGATCAGTTACACAACTAAACCAATTACTCCTCTATGGGAAATCATAGCATGTAACCAATCTAACCTACTTTTTAGCAATTCAAAGTATACAAAGACTTATTTATATGGCAATTCCATTTTAACATACATCTGCCAAAACGCTGTCACACAGAGATCCTAAGATCTTAAACAAAGGCAAATGTACTTTTGGCAAATGTAACTGACACTAGGGTGATGGGGTGGTTGGCAAATAAAACAAAATCCATTACACAAAATTAAAACCCTAACCCCCACACTTGCATTACCTAAAGACAAAAGTCTTCAAGCGTTCTTGAGATCTCTTGAGTTTTGGCTTAATTTTGGCTAAATTTTGAATACAAAATTTGAGAAGGAATTAAATGTCTATTGATATCTAATTGAATGTCTATTGATGTCTAATGATATTGAGGTGTATATCCATGAAAGAACAACCTAACACACCTTTTCCTGCTTTCCACACTGTTTCTTGGAAAGCATGCTCAGGTGCAGGAATACAAGTACAGTTTGTATCTGTGTGCAAGCCTCCTTCTCAAACTAGATGGAAACAAAAAGAATGCTGACGAACACATGCAGTAGCCTACTTTTTTTTTTTTTTTTTATATTTTTTTAATGGGATTTTTTTTTTCCCAGGAATACCACCTGTTAATTCTCCTAAGGGCCAATTTCAAGTTGACCAGAGTATCCAAGTGTGTAATTCTGCCTATGATCAATTTCAATAGTGAACTCTGTCATTTCTGTCAGAAATAAATCTTGAAGTGAAAAATGACATCCAAGATGAAAACATTCTCCTGTTTGTGTACAGAGTACACTGAAATGCAAATTTCACCAGCTGCCTTGCTCAGACACCTTCCTCATCTACTACTGCTAATACAAACATGCCCACAGATGAAGAGAGAAGATGTTTGAGGATGGCAGGGGAAGTGCACGTGGGGGAAGAGGAAAACACATTTAGTATTATATCTGAGGTATATATTCAGAAAATGGGAATCAAAACTCCACTATGAAGCTCAAATTAAAATGTCAATACTCTGCAAGTGCTGTTAGAGATATTACGCTTTTGTGGTAGTAGGCTTTATGATAGAGCAACTTCAGAAATATTCCCAGCGACTGAAAAAAAACAAAACCAAAACTCTAATCTTCAAAAATTTCTTAAGAATTACCATGTAGACTATGTATTACACCAGCATCTAAATAAACTAGATGTTCTTAATATAGAACATTGACATAAATTCCTTGGGTGAAATGACCCCACCTAACATTCTGAACTTACTGTAACACTTCTGCTCGAATTTACAAACAGGTGATACCACCACAGTACAACACAACCTAAAATAATTTCTACCAAAAATAGCACAAGTTTCATGAGTACCCAGATTTCATAAACTCTCAAATGCAGTACTCTAAATATAAATGTTTCTTAACCGACTTAGCTTTCAGAAACACTATAAATGCCATCTCTCATGTTATTTTTTTCTTAGTCTCCAGAACCTGCTCCAGAGCTTCCAATTCATGTCAGTCCCCAATTTTCTCACGTTTATCCATCGGGATGTTTTTTCCACACTATCCCTAAACCAAAGATCTGCCTGAAAGCTAAAGTCTTGTCAAACACTAACAGGGTTATATCTATGTCACTGTAGTCTACTTGGCTTGATAAATTCTAGATTAGCACCCTTAAAAACCCTACTTGTACCAGTACACTTAGAGATTTAAAAAGCAAACAACTGAGAGAAGTTAGGAGACCCAACATATGAATTCCACCACACAGGGAAAGGGAAGACAGCTATTTCAACACCTATTCAACACCTCATGGAACAAGATGGGAGAATGCCCCTTAAAGCGACGACAGCCTGGCTCTATACACTACACATGAAGCACAAAAGTCAGTTTTACTGTTCATGGAGTCCCTTCCGTACAGGGAAAAAAAACTAAGTATGAACTTCGGATCTAAGAAAATGCAGGCTTTGCAAGGTTAGGAGCCATACTGTACACGAGTCCCAAAAAAAACCCAAAACACAGAGAAGTGAGCAATCCAGCAGCGGGCAGGGTGGAGCAGAAGGCGGGACAATGAGCTAATAGGTCTTTTCTATCTTTAGTTTCACGAGGCTCGGTGGCCAAGAGGCGCTGGGATCCCCGGTCTGCCTCCGGCCGTGTGTCCCCGCAGCTCTCCGCGCCCCAGCCAAGCTCTGCCGAAGAGAGAGCACTGCTCTTCCAGCCAGGCTCTGCCGAAGAGAGAGCACTGCTCTCCCAGCCAGGCT